>CM053786.1:221133270-221575770 GCA_028749045.1 Cupressus sempervirens
TAAATGCTTAATAAATTAACTAAACATCTATCAAGTTTTAAGCAGTAATTTATGTGTTTACCAAGTAGCAGCAGCAACTAAGTTTAAGGCATCTTTGGGACTGTTGAAAATGTTTTTGTGGTAACTGATTCACCCCTCCCCTCTCAGTTACCCCATCTTCATTTTCCAAAAATTGGTATCAGAGCTTTTGGTGCTTGCAGGAGGAGATTTCAAAGATCTAAGCCAAAGATCAAGATGTCTTACAAGAGGGAAATCCCAAGGCTTAACCGAAACAACTTCTCAGCATGGCAGGGATTAATGAGACTTCATCTAGCTTCCATTGGTGACACTGGTCTGAAATATCTTGATGAGAAATATGTAGAACCATCAGGTACATTATCTGTCAATGCCATTGCTATAAAGAAGACTCATAACATTATGATGATTGATATTGCATCTGCCTTGAGTTATGAAGAGTTTGATGATGTCAAGGACTGCACTACTGCCTATGAAATGTGGGAAAGACTGAAAGATATCTATGGTGGAGATGACAATGTCAGAAGAGCCAAAGCTGAAAGTCTGAGAGGACAATTCGATCAGATGAAAATGAAAGAAGATGAAAACATTGCCAAATATGTTGAAAGAATTAAAGCATGTGTCAGTGCTATCAAAGCTTCTGGAGGAAGTATCAATGAAGAGATAGTCATAAGTAAGGTTCTTAGAACTCTACTTCCAGTTTATGCCATCAGGGTATCAACCATTCAAGAAAGAAGGTGTGAGGCCAATCACAAGATAAACCTAGAGGCCATAGTTGGAAGATTGACACCATTTGAACTAGATAATTTTGATAATTATGTTCCAGCTGCAAAGAACATTGAGTCTGCATTTGAAGCCAAGCTTTCACTCAAGGACAAAGGCAAGAAGAAGAAGGAATCTCAGTCAGAGAGTGAAGATCAATCAGATCAGAGTTCTGACAGTGACCTTGAAGTAATTGAAGCTCTACTTGCAAGGCAATATTCAAGAAGAAGAGGTAAATACAAAGGTAAAGTACCCCTAATCTGCTTTTCATGTGAAGAAGTCGGTCATATTGCTGCAAAGTGTCCAAATAAGAAAGATAAAGATGAAAAGAAAGATAATAAATAGAATAGTAAGAAAGATCTCAAATCATTTAAGGATAAAAGTAAGAAATCATGTTTTATGGCTAAAGATTCTAATGATTCTAATGATGAAGAAGAGGATGAGATTGTTTACATTGCTGTAAAAGATGAATCTGACAATGAAGAAATGGCACTCATCTCTCACATAAGTAAGAATGATACATGGATCATTGATAGTGTCTTCTCACATCATATGACTGGAGATAAAACAAAGTTTGATCAATTTGAAGAGTATGATGGTGGCAGTGTAAGATTTGGAAACAATGAACCTTGTTGCATCAAAGGAAAAGGAAGAATCACTCTAACTCAAGAACTTGTATGTGATAATGCTTATTGGGTAGAAGGCTTAAAGCACAATTTGTTGAGTGTGGCACAGTTACTCAACAATGGACTCAAATTAGAATTCATCCAAGGCAAAGCAAGACTGCTGAATGGTAAAGGAAAGCTGATTGGATCTGGTACTCAAACTAAAGGTAACTTGTTCTATCTTGAACTTGATGAACACTCATGTTTTATTGCTCAAGTAGAAGAGAGTTGGTTATGGCATAAAAGGTTATGTCATGTGAATTTTGACAATTTGGTAAAGATAAGCAAATTCAAGAAAGTGAGAGGCATTCCTGATTTAAAGAAACCAGAGGTCGGTTTATGCAAGAATTGTCAAATTGGAAAGATGGGTAAGTTTAGTTTCAAAAGAAAAAATTATCAGTCTGAAGATTTATTAGAAATTGTGCATACTGACTAATGCAGACCTTTTGAAACTAAAAGCTATACTGGTGAAAAATATTTTATTCTTTTTGTTGATGATTATTCAAGAATGATGACCGTCATGTACCTAAGGAACAAATCAGAAGCATTTGAAAAGTTCAAATGGTATTTGGCAAGAGTAGAAAAAGAAATAGGGAAAAGATTGAAATGCCTAAGGTCAGACAGAGGTGGTGAATTTATTTCACATGAATTCAATAACTTTTGTATTGAAAGAGGAATCAAAAGACAGGTTTCAGCACCAGGTACTCCTGAACAAAATGGCATAGCTGAAAGAAGGAACAGATCCATCATGGATTGTGCAAGAACCTTGATGATAGAAAAGAATGTTGCTATCAAATACTGGAAGGAGGCTATCAGTACAACAGTTCATACCTTAAACCAAGTACAGTTGAAAAAAGACTCATTCAAAACTCCCTATGAATTATGGTATGGCTATAAACCCAATATAAGTTATCTGAAAGTATTTGGAAGCAAACGTTATATCTTGAAAGAATCTAGAAAAGGTAAATTTGATGTAAAAGGTGATGAAGGTATATTTCTTGGATACTCATGCAAGAGTAAAGCATATAGATGCTTGAACTTATCTACTCACAAAGTCATAGAAAGTATACATGTGAAAGTTGATGAGTTTGCAGAAAAGACTGAAGAAGAAAGCAGAAGAGAACCAGAAGATTACAAAAGATTCGTCTTTAGTGAACCAGATATAATATCAACTGCATCTGAGAATCAGAAACCTTCTTCTACGGAGTCATCACTAACCAAGTTGTAGGAAACATCTACCGAGCCAACGTCTATCGAGTCAGAGAATACCGAGTTAGAGATTACCGAGCCAGAGGTAACCGAGCATGTGCATACCGAGCCAGTTGATACCGAGCCAGACCAAACCGAGCATGAAGGTGAAATGCAAGAAGATAATGACAAGATTCATCCAAAAGGAAAAGAACCTATTCTAGCCAAGTATGTCAGGAGACATCATTCAGCAGATCAGATCATTGGAAACAAATCTGAAGGAACCATCACAAGAAGTAAGTTGAAAGGTACTTGTTTACTTGCTGATTTTGAACCTAGAACTTTCAAAGATGCATTAGAAAATGATAATTGGATTAAAGAAATGAATGAAGAAATAGAGCAGATAGAGAAAAACAAGACATGGACTCTTGTACCCAGGCCTAAAGACAAAAATGTAATCGGTACAAAGTGGGTTTTCAGAAATAAGTTGGATGAAAATGGTAAAGTATCAAGAAAAAAAGCTAGATTAGTGTGCAAAGGATATTCTCAAGAGGAAGGCATAGATTATGGAGAAACTTTTGCTCCCGTTGCTAGATTGGAAGGTGTTAGAACCTTATTAGCATATGCTGCTTACAAAGGATTTAAAGTTTATCAGATGGATGTCAAGTCAGCATTTCTAAATGGTATACTGGATGAAGAGGTCTACATTGAACAACCTGAAGGTTTTATAGATCCAGATAAAAAGAACATGGTTTGCAAATTGCACAAGGCACTGTATGGTCTGAAACAAGCCCCTAGAGCATGGTATGAAAGATTGCATAGCTATCTTATTCAAATTGGATTTCAAAGAAATAATGATAACAGTAGTTTGTATATCAAGGAAGGACCAGAAAATAAGATTGTCCTAGCAGAAATATTTGTAGATGATACTATTTTCACAGGGAATGATGATCTTTGCAAAGAATTTTTAGAAAAAATGAGCAAGGAATTTGAAATGTCAATGTTCAGTGAAATCAAATTCTTTGTTGGACTTCAAATTCAGCAGAACAAGAATGGCATCTACATCACTCAAGCAAAATACATCAAAGAGATATTGAAAAAGTTTGGTATGGAAGACTGTAAACCAGTTGGAACTCCCATGTGTACTGGACTAAAACTTACAAAAGAAGATGATTCAAAGGAAATAGATCAGACATTGTACAGATCTATGATTGAAAAGTTGCAATATGTAGTTCATACTAGGCCAGATATTGCTCTTGCAGTTGGAATTGTGGCAAGATTTTCAGCCAAACCAAGAGAAAATCACATGATGGCAATCAAGAGGATAATGAGATATCTGAAAGGAACTGAAGATTATGGATTATGGTATAAATTTGGAGGAAACCTAGACTTAAAAGTGTTTACTAATGCTGATTGGGCAGGAAACCTTGACGACAGAAAAAGCACAAGTGGAGGTGCATTCTTTCTTGGAAAGAGGTTGGTTTCTTGGACAAGCAAAAAGCAAAATTGTACATCTCAATCAATAGCAGAGGCAGAGTATGTTGCTGCAGCAGTAAACTGTTCTAATATTGTTTGGTTCAAGCAATTGCTACAAGGCATGGAGATGGAAATCAAGGAACCAGTTGTCATGTTTTGTGATAATACAAGTGCAATCAACATATCTAAGAATCCAGTAATGCATTCTAAGACTAAGCACATTGCAATCAAGTATCACTTTGTCAGAGAATTGGTGCAGGACAAGGAAATCAGATTGGATTATGTCCATACAAAGGAACAGATTGCTGACATATTCACAAAGCCTTTACCTAAGGATGAATTTTTGTATCTCAGAGGTAAGTTAGGGGTCATTCCCCTATCTGAAGTTCACTAAAAATAAGTTTTAGTGATGCATCAGCTCTTACAAAATTGAACAATCATCAGTTGATGCAGCAAATCAAGGAAATATTGCATATGAATCAGTACTAAAGGTACAATGAAACTCATTGAAATTGGATTGTCTTTGGCATGTGTTGTCAAAGAGGGAGAGTTTTACTGTCATATCTTTCCGAAATTTGATTATGTAATTAGTTCACAGAGGGAGATTACTGTAAGAGGGAGAGTTCTCTATCTTAGAGGGAGAATTGTTAATTGTGTTGTGTTGCTGTAGACTTGCTTTCAAATTTCATTTCTGCTATGACATGTTGTGTTGCCATCAATGCCAAAGAGGGAGATTGTTGGATACAATTAATTAATTGTGTATTGTCTTTGATGTTACACAAATGCCATATCAGTTATCAGACAGAGTCTACCGAGTTCTGTCGGTCAGGAAAATAGTTTACAGAGTCTACCGAGCTCAGTCGGTCAGTAAAGCCTTTTGCAGTGTATACCGAGCGTTCTTGTATGTCACACGGTGAGTTAGTGTTAACCGAGTTCGCACGGTAAGCTAAGGAAAGTTTAGTTCTTACCGAGATCACTCGGGTATCAAAGGATTTTGTAGCGAACGGTTAGTGTTAACCAAGTTTGCACGGTAAGCTAAGGAAAGCTTAGTTTTCACCGAGCTCACTCGGTAGTTGAAGACAGCTTTTACCGAGTTTAGTCGGTTTCCAAAGGAAGTGGCAGGTTTACCGAATTCCCCGTTAATTGTAATTTTTATCGAGTTCTGCCGGTTAACATAGGAAGTAGTTTTTTTTTTTGAGCAGCGTCGGCCAGTGAAGAATTTTGTTTTGATTGTTAGTTCAAGCCGACTTTGGAATATGTTTTGTCAAGTTGGTTGGGCTGACTTGGTATTATGTATAGTATATAAAGAGGTGCTCAAGATGCGGAAAAGTGTGGAATTGAGAGTGTATACGGATAGTGCAAGGAAATGCAAGGAAGAGACTTGTGTGTGCCTAAGCAGAGTTGAGCAGAGGGAAATCTTGGAGTTGCAAAGATATATTTAATCATGATTCCAAAATCTCCTAACAGAGTTGGTTTAATAGCCATTCCATAAATCCTTTAACAGGGTGGCAATTCAGTTGAATTGTTCTAAAGACCTCTTACAAGGCCACTTCTAACAGGGTGATTAAATCCTCTAACAGGGTCACACCTAACAGTGTGTTTTGTAACTTTTAACAGGGTTGGCTCCTAACAGGGCTCACTTCAGAAGAGTGAAAATTGGTGACTAGTTGCTGGTGGTTTTTCCCATATTGGGTTTCCACGTAAATCTGGTGTCTACTGTGTTCATGATTACTTTCTTTTGCATGGTCGCTTATTTCAGTAAATGCTTAATAAATTAACTAAACATCTATCAAGTTTTAAGCAGTAATTTATGTGTTTACCAAGTAGCAGTAGCAACTAAGTTTAAGGCATCTATGGGACTGTTGAAAATGTTTTTGTGGTAACTGATTCACCCCTCCCCTCTCAGTTACCCCATCTTCATTTTCCAACATTAACATCCCTTTATCCTACATCTATTTTTCTAATGTAACTTGGTTTATATTAAGAATTATGTTTGGAAGCCCCTCTTTCTCTTGTATTGAATGAATTAGTGTGAAAGTGGTTGTTTAATGAATATTTCTCACATAGTTTGCATTATTAAATTTGTTGACCTCCATTTTCACCTAAATATTTTAGTGAACCTGACACATCTCCTCTTTGTGAATTTGGATTTAGATCCCTTGATCTCTATTATTTCTTAGTGTGTATTGGGTGTTTATCTTTTCATGAACCCTCCTTGTGCCCCTTTCTTATTGGAGTCAGATTATTTCTTTGCATTGGGTATTCACCTTATTTTGGTGAATCTGATGCATCTCTAATTTATTTATTTATTTTGGAGTTATATTTCTTCTTTATGCATTCCCTCCTTTTGTGGAATTTTCAAAGCTATATTTGGCTACCTTGTGAAGTTAGATCTCTCTATCTTTTTATGCTCATTTCTACATTGATATTTATAATATATCTATTGTGGTTAGATCACATATAGTCTCCTTTTTTGATCTCCTTGTATCACCTATGATTGTTAGTGCCAATGGAATATAAAGTTAGACAAGTAATTCAAAAAAGAAACAAGGTTAACACCTATGATAAGACCTTTAACAAGTAACGAAAAAATAAAAAGAAGTGCAAACTAGATCCAAGTTGAAGAGGATTTGTCCAAGTGATGGAGATGTATTTTCAAGAGTACCTCAAGTCTTCAATCGATGGAAAATGGAGTATAAAATTGGTGTGGATTTGAGCAAGGTAAGGGTGTATTTGATGGATTTTTTCTTCAAAAGGGCATTATGACTTTAGCTTTAATATTTTATTATTTTGTAAAGGTAGAGGCTTTCATTTATCGGCCATGGGAAGTGAGGATCGAGGGCCAAGATGCAAAGTGGAGGAAGGAGGAGGGAGGGCTAGGATGCAAGGAGAGAGAAGAACATGGCTTGTGCTTTCTCAAATCTATAGCCTTGTGATAAGTGTGACAAGGAGAGAAGATGTGAGAAGATAGGAAAAATGGAGGCAAGGTGTGGGGAGAAAGGAGTTATGAGGGGGTTGGAGTGTGTAATAGGGATGCGTAAGAAGCCATTATGTCCCTATAAGAGCATTTAATGCATGTGGGTGTGAGTTTGACTTTGACTTGGCTTAAAAATTCTTAATCTATGATTATGATTGTGTACATGATTAGGGTGAGGATTAGGCTTGGATTAGAGGGGGATTAGGATGCAAGTGAAATATTAGAGGAATGCAAGTGGGTTGGGTCCTCAAGTAGGCTTAATTAGTTGATTAAATAGGATTAGCATTAGTGAATGGGTTGGATTTAGTTAGTAATGGGTATTTAGGATTAGGTTAGGGATAGTTAGGGATTGAGGATTTAATTAAAATGTATTTATTTAATAAAATGGAATTTAGACTAAAATAAAATAAAATAAAATAGATATAGTGAGTTTATTTAATTAAGTAGGAGAAGGGGGATTTAATTGGTAATTAGACTATTGATTATCATTTCAATTTATCAATTGGACTATAGTTAGTTGAATGAATTAATTAACTAGGGGATGCCACTAAATTAATAAAATATTAAATATTTAATCAATAATGGCTTAGGAGATGACTAAATAAGATTTTTTTTTTGGTTTTGAAAAAAGGTGTAAAAATTTATTCAATCAAATCTAGATTACAAAAGAAAGGCTAGAGGCCCACAACAACACTATATATTCCTATCTTCCAATATAAACTGATCAACAATCTCATAGTATTCTCAAGGTAACTCATCCCTCCCATTAATATCCCAACTATCCATTTTTTCTGAAGCCCACTTTGCCAAACAATCTGCAACTCTATTCCATTCGCAAGGTATATGACGAAAGGAGACAAAGTCCAAGTAACTACATAAGCTCAATATTTTTCTAGCTAAAGAGGCTAATCTCCAATTAACATTCTTCAAGCTGTAGTTATTTAACATATCAACAAAAACCTGTGAGTCAAACTCACATATGATCTTCTTCTAGCCTAAAGATCATCCTCTCTCCACAAACATCTTAATAGCAAGGGTCTCCATAAAATTATTAGAATGTTGACCCTTATAAATGGACAATATAAAAACCTCACCACCATCATTACCTCTACCTATAGCTCCAATACTAGCATGACCAAGATTTTCCTAAGAAGACCCATCAGTATTAATCTTCAAGATCCCAGCTGGGGGAGGGGTCCATCACCCATCCCTAAAAACATGTTTCTTGCCATGGCATGATCATTTTCCAAGGGTGCATAACTGATTATTGCCATCTAGGTTCAAATTCCTCGCAATAGTTTGTTTCCTAGGATCTATACTTTTAGACATGTCACACTTAGAAAAAATAGTCTCTTATAGCTTACTAAGAATCTTCCTCCACAACTGCAGGCTATCTAACTTAGAGTCACAAAAAATCTTGCGATTCCTCTCCAACCAAAGGTTCCATAGAACAAAAATTGGCCCAACTGTCCAAGAACTCTTTGAGAAAGAAGTCTTCGTTGGAGGTCTGCCCAAACTTTCCCAAAAGTCAATGAGAGAATTTGCATGAATACAACCATGACTCAAAGCCTCCCACCATCTATGCTAAATTTCCTTCAAAAAGGGGCAAAGAAAAAACAAGTGAGAGATACACTCCTCATTATGTGAACATAAGAAATAAATAGAAGGTCCCTAAAAGCCTCTTTTGTGAAAATTCTCCTATGTAAGATATTTCTTCTAGGCTAGAAACCATATGAAGAAATTAAATTTGGGCCAAGAAAAGTTATTCCAAAGCTTCTTCCACTAGTGCACTTTAGCTATACCATGTAGGTTCCTGTCTAGCATAGCATAACCTTGAGCCACAGAGAATTTTTCTTTTGTACTAGAATCCCAAGACAAAACATCCTTCCCCTTAAGAGAACTACAAAACTTATTTTCTAACACATGAGCAAGAAGAGCATGATCCTCATCAGAGCCACTGGTAGGCCACTCTTGAGGATCCTTCCAGCAAATCACCTCCACCTATCCCAAATGCTTGATAGTCTTAAAATGCTCCACCTTAAACTAGCTAGCATTAGTGAAAGTGTGATAGAGAGGCTAAAGCTGGGGAAAACTAGAGATCATGGGTGGATGGTCATCCTAAGAATCCTACGAAATAGAGCATCCAAGCCTCCATTACAAATCCAAAAGAGGCCTTGCTTGATTAGTTGAGCACCCTTCTTAAGGGTATTCCAAACACAAGAACCTTTACCCAATAAAGCAAGGTGTGACACATCTGAACTATCCACCCCAAGAAAATACTTGTGAGTGAGAATCTTGGCCCAATCTATGTGCTGATTGTTACACCACCTCCAATATAGTTTAGTAGCTAGAGGCATGAAAACAAGTGCCATGGACCTAAGACCTAGGCCCCTAGCATACTTTGGCCTACAAACACACTCCCACTTCACTAAACTCCACTTCAATGAGAGAAGGGTACTAGACCAAAGA
Organism: Cupressus sempervirens; assembly: GCA_028749045.1. Taxonomy (NCBI): domain Eukaryota; kingdom Viridiplantae; phylum Streptophyta; class Pinopsida; order Cupressales; family Cupressaceae; genus Cupressus; species Cupressus sempervirens. Next base: position 221,142,823 of record CM053786.1, read on the forward strand.
AACTACCAAGAAAGAGCATCAAAATCCCTTACAAAGGTGGAAGGGGGAACTTGCACACAACATTTGTAAATAGGGAGAGACTGCACCACAGTCTTAAGAAAAATCAATCTACTAGTAGAAGAAAGCCATCTATAAGTCCAATGACTGACTTTACTCCAAAATTTATCCAAAATCCCCTGCCAATACACTCTAAACTGTGATCCCAAAACCAAGGGGACTCCAAGGTATAACAAGGGAAGATAACCAATCTGAAATCTGAGGACCCTAGAAATCCTATTTTGAATAGGTTGAGGGGTATCAAAGAAGAAAATGGAAGGTTTGTCATCATTAATACACTGACTTGAAGCTTTTAGATAAATGTCTAAGGCCGTCCTAAAATTTATAGCTTCACTAACTCTTGCCATGCCCATCAACGTAGTATCACCCAAAAATTGAAGGTGAGAATAGGAAGGGAGAGAGTCATTCCAACTCCAACCTTGAATAAGGCCTCACCCTACTTGAAATTTCATAAATCTTCCATGACTCTCTACCATGATAATGAATAAATAAGGAGATAAAGGATCCCCTTGCTGAAGTCCTTGAGAAGCATTACACAAATTTAATGGTTCCCCATTTATAATGATAGAAAAGGAAGAGGAGGTCACACAACTCAGAGTCTAATTAACCCATTCCTCAACAAAGCCAAATGCTAAGAGAACATTCTATAAGAATTCCTAGCTCACCCAATCATAAGCTTTAGCCATGTCAAGCTTCATTAACATAGCCCTCCCCTTCAAATTAGCCATAGAATGAATAGCTTCCATTGCAACCACAACACCATCCAAAATTTGTCTTCCCTCAACAAAACCCCCCTATTCTAGGGAGATCAAAGTGCTGAGGAGCGGCTTAAGTGTCTCCACAATCAGCTTGGTGATGATCTTATAGACAACATTACAAAGTGAAATAGGTCTAAAATGAGCCAATTGATTAGCCCCCTCTTGCTTAGGTATAAGAACCAAAAAAGTAGAATTCATGGACTTGAGCATCTACTTATTCCTATGAGACTCTTGTACCACCTCAAGGAGATCTAACTTAATAATTTCCCAAAATTATTGAAAGAACTCAATCAAAAATCCATCAAGGGCCTGGAGCCTTACCTTTTTTCATGTTAAATTCTACTTTCTCCACTTTAGATAGTAGAATAGGATGTAAAAGGGCCTCATTCATCTCTGCAGAGACTAGGTGAGGAATGCAATCTAAGATTTCCCTCTCCTCAGCCCTAGCATCAAGCTCCTCCTTAGAAAAGAGATTTTAAAAGAAGTTGAATGCTGCCCTAGAGATATCAACATTGGAAGAAAGATGAATCCCTTTAGGCAAGATCAAGGAGGATAATGAATTCCCCTGTGTCCGAGCCTTGACTGAGTTATGAAAAAATGTAGTGTTCCTGCCCCCCTCTTGAAGCTAGTCAATATGAGATATTTTCTTCCAAAAGATCTCCTCCCGAAGCTCCCACTCTTCTAATTGTTTAAGAGCCAAGGACTCTACTTCATTTAGATCAAAGGTCCTCCCTTGATCCTAAATCACCCGAGTGATGCTATCTAACTTAGCTTGAACATCTATCCTTTGAGCTTGTAGGTTCCCAAAACATTGTTTATTCCACTTCTTAAGCCTGTACTTAACATTTTGAAGCCTCTTATAGAAAGTAAACATTGTTGTCCCATGAGTAGGCATCCCCTCATACCACCAATCCATCATAAGCTCCTACAAGGACTGGTCTCTTAACCACATTAACTTAAATTTAAAGGACATTAAATAAAATTCAAAGGAAGGGTTGTTGGTGACTCCATAAGTAGTTACTAAGAGCTTGATAGACCAATGATCAAAGCCTCTCCAATCAAGAATTTTTGAATTGGTGATCAACCTACTATTCATTCAATAATAGGAAACCAAAAATCTATCTAGCCTTTCAGAGATAGCCTTAGCACCACACCTCCTATTATTCCATGTAAAGACACCATTAGTTGTCTTCACATCAATGAGATTCAAGGAGTCAAACATATCCCTAAAAAGATTTGCAGAGGGGTCCAACCTAGCAACTCCTCAATGTTTTTCATCTAAGCTAGTAACAAAGTTAAAATCACCAACCAATATCCATGGGAGAAATGGGTCCATGGCCTGAATGTAGCTGATATGAGCCCAAAGATTTGATTTTCCTAAAATATCAGTAGGGGCATAAATTTTAGATAGTAGGAACCTTTTCCCAGTCGCAAAACAAGATGCAACTAAAGAAATAGAGGATCTACTAGAAATCCACCATAAGGGAAGAAATTTTCATGGGTTCTAGAAATAAGCCACCCCACATAAAATATTTCAAGCTCCCACCCCCTACCAATTTCCTTGGGGCTAGATATGTAAAGAATAGTTGGCCAAACCATCCATAGTAAGCTTAGTTTCCTGAATAAAAACCACATCAAGTAACTTAGAATCAATTAATCTACAAACAACCTTTTGTCCAAGGATGTTGTTCAACCCCCATACATTCCATGATAAAAAAATCATTTATGGGGGTGGGTGAAATGGGAACCACTAATTTTTATAGACCCAAACTCAACCAAAGTTTCCCCCATAATCTTGACCCACTCTTGATCAGTCTTTCTACTATAAACCTAGATTAGGATGGGTTTAACTAACCTTAGCCAAATTTGAGGCTCCCTTAGGAGTAGAGGGATTTGGAATCACCACACTTGAACTCATCAGAACCTATGATCCTTGGGGCTCCCTGGCGTCCTGAACCTGAGGAGGTAGATCCATATCAATTTGTACACTATGAGGATCCTCTAGCAATAGTAATTGATCCTCCCCCTTTTCCTCTTCTTCCTAAACTTCATGCAAGCCCTTATCCCTAGAAGAAAGCTTGACCAAAATTCCTTCCTCCTGTACTAGGTCTTCAAGTACATCAAATTTGTTAAAAGTACCATCATTGTGTCTCTCTTGCCAGGTTCTTGTCTTACCCTTACCTTTGTGCCAAGTCTTAACCTAAGTAAAGCCCTCATTATCCATAGGTCTAGTAGATACATGAGCCTTCCCCTTGTCCCCCTCAAGAGGTCCAAAGACATCCAAAGTAACAGGCTTAAATCTAGGACATTTGCGGAGAATGTGACCATATTCATGGAAAATTTGACATCTAAAAGGGAGAGTCTCATAATCTAGCTGTTGGATCTAGGAAGAGGATCCCAAGCATATTTCCATAGAATTTGGTAATGGATTAGTTAAATTTACCTCAACACAAATATGAGCATAATAAATTACCTTCTGATCCTGAGTTTGTGTAGCCGCTCCCATAGGTTTTCCAAGAAGTGGTGAGATTGAATGAAGAATATCATCCCTTCAAAACTCTAATAGAAGCCTTAGCAAACAAACCCACATAGGGACTTGTGATGGAATCTCTTTGGCTGAATTGAAGCCCATGTGCCAAGGCTTGATGAAAAGCCCCACCTGGTTAAAGAAGTAAAGGCCTCCTTCAAATGCCCTATTCCTATCCACCATGCAAGAGAAGATAACCAAAAAATAATTATTCATTGCCAAAATGATTTCCATATCACCTTCGGGGTTCCAAACCCAATGAGCTCAAGAAACCAATGTAGGTAAGGAGAGACGAAGGCCCAAAAATTTGTAGATAAGAGCATGATTCTACCAGTATTCAACATCCTCTGAAATTTTCTCAGGTTGAATAACTGTAACAGGTTGGTCCTCAGATCTTTCCAAACTAAATAAGATTACTTAAATGATCTAATTAGAACTTTTTTTCTACATTTTGTCTCTCTTTGGCATAGTATTGGAACAATACTATTTCAAAGAAGTTTGAAGACAGTTGACACAAAGAAGAGTTTTAAAGAAAAAAAAGCTATTAGAGTACCAAAAAGAAAGGGGAGAGACTAGAATGTGTGATGCCCCGTCAAGGCAATAGGAAGAAAAAACAAGGCTTGACAGATTCTTGAAAAGTATGAGAATATGGGGTGAGTAGGAGGACTTAGGTTGGCTAAAAGGTGTGGGGGGGGGGGGGAGGGATAGAGAACTCATACACTCACTACAAGAGAATGAGACAAAGGAAAACTGTGTGCACAAGAATAACCATGGGATAAGAAATTAGGTTGGGGATTGGGGGGATTAGTTGTTTAAAATGAACCTAGTGGGTAGTGATTTGGGAGATGGTTGGAAACTTTGGATGTAATAAGATTGTAGGATATGAAAGATCATGCTTGCACAATTGATTGGATTAGATATTTGAATCAACCAATTAAATTATGGATCTAGTAGGATTTTAAAATTTTTCTTTGGTTCTATGAAATGGAGTGGGGATGGAATCCATTTAAGCCTAAGCATTGAGTACATCAAAGAGGAGCATCACCATGTAGTTGAGTACTAAGTTTGATAGAGGAATATTGGGGACTTTCCAAGGTTACAAAGAACATTAAGGCCTTTTCACCAATATTATGTAGGACTAACTCAAAATAAACATGCATGGATTTCCCTAACATCACATGTGAATCTTGAAGGAATTAGAGTAGAAACAACACTGGATAACCCACAAACAAATGATATTTCACAAGTGCACCATGTGACCACAAGTGGTTATATATTTAGGATATGTAAGTGTCCCATCCAAATGACTTACAAATAGATAAGAAAAATACAAAATAACTTTCTCTCGAATTGCCCCATTTGTAGCACACCATGATAGAAAGTGATCATAGTGACCTTGAGGAGGGATCAATTGAATTTCATGGAAAATATACTTTGAGAACCAAACTTTATATCCCAAAAATAAAATAAATCAAAAGAAAATACAAATTCATGATAAAGGGATAATTTTTCCAAAGAGATAAGTAGGATAGGATACTGATAGATCAAGATCAAATGAGAGGAAGTATGCATCCTGCAAGGACCTATCAGTAGTACCTAGGATTATGATGGGATGGAAAATAAAGACCTTTAGAATAATATTTTTATGACAAGGATCGTGTATAAGGATTTTCTAAAATACCTAACCTAGAGAACTACAACTTGTGACAAAACATGAACTGATACATAAAAATGGGATGTATACAATGAGACTAAACTAAGGATTGACTCTGGAGGAATATACAACTGACTAGACAAGGTAGTTACAAGGATCACCATACAAAAAATCAATATGATAGGATAATGGGTTTGATCTAATATAGTATAAGATTGCAATAGCTTAGGATGAAGGGATAGCAAATTGATTTGATATAGTACAAGATGGGAAAATACTCTAGATTAAGTAATAGCATACAAAAATCTCAGGATGAGGAGATAGGGACATACATATAGTACATTGATTATATTATAGGGGCATGATGCATGGACTATAATATAGGCATATGGTACATGGATATTGTAAGATTTGATGAAAAAATTCTATTACACCCAAGAAACCTACATGCAAAAACCTATCACAAGGAAGAAATTTGTAGTAAACAAACAAGGGCTTTTCTCTGATAATATGAAAGTTTATTATCAGCCAAAAGAATAATGGAATAAGAAAATGGATCAATCCTTATAATAGGAGATAAACAACCTAAAAGGTAAACCCTAAGAGGTAAATGACATTTAATAATTACTATTTAATTATTAAATGGAAATGCATATGCATGAAGTGAAATCTTAAGAAGGGATTAAAGTTAATTTAATTAATGTAATTAAATTAATTCTTTACTCTAACACCCCCTTAACATGATAAATAATTCAACTACAAACAATGCATGGAAAATAAAGTAAACTACATTGCTAAAAGCATGAATGGGTCCCAACAACAAGGCCTGGCGAGGTACCCAGTACAACCAAATCTCTATAGGGAAAACCAAAGGGAAAAAATCTACTCCAAAAAGAGATGAAAAGAAAGTAAAAATAATATGTCTCAAGATAATCTCTCAAAAAAATAAATAAAATGAAACCCCCCATGATAGAGGCTCAAGACTCCATAGCCCCTCTAGAATAGTAACACTCCTGTGCCAATGAATAAACCAATGTGGCTCCAATTTGGAAGAAACAAAGGAAATGGATAAGGATGATGAAACCCTTCAATGTAAGGTGAAGTTGGAAGTCCTAGTTGATGGTCAAAGGAGAATGCATGAGAGTCTTGAAATGGAATTTCTAATGGAGGTGGGATAACAATGTGCTAAATATGTCATCTAAGAGGAGATGGATGTCCTTTGATATATCCTCAATGAATGCACTAGGTGGTTCAATGAATGGAGCTATAATTTAAGGAAATTATAAAGAATAATCCTTTTGCAATAAATGGAATTTGAATAGGAGGCAGATATGTATAATTCATAACAACAGTATCAAGAAAAACACATAAATTCAAGTGACTTGAATTAACCTTAGTAGTCCCTCATAAAGGAGTGTGAATCTCTAATAGTGGAGATGGTGAGCCAAATTAAGAGAAAGAGTACAAGCATGAAGAATGATCAATAATCCCTATAGAAACAACACTTCTTGTCTTAGTATCTTTGATGTGCACTAAATCTTGTGCAAACTCAATTGTCTTCCCTATCCCACTTTGTGTAATCTAATAAATAGAGAGAATTTTAGAGGATAGATATGGAACACCATCATCAATTTATATAGAACCTTTCCCACATATAGTCATAGTAGCATTGTTCCCCATCAAAAAATGTGGAGTAGGAGAAGCCTCAAAGAAGAGAAAAAATCTTGAGCAGATTCCATATGGTGTAAAGCCCTAAATCTAGTAACCATCTAGAAGAATGTGGAGTAGTAGTTTCAGACAATGCATGAACCTTTCTTATGTCTTTACCATCTGACTAAAATGAAGAAGAAGATGAATATTTTTGAGAAGTAGAAGGAATGTTAATGTTGCTCTTTCCAAGGAGAGTTGTCAAATATGAAATATGTTTGGCATAACCATCTAATTTCTTATGTGACTCATCATGATTGAGATTATTAAAAAAAGAACACTTCAATCTATCTAGCTTTGATTTATCTCCCTTATGAGGAGATGGTCCTAATGAGAGGCAAGGGATAGAATCAATCTAAGACTCTAGAGGATGTGACTTGTACTTCTTCTTCTTCTTTCTAGAAGATGTCTAAGCTACCAATGCATGAGTTTGTGATGTTGTGAGAGAATCCAATAGAGAGAGCTTAGCTTTCTCTCGAGTCAAATGATAAAAACAACATCAAAGGATGGCATGGTAAATCTGGCACACAAAGAATCCATGTTGGAATGGAAGGTAGACGAAAAAATATGAAAGTTCCTATGAAGTTTAGAAAGAGGTAAATACACTCATTGTTAGTCTTGATCTTCCCTCAACCCTACAATAAATATTGTTGCTACTTGAACTTCATTAAGAAGTCCTGATTGGAAGGAAAATAATTTGGTATAAGAGGTAAACACTACCTCAATCTAAAGTTCACTAAACTTATTTACTATACAAAACAAGTCATTAAGATTGGTCCACATTACGAGAGATACTGCCTGATACATGTAAAGAAATCAACCCCTTTGCCTCATCCATCTTGTTCCAAAACTACATGACTTTAAAAGGCCTTTGTAAAAATAGTAGTACTATGTTTAAACAAGACCACAACCCTTTTAACCATTGATTTCTTGTCATTAGGGATTTCCACATGTGATAGTTATGGGGGTTAGAAGTTCTAGACAAGAAGAGGTCTCGACCATGTTTTTAGAAGGGGTTTGTTTTGATATTGTTCTAGTTTACTATCTAAATGAATAAAAAAAGAATATAAAAAACCCCAACAACTAGAATAAAGGCTTACACAATGAGAGAGGAAAAAGGCTTCAAATGAGTATCATATGTACCTTTGAAATTATTTGATAAAATATGCATAGATTTGGATATTAGTTGTAGGTAAAAAGCTTGCAAGTCAAAGTATGACATGTACCTTTTCAGATCTACCAATTCAAACATCATCTCATGCATGATGGTCAAAGGAATAAGGTGTAGGTTTGGTAAATGACATTGAGGAGGACATCACTACCAAGAGAGCACAAGTAGGGAAGTGGCAGCCTGAGTTATGTTGAAAGACCCATGAGTTATAGGTACAACCATCTTCAACATTCCCTCCAAGAAAATTACTTTCTTTGCCAAAAAAAATTCCCTTTTACATATACAAGCCTAGAAAAAAGTGCTAAATAAAAAATAACTTTTTGCAAAGAATAATAGATCTAAAAACTACACCCAAAACCTCTCAAATTAGCCTAAAAATCCCAAATTTCTTTCATCAAACCCTTTCTCTATTTTCTTCAAACATGAAAAAGATAAAATAGATCCAATTGTGATACCATGTAACGTTTGATGAACACAAAAATCTATTAAGCCCAAGAAACCTACATGCAAAAAACCTATCACAAGGAAGAAATATATAGGAAACAAACAAGGGTTTTTCTATGACAATATGAAAGTTTATTATGAGACAAAAGAATAATGAAATAATACAATTGACCAATCCTTATAGAAGGAGATTGAACACCTAAAGGTAGTTATTAAATGGAGATTCATATGCATGAAGTAAAATCTTAAGAAGGGAGTAAAGTTCTTTTAATTAATGTAATTCAATAACTCTTTACTCTAATAGGGATGATACATAAATATGATGCACAAATATTATACATGGATATGATATAGGTGGAAAATAATTATGGTACAATGTGAAACTACCACAATATAATGCACTGGTTTAATGTTGTTTCCAAGCCCAGGAATTGGGATAGTGATACACATATTGCTACAATGTGATGTTGGAACACCATAGGAACATGGGGACATAGACTATTAGACAAGGTGAGAGGTTGGGAGGGTATGGATTGTTGATAGATAATGGGAATGCCAAGTACACATGGTACCTATTGCTAGGTTTTAACTAAGGTATCCATCCAAGGAACTTGAATAACCAAGTTTCGACCATTGGATGCTTATTTTTTGATAAGTTTCTTTACTATTATTATTTTGGAGCTATTTTTTGTTATCAATAGGTGCCTAATTTTCAATTTTTTCAAGTTGATGAAGGTTTTTTTAGAAATTTTAAAGATTTTTTTGTGCAAGGTTAGCAAGATACACTGAGGGGCTCAGACATATAAATTCTTGAGGTGAATGATGTTGGTGGGATCATTTAGAGGTTCACATTCTAGTATTGATAGATGATATGCTCCTAAGCCAAAGAATGTTGTAACAACATATGGATCAAGAAATTTGGAATTATTGTGGGTGAAATTTTTTATTGAAATTGCACTTTAGGTGATTCTGATAGATCGTAATGTGGTCATAGGCTTGTTTCCTTCTCTCATCTAGTAGATCGAGTTGTGTGAGTCTGGCAACTCTATACTCCTTATCTGATACTTGTCCTTGCAATGACATGTGAAAAAAGGGGAGTTTAATCTCAATAGGAGTGAAAGATCCAACACCATAGACCAGGGAGTATGGATTTGTGCTTGTGGGTATAGGAAATGAGGCGTGGTAATCCTAGACGGCTTGATTGATTTATAGATGTCAATCATGACTAGACTCATTGATAACTTTCTTCAAGATTCTGAGTATAGTTTTGTTAGTTACCTCAATCTGAATATTACCTTGTAGGAAGTATGGGCTAGATAAATGGTGATGGATGTGGAGGAAGGTGCAAAAATCCATATTAATATTTTCAAAGTTATCTCTATGGTCTCTAAAGATGGTAGCTCAAATATCAAAGCAATAGATAATATGATAGAGAATGAATTTAGACACCTGAAGTCCTTTGGTGTTGGAAATGTTAAGATTAACCATAGATAGAAATAAAATTTACATGAAAATATAACCAATATCAAAAATTAATAAATCATATGGAAGATAACACAAAACATAAGAGTTTAACATGGTTCACCCAATCTCTAGGCTACGCCCACCAACAACAAGTCCAATATTACTATTATCTTAGTGATTATAATTTGTAATCTCTTACAACTCAATACTATTACAAGAAGCTACAATATCATCATACATTATGAAATCTATAACCCTAAGCCATTTTACATAGTCTTTTCCCACTTACAAAATTAGCACTAGAATAAGGCATCTAATAGAAAAATAACATCTGATGTCTTTTATAATAGTAGTCATTTTTGGCTTCAAGGACAAAACCCTCAAAAAATCCCTTAGGGGAATTTCCCCTTGACCCCACCAAGTAATATAATAGGGAGTGCACTTGGGGTGCTTCCCTATGACCTCACAAGGGGTACTTACCATTGACCCATCTTGGGGATGCTACCCTGAAACCCCCATAGAAATAATCTGGGGGAAACTATGTTGAATAAACCTTCAAGTCTAATTAGGTTGTACATCACAATACGAAAATGGAACTTCCTCAAGCCACTTACTAAAGTAATATATGGCTATGATGATCCATTTGTGACCTCCTTAAGATGGGGGCATGATAACACCAAAAAGGTCAAATCCTTTTTATGCAAACAACCATGGTAGTGTGATGGATTGGAGATCTTGAGCTAGAGCTTGTATCAAGTTTGTATGTTGTAAAAAAGGTAGACACCTTTTAAAAAATTCACAAGCATCATGTTTGATAGTAGGAAAATAGTAACCAACTCTCAAGATTTTCCATGCTAGGACTATATCACTCATGTGAGCACTGAAAAGTCTATAATGTACCCCTTTTAACAATATTATGGCCTCACTTTGGTCTAAACACCTAGAGAGAGTATTATGATAACCTCAAATATATAAGGTATTGGTTATGATAGTGTAGCAAGATGATCTACAAATGAGGTTTTGGCATTGGGTTTATATGAGGTGGGGGGAGATGAAACATTCTTTAGGTAAGCATGAATTTCATGGTACTATGGGGATTGGGGACTAACCAGGATGCATACATATGTTGATTCCTTGTTCTCATATACAAGCTCATATAACTACTCTACTAAGAACTCCTATTGTGTAGCTTCTTGAGGAATTTCCAAGAGCAAGAATATAGTGGTCATTACATTTGCTTCTTTATTTTGCAACCTTGGTACCTTTGTGAATTGGATCATGGTGAAGTGTTCCTTTAATTGATTGACCAATTCTTTATAGGGTAGCAACTTATTACCCTTCATTTGGTATTCATAAAGGACCTACTTGATAATCAATTATGAGTCTCCAAAGAATTGTAGCTCTATTATGTTCTATTCAACCACTATCTTGAAATGTGCAATGAGATCTTCATACTCTAAGATGTTTGTTTTGCATTCGAATCATAGCTTGAGTTCTTTAGGAATGTAGTCACCTTGAGGGGTAACCAACAATATTCATGCTCCTAATCTATGAGATGTTTATGCTTCATCAAAGTCTAGCTCCCATGATGGTTTTTCCTCTATCATGTAGAGATATTTATTGGGAAATTTCATGACTAGTGGATAAGTTTCAACCAAAGGAGCATCAAAAAAGTGATCCATGATAGCTTGTCCCTTGATTCCCTTTCTATCAACATATTGGATATCAAACTTGATGAGGATCATGAACTATTTTTCTTGGCAACTTGTAAGCACTATTTATAATAGCATGTGTTTCAAAGGGTCAATCTTGGAGATGAGTTGTACATTGTGGCTTCGTATGTAATGGCAGAGCTTTTGAGTGGTGAAAACCACTACCAAATAGGTATTTTTTCCATCAAAGTGTAATTAAGCTCACAATTGACCAAGTTTTGACTAATATAATATGTATTAAAAAGTGTCAATCTTGGGGATGAGTTGTACAGTGTGGCTTAACATGTAATGATAGAGCTTTTGAGTGGAAAAAACCACTACCAAGCAAGTTCTTCCATCAGAGTGTAATTAGGCTCATAGCCAACCATATTTTTATTGGTGTTGTATATATATCTCTCTTTTCCACTATCATCAAGCTATGCTAGGAGTACCCCCAATGCTATTGGAGAAGATAATATATATAGTATTCATGGTTGTCCTACTATTGATGGAACTAAGGTAGCCATATTGGCCAAGTATTACTTGATCATTTCGAAGCTCCATTGACATATAAGATCTCATTTGAAATTTTGATCATTTTATTAGTAGATGTGTGAATGAATGATATTTATTTGCTAGCTATGAGATGAATCTGAAGGATTTGACAAAAAAAATCCACAAAGCCTTGAAATACGTGCATGTAAAAACCTATCACAAAAGAAAAAGATGAGAGGAGGCATGGGTTTTTCTCTAAAAAATATGCTAATGTATTTTCAGAAATGGAAGAGATAAGAAAGATTGCAAAAGATCAATCCTTATAAAAGGAGATCAAAATCTGAAAGGGTAACCTAAAAAGAAAATCTATTTAATAATTACTGATTAATTATTATATAGAGATGCAAAAATGATGTATAAAGGGAAATCTTAAGAAGGGAATAAAGTAAATTTAATAAATGAAATGAAATTAACACTTTACTCTAACACGCCCCCTTAAGATGAGAAACAATGTAGCTATAAAAAATGTAGAAAGAGCAAGGAAACTACAATGCAATGCTGAAAGCAAACTTGGGTCCCGACACCCAATCACAACAAAATCTCTGTGAAATAGAGAAATAGAGAAAACCTGGTGGGAAAAAATCTACTCCAAAAAGAGATAGCAATAAAAGAAGGAAGGAAGAACTCATCATTGAGACCCCCCAAGGACAACTTCCTTCACCCCAAGCATAGAATGTAGCTGAAGATATCGCAGGGATGCAAAAGGTTTAGTGAAGATGTCTACAACTTGCTTAGTAGTAGGAATGTACTCCAAGCTCAAGGCACCATCTTGAATGAGATGCAAATTGAAGTGCATGTGAAGCTCAATGTGCTTGGTCCACTAATGTTCAACTGGGTTATGTAAAATTTGTATAGCATTCTAATTGTCACACCATAGAAAGGAGGGACTATCAGGAGGAAATCCAAACTCTATCATCAATTGTCAAAGCCACAAAACCTCCTAACTAGCCAATACAACTGCCCTATATTCTACCTTAGTAGATGATAATGCATGAGCATGTTTCTTCTTGCAAGACCATGTGATAGGACCAAAACCAAGACAAAATACAAAACTAGAAGTAGACTTGCGATCATCAATATCACCAATGCAATCTAAATCTATTAAACCAACATTGTGAGGATCTCCTGATGTGTAGTGAATTCCATAACATGTTGTACCTCTACATATATCTCAAGAGACATTTGGATGCTTGCGAATGAATCTCATGAGGATCATGGGAGAATTGAGAGACAAGTCCAACTGCAAAGGAAAAATCAAGATGTGTGTGTCAAGTACAACAAACTACCAACAAGCTATCTATATAAAGTGGTATCCACTATAGGAGTAGAGCAAGTGGTAGATGAAAATAGCTAACTAAAAAGGTGTGAGGGTAGTATTACAATCAAGCATGCTACATCTCTGAAACATATCAAGAGAATACTTCTACTAGAGTATGGAAATCCCATCTAAAGATTGAACAACCTATAGGCCCAAAAAATAGTGTAGAAGTCCAAGATCTTTCATCTCAAACTGATCTCTCAATGCTTGCTAAACACCTTATATCATGGAGACTAAGCTTCCTATGATGATGAGGTCATCAACATAAACCACAAGTATCAATAAGTCAGCCCCATGACATTGAATTTAAACTGTAGGATGAGAATGACACCGAGTGAACTGGGAAGCAAGCAAGAAGGAATCCATCTTCTCATACCAAGCCCTAGGGGCTTGTTTGAGACCATATAAAGACCTTCAAAGCTATCATACCAATGAAGAGCCCTATACAAAACCATGAGGTTGCTCCATATAGATCTCCTCATGAAGGTCCCCATACAAAAAGGCACTCTTCACATCCATTTGAAAAATTGTCCATCCCTGTGAAGCTGCTTGAGAGAGTACAAGGTGAATAGAGTTCATCTTGGCAATAGGGGAAAAGGTCTTAGAGTAATCAATACCCTCAACCTATGAAAAACCCTTTGTAACAAGATGTGCCTTGTACCTATCAATAGAACCATCTACAACATACATGGTATGGTACACCCAACAACATTGAACCAACTTTCTTCCTTTCGAAAGAGGATATAGATCCCATGTGCGATTCTTCATCAAAGAAGAATACTCCTCATCCATAGCCCTATCCCACTCTGACTGTCCTATAACCTGTGAAAAATTCCAAGGATCATCAAAAATGGCATGACTCAAAAGGCTACTACCTACAGTATAAGAATGAGTACGATGAACATCTATAGGATCACTTGCCAGAGGTCTAATTGCATCAATAGTATCATGAACCCACTTGGGCACTCACAGAACATCTAGTGGAGGAGGAAAAGGGGGATCAATCTCAAGAGCTTCCTCAAAGGAGGCATAATACTATAGAGGATTAGATAAAGTACTAGGCAGTGAAGAAGAAGGTAAAGATGGAGGATCCACAAAAGGATAACTCTCATTAAACTGAACATCCCATCGAAACAAGACATCTCTAGAATTAGGATCAAACAACTTATAAGCCTTCACATCCTTATAATAGCCAAAAAAAATGAGTGTTTAGCTCTTCTTCACCATGGCTTTCCTCTGAGCATCTGGCATAAATACTTAAGCTTGACTACCAAAAACGCAAAAAGTAGAAACATCAAGCTTGACATGAGTCCAAGCCTCCTCAGGAGTCATGTGTCACAATGCCTTATGAGGCATCCAATTCTGAATACAATTGGCATAATTGATACCTCAACACAAAATGAAGAACTCATAGCATGAGATTGTATCATATAATTGGCCATCTCCTATAATTTCCTATTCTTCCTCTCAGCAACCCCATTTTGCTAAGGTATATAGGGAACAAAGAATTGAAGCTATAAACCATGTTTAGTAAAAAAATCTTTGAAATTTTAATTCACATATTCCCCCCATTGTCAATGTGGATATGCCTAACTAGAAGACTAGAGTGCTTCTCTACAAAAGTCTTAAAGATTTGAAATGAATCAAAGACATTAGACTTGTACTTCAAAAAGTACACCCACGTGCATCAGGATAAGTCATCAATTAAGGTGAGCACATATCAAGCACCTAACAAGGATGGAGTAGAAAATGACATAAGATCACTGTGTATCAACTCTAATGGTGCCTTAACACGTGTGGATTGACCTACTGGAAAATGATCTCTATGATGTTTGCCAAGTACACAACCTTTACACACACCATCAATACAAGAGATTTGAGCTAATCCAATCACTAGTTCCTATGTACTCATCTACTATAAATATCTATAGTTGACATGGCCATAATGCTCATGCCAAAGTTTTCTCACTATGTCTACATGACCAAGGAGAGAAACACCTATAGAATTAAAGCTCTCAAAGCCATAAAACTAATATAAGTAAGAGTGAAGATCAACACTCCCTATAGCAATAACCAAATTAGGATCATGGAGGTCTTGAATAACCACATCATGTAGTGAGAACTCAACTATCTTTCTAGAGCTTGAATGAAAAATTTGAAAGATAGGCAGGAGCTTCATAGAAATGGCTAGAACCAAGAGAACATCTTGTAGTGAACCACCCTATAAAGAGATAGGTCCTAAACCTATGACTGAAAGCTAAGAAAAATCACCAACTGCAATCTATGTAGTAATAATCTAAGCAAGTGAGGTAACCAAATTAGGTGAGTGTGTCATATGATGGGAAGCTCCAAAATCAAGAATCCAAGGAGATGGAGATGACAATGTGCATATAGAAAGAGCGTGTCCTTCCCTATAGGTGGAGGTGGAGGTTTTAGAGAAGCAATACTAGACTACTACATGGCCTCCTCTAATGTCTTAAGATGTTTCCAACACCTGGAAACTAGATGCCCTTCCTTTCAAAAGAAGTTGCAAGGTACACTTGTATACTTCTTAGTCTTGGAGGAAGAGTCACCAAACTTAGAAGTATTACCCTTTTGAGAGGGTTTTTGAGCATTTGATTTGGGAGGAGGCTTAGAAGAACTCTCACTGCCTATTGAATCTACCTTATGCTTTATTTTTCACTTCAGCTTTCCTATAGATGTCTAAGCTACCAATGCCTTTGTCTTAGAACTAGTCATAGTATCTAACTATGTGAGTTTTGACTACTCTCTAGTCAAGCAATAAAAAAAGACCTTAAAAAAAGGCACAAAAAATTAATTCCCCAAAGCATCTTTGGTGGAATATAATGTAGAAGCAAATATCTAAAAATTCCCTCAAAGCTTTGAGAAAATCAAATAGATGCACTCAATATTAGTCATTGTCTTTCCACAACTTTACAACAAGGATCTCTGTTGAGTAAATTTCATCAAGAATTCATCAATAGTTAGAAAGGAATAAGATGCAAGTGATGTACCAAACAAGCCCTGAAGCTTGGTCCACATATCTAGAGGAGTATTACACCCATCCAAATGAAATTGTAAACTATCTGATACTTGTAATGCAATCGATCTGATTGCCTCATCCATTTTGTTTTGATGCTATATGATCTCAAAAGGCCTCTGAAAAATAGGCTAAACTATATCTAAACATGACCACAACCCTTTTGAACAAAGAAGCAGAGTCATTGAGGTCTTCCAAGTGTGATAATTATGAGGGGTCAGAAGTTCTAGAGAAGAAGTGGTCTCGACCATTGTTTTAGAAAAGTTTTTTAAAATTTTTTTTTCTTCTAATATACAAATATAATAATAGAAAAAAAGATAAAAAATGCCCCCACAATGCAATAAACAAAACCCCAACTTACAAATAGATTGCATAAGTGAGATAAGAGAAAAAAAGCTTTAGATACAAATCAAAAATACCTAGCATCAAATATTGATGAAAAAAAAGAGCATTTGGAAAGTGCTCGAGTAGATCTTTTAAATGCTTTTTTTGGAACAAAAATTGGAGCTATAATGAAGAAGTTATGCCCCTAAGAAGATAGAAGTTATTAATAGACTTCAAATGTAGAAACAAGTATCAATCTAGAAAAAATCCCAAAACTTTCTTCTCCATCATCTCCATCTCAGAACCATCTTTTTGATGCTTATTTCAGATTAGAAAAAGAGCCCCGTATGTGTGATTTGTCACAAAAAATTGATAGGGCCCTTGAAAGCTTAAATTTATTAATTTATTTTTAAATAATTAAAAAAATACCATAGCTGGCTAGAGCAGCACTCTAACTGATCCATCAGTGGTAGTGGTTGATTGAAGTAGAGGAGGCTGGCAAAGGAGGGGCAGTGACCTAAGTAGAGGCAGGGCAACGTTGTGGCGAAGCAGAGTGAGATTGTGGCAATGTGGTGGCCATAGGTAGGTAGCCACCTATAAAACAAAAGGTGATGCCAGGTTTGAAAAGCTTACCGCTAGAGCCAGGCTGGGGTTGGGATGGTGATGAAAAAGCCTTTTTTTGATGCTAGTAAGGACTTGCGAGTTGGATTTTTTTTTCACATTTTTTATTTTTTTGATAAAAATCTCACCTCAAAATACATGCAAAGGCCATATGACCTTGTTGGACAATTTTTTTGCCTCTCAGATCAATGTTTTCCAAATCAAATAGACTTTATATGGAATTAGGGTTTTTGATGCCTTCTAAATCCATCCATGATGTCCATTTGGCCTCAAGAAGCTCTGAAAATTAGTACCCTCCTATTCTCTCAAAAAGTATCTAAAAAAACACCAGATTGGATCTACCAAACCCTCATTCTTTCTTTTCTCCAAATATTGAACAATCTACAACATATTTGGCTCTGATACCATGAAGGATTTGATCAAAACAAATCCATAAACCCTTCAAATACCTGAATGCAAAAACCTATCACAGAAGAAAAAGACAAGAGGAGGTAAGGGTGTTTCTTTAAAAAATATTCTAATGTACTTTTAGAAATGGAAGAGATAAAAAAGATTACAAAAGATCAATCCTTATAAAAGGAGATCAAAACCTGAAAGGTTATGTAACTAAAAAGAAAAACTATTTAATAATTACTAATTAATTATTAAATAGAGATGCAGAAAAGATGCATAAAAGGAAATCTTAAGAAGGGAATAAAGTGAATTTAATAAATGAAATGAAATTAATGCTTTAATCTAACATAATCACTTGACTAATTGGAATTTTCTTTGGAGAGTGTAAAGAAATCTCAATATCTTTGAAGGAGGCATGTCAATGATGGCTTTGAGCTTCCAAGGGTCAATCTACATGTCAAAAAGTGATAAAATAAACCCTAGGAGCTTTTTGGATGTGACACTAAATACATATTTCATTGCCTTAGGCATACAACCATACTTTGCTAGCTAATGAAATACTTCTTCAAGATTGAAAAAATGGTCCATGATATTGATAGATTTTACCAATATTTCATCCATGTAATCTTCAACGGTCTTGTTGATGAGGTCATGGAAGACAATCACCATTTCTCTTTAATAGGTTTTCGTAGCATTCTTTAATCCAAAAACATCATGTTGTGGCACAAGATCCCACATGGGGTTGTTAATGTTTTCTTATGTTGATATTCTTTTGCTATTTGTATCTAATTGTATCTAGAGAATCTATCCATAAGGGACAAGTGTTCATGCCCAATTGTGAGATCTATAGTCATGTCAATATTTGGCAATGGGAAATCATCCTTGGGACAAGCTTTGTTGAGGTCCCTGAAATCTGTGCACATAATGATATCACTAGAGGGTTTTGTGATTGGTACCATGTTCAAAATATACTCTAAATAGTCAATTGGATGGATGGCCTTTTCTTCCAACATCTTTTCTAATTCCACTTTAACCAATAAGGCTACTTGGGGATGTATCTTTTAGAGTTTCTTCTTGAATTTTGGATCCATTGGCAAATGATGTACAACCAAATTAGGATCTATTCCTAGCATGTCCTGGAATGAACATGAAAATTGACCAATGTTTTCCTAGAGCACCTCAATTAGAAGGTCTACTTGGTCTTGTGGAAAGGATGTTATGATGTATGTTATCTTGGGAGTCTTTGTAAAATTTATGTTGATTGGTCTTGTCTCTTGAATTAGGATAGATGATACCTTTGTCCTATGATCCTTCTAGTATTTGATAGCAATGCCTTTTTCAATCATTAAGGTTCTTACACAATCCATGATAGATCTGTTCCTTCTTTTAGCTATTCCATTTTGCTCAGGAGTTCCAGGAGCTAACACCTATCTTTTGATTCCTCTTTCAATACAAAATTTATTGAACTCATGTGAAATGAATTCTCCACCTCTGTCTAACCTCAAAAATTTCAATCTTTTCCCTGTTTCATTTTCTAATATGGCCAAATACCATTTGAATTTCTCAAATGCTTCTAATTTTTTCCTTAGATACATGACAATCATCATTCTTGAGTAGTAATCAACAAAAAGAATGAAGAAATTTTTTCCAATATAGCTTTCAATTCAAATGAGTCCATATAAATCAGTATGCACAATTTCTAATATATCTTTAGACTCATAGTTTTTTCTTTTAAAGCTAGTCTTTCCCATTTTACCAATCTAACAATTCTTGCATAGACCGACCTTAGGTTTCTTTATGTTAGGAATGCCTCTTACTTTCTTGAATTCGCTTATCTTTACCAAATTATCAAAATTGACATGACACAACCTTTTATGCCATAACCAACTTTCTTCAACTTGAGCAATAAAACATAAACCTTCGCCAAGTTCAAGATAAAATAAGTTACCTTTTGTTTGAGTGCTTGATCCAATCAGTTTTCCTTTGTCATCCAATAGTCTTGCTTTTCCATGCATGAATTCCACTTTGAGTCCATTATTGAGTAGTTGTGCCACACTCAAAAAATTATGCTTTAGTAATTTTACCCAATAGGCATTATGACATACAAGTTCTTTGGTTAGAGAGATTCTTCCTCTTCCTTTTATACAAAAATCTTCATTGTTACCAAATCTTACACTGCCACCATCATATTCTTCAAAATATTCAAACTTAGTTTTATCACTAGTCATGTGATGAGAACAACCACTATCTATGATCCATGTATCATTTTTTCTCATATGAGAAATGAGTGCCATTTCCTCATCATTATCAGACTCATCTTTCACAGCAATGTAGACAATTTCATCTTCTTCTTCATCATTAGAATCATTAAAATCTTTAGCCATAAAACATGTTTTCTTACCTTTGTCTTTGAAGGATTTGAAGTCTTTCTTGCCATTGTACTTGTAATTTTTCTTCTCATCTTTGTTCTATTTTTTTGGGCACCTGGCAACAATATGACCAATTTCTTCACATGAAAAACAAATTAGAGAAACTTTACCTTTATATTTTCCTCTGCCTCTAGAATATTTTCTTGCTAGTAGAGCTTTTATTACGTCAAGATCACTGTCTGAACTTTGGTCTAATTCATCTTCACATTTTGACTGGGATTCCTTTTTCTTTTTGCTTTTCTCCTTGAGTGAAAGCTTGGCTTCAAATGAAAATTCAATGTTTTTGGAAGATAGAGCATAGTTGTCAAAGTTTTTTAGTTCAAATGCAATTAATCTTCCAACTATGGCCTCTAGATTTATCTTATGATTTGCTTCACATCTTCTTTCTTGAATTGCAGAGACTCTAATTACATAGATTGGTAGTAATGTTATGAGAACTTTACTTATAACTGTCTCTTCACTGATATCTCCTCCAAAAGCTTTGATTGCACTGAAAAATGCTTTAACTCTTTCAACATATTTGGCAATGTTTTCATCCTCTCTCATTTTCATTTGGTGAAATTGTCCTCTCAAACTTTTTTCTTTGGCTCTTCTCACATTATCATCTCCTCCATAGATTTCTTTTAGCTTGTCCCACATTTCAAAGGAATTTTTACAATCCTTGATGTCATCAAATTCTTCATAACTCAGAGCAGATGCTATATCTATCATCATAATGTTGTGAGTCTTTTTTTCAGCAATATCATTGACAGATAGTGTACCAGTAGGTTCTTCATATTTTTCATCAAGGTACTTCAGTCTTGTATCACCAATGGATGCTAGGTGAAGTCTCACCAGTCCTTACCATGCAGAGAAGTTGTTTCTGTTGAGTCTAGAAATTTCCCTTTTGTAAGACATCTTGATCTTTAGCTTAGATCCTTGAAATCTTTTCCTGAAAGCACCAAAAGCTCTCATACCAATTGTTGGAAATATAGATGAAGTAACTGAGAGGGGAGGGGTGAATTAGTTACCACAAAAACAAGTCCAAAGATCCCTTAGATGTCTAAAATGCTTATTTACTATTGATACTTGGTAAATAGTGCAAAAATAGTTTAACTCGGTAAGTTAACTAGTTACTGTTCATTTAGCATTCAAAGCTATTAATATGCATGCAAAGATTAACTAAATGAACACAAGAGACACCAGATTTAATGTGGAAACCCAATATGGGATAAACCACCAAGTAACTCGTCACCAATTTTCACTCTTCTAAAGTGAGCCCTATTAGGAGCCGACCCTGTTAATGGTTACAATACACACTCTTAGGTGTGACCTTGTTAAAGGATTTAATCACCCTGTTAGGAGTGGCTTGGTTAGAGGTCTTTAGAACAATTCAACTAAACTGTCACCTTGTTAGAGAATTTACAAAATGGCTATAAAACCAACTCTGTAAAGAGATTCTAAATTTACTGTTACAATGATAAGAAAGCAACAATGAAATGACTTGAATGATATGCAACCTATCTTTTGCTAATTACAGATCCATGTTCTATTTTCTGAATCCTTACTGATCAAATATGACTTTGCAGCACCTCTAGGATATCTAATCCTTCATCAGAATTCACTCTTCCATTCACTTTTTCACACACACACACACACACAATTCCACAACTTGAATATCTATATATATACCTTTTAGATTTATCAAGTCAGCTCAAATATAAGTTACAATAACAAAAAAAACATTAGTCGGTTACATTAATTCCATGAAATAATAAAACTAATAAAATCCTTTGCTGGCTGACTTAGCTCGGTAATCTAGTGTTAACCAAGTGAAGCTCGGTAAACACTACTTCAGAATGTTTTGTAGTGTTAACCAAGTGAAGCTCAGTAAACACTGCAAAATCTTGCAAAAATCCTTTGGAGACTGAGTGAACTTGGTGAGCACTAACTTTCCTTTGCTGTCCTAATGAACTCGGTGGAAGTTAACTTCCTGCCATATTTCCTTCGATGACTGAGTGAGCTCGGTAGACACTAGCTTTCCTTTGCTGACCGAGTGAGCTCGGTAGAAGCTAACTTTCCTTTGCTAGCCTTGTGAGCTTGGTAGAAGCTAACTGATGACTGATATGACATTTGTGTAACATCAAAGACAACATTCAATTAATAGTTGTTATCCAACAATCTCCCTCTTTGGCATTGATGGCATTGATGGAAAACTCTCTCTTTCAGTAATTTTCCTCTGTGAAGGAATTACTTAGCAAACCCTTCTTTCAAACAAATTTCAGAAAGATATGACAGTAAAACTCTCCCTCTTTGACAACACATGCCAAAGAAAACATAACTCAAATAAATTCTAATGTACATTTAGTATTGATTCATATGCAATGTTTCCTGTCTATGCTGCATCAACTGATAGATCTTCAACTTGGTATGGGTTGATGCATCACTTAAAATTTCATTTTAGTGAACTTCAGATAGGGGAGTGACCCCTAACTTACCTCTTAGATACAAGAATGTATCCTTAGGTAATGACTTTGTGAATATGTCAGCAATTTGGTCCTTTGTATGGACATATTTCAATCTGATCTCCTTATCTTGCACCAATTCTCTAACAAAATGATATTTTATTGCAATGTGCTTGGTTTTGGAATGCATTACTAGATTCTTAGATATGTTGATTGCACTTGTGTTATTACAGAACATAACAAGTGGTTCTTTGATTTCCACCTTCATGCCTTCCAACAACTATTTAAACCAAATAGTATTAGAATAGTTTACTGCTGCAGCAACATACTCTGCTTCTATTGTAGATTGGGATGTACAATTCTACTTTTTTCTTGTCCAAGAAACCAACCTCTTTCCTAGAAAGAATGCTCCTCCACTTGTACTTTTTCTTTCATCAAGGTTTCCTGCCCAATCAGCATCAGTAAATACTTTTAGATCTAGATTACCTCAAAATTTTTTACCATAAACCATAATCTTCAGTTCCTTTCAAATATCTCATTATTCTTTTGAGTGCCATCATGTGATTTTCTCTTGGTTTTGCTGAAAATCTCACTACAATCCCAACTGCAAGGGCAATATCTGGCCTAGTATGAACTACATACTGCAACTTTCCAATCATAGATCTATACAAAGTTTGATCTACTTCTTTTGATTCATCTTCCTTGGTAAGTTTTAATCCAGTACACATAGGAGTTCCAACTGGTTTACAATCTTCCATACCAAATTTTTTCAATATCTCCTTGATGTATTTTGATTGAGTGATGTAGATACCATTTTTATTCTGTTGAATTTGAAGACCAACAAAGAATTTTATCTCACCAAACATAGACATTTCAAATTCCTTGTTCATTTGTTCTGAAAATTCTTTGTAAAGATCACCATTTCTTGTGAAAACAGTATCATCTATGAATATTTCTGCCAAGACAATTTTATTATCTGGTCCATCCTTTATATACAAACTACTATTATCATTAGTTCTTTGAAAACCAATTTGAATAAGATAATTATGTAATATTTCATACCATGCTTTAGGGGTGTGTTTCAGACCATATAGTGCCTTGTGTAATTTGTAGACCATGTTTCTTTTATCTGGATCAACAAAAGCTTCAAGTTGTTCAATGTAAACCTCCAAGTATACCATTGAGGAATGCTGACTTGACATCCATCTGATAAACTTTGAATCCTTTGTAAGAAGCATATGCAAGTAAGGTTTTGACTCCTTCCAGTCTTGCATTAGGAGAAAAAGTTTCTCCATAGTCTATTCCTTCTTCTTGAGCATATCCTTTGCATACTAATCTAGCTTTGTTTCTTGATACCTTACCATCTTCAGTCAACTTGTTTCTAAATACTCATTTAGTTCCAATCACATTTTTATCTTTAGGCCTAGGTACAAGAGTCCATGTCTTGTTTTTCTCTATTTGCTCTATTTCTTCATTCATAGCCTCAATCCAACTATCATTTTCTAAAGCATCTTTGATATTTATAGGTTCAAAATCAGCAAGTAAACAAGTACCTTTCAACTTATTTCTTGTCATGGTTCCTTCATATTTGTCTCCAATGATCTGATCTACTGAATGATGTCTCTTGACATATTTTGCTAAAACAGGTCCTTTGCCTTTTGAATGAATTTCATTGTTATCCGTTTGCATTTCAACTTTAGGTTTTGGTTGTTTTGGCTTGGTAGATATTAGCTCTAGTCCTCTAGACTTGGTAGACACTTGTTCAGTAGCATCCAAGTGCAACTCGTGTTATTGTAGCTCGATTTGAACTTCCTATAACTTGGTTACTGATGACTCAAGAGTAGAAGATTCCTAATTGATTGGTACTGTACAAGGTTCAATTAAAAAAAACCTTCTATAATCTTCTAGTTCCCTTTTGCTTTCTTCTTTAGTCCTTTCTGCAAACTCATCAACTTTCACATGTGGACTTTCTATGACTTTTTTAGTAGACAAGTTCAAACATCTATATGTTTTACTTTTGCAAGAATATCCCAAAAATATTCCTTCATCACTTTTCACATCAAATTTTCCTTTTCTAGCTATACTCGGTTCAGGGTATGAACTATAGTGCTAATAGCTTCTTTCCAGTATTTGATAGAAATGCCTTTTTCAATCATTAAGGTTCTTGCACAATCCATGATAGATCCATTCCTTCTTTCAGCTATTCCATTTTGCTCAAGAGTTCCAGGAGCTGACACCTATCTTTTGATTCCTCTTTCAATACAAAAGTTATTGAACTCATGTGAAATGAATTCTCCACCTTTTTCTGACCTCAAACATTTCAATCTTTTCCTTGTTTCATTTTCTAATTTGGCCAAATACCATTTGAATTTCTCAAATGCTTCTAATTTGTTCCTTAGATACATGACAGTCATCATTCTTGAGTAGTCATCAACAAAAAGAATGAAGAAATTTTCTCCAATATAGCTTTCAATTCCAATGGGTCCACATAAATCAGTATGCACAATTTTTAATATATCTTTAGACTCATAATTTTTGCTTTTAAAGCTAGTCTTTCCCATTTTACCAATCTGACAATTCTTGCATAGACCAACCTTAGGTTTCTTTATGTTAGGAATGCCTCTTACTTTCTTGAATTTTCTTATCTTTACCAAATTATCAAAATTGACATGACACAACCTTTTATGCCATAACCAACTTTCTTCAACTTAAGCAATAAAACATGAACCTTCACCAAGTTCAAGATAAAATAAGTTACCTTTTGTTTGAGTGCCTGATCCAATCAGTTTTCCTTTGTCATCCAGTAGTCTTTCTTTTTCATGCATGAATTCTACTTTGAGTCCATTATTGAGTAGCTGTACCACACTCAAAAAATTATGCTTTAGTCCTTTTACCCAATAGGCATTATCACATACAAGTTCTTTGGTTAGAGAGATTCTTCCTCTTCCTTTTATACAACAAGGTTCATTATTACCAAATCTTACACTGCCACCATAATATTCTTCAAAATATTCAAACTTAGTTTTATCACCAGTCATGTGATGAGAACAACCACTATCTATGATCCATGTATCATTTTTTCTCATATGAGAAATGAGTGCCATTTCCTCATCATTATTAGACTCATCTTTCACAACAATGTAGACAATTTCATCTTCTTCTTCATCATTAGAATCATTAAAATATTTAGCCATAAAAAATGTTTTCTTACCTTTGTCTCTGAAGGATTTGAAGTCTTTCTTGCCATTGTACTTGTAATTTTTCTTCTCATCTTTGTTCTATTTGTTTGGGCACTTGGCAACAATATGACCAATTTCTTCACATGAAAAACAAATTAGAGGAACTTTACCTTTATATTTTTCTCTGCCTCTAGAATATTTTCTTGCTAGTAGAGCTTCTATTACTTCAAGATCACTGTCTAAACTTTGGTCTGATTCATCTTCACTTTCTAACTAGGATTCCATTTTCTTTTTGCTTTTCTCCTTGAGTGGAAGCTTGGCTTCAAATGCAGATTCAATGTTTTTGGAAGTTGGAACGTAGTTGTCAAAGTTGTTTAGTTCAAATGCAATTAATCTTCCAACTATGGCCTCTAGATTTATCTTATGATTTGCTTCACATCTTCTTTCTTGAATTGCAGAGACTCTAATTACATAGATTGGTAGTAATGTTCTGAGAACTTTACTTATAACTGTCTCTTCACTGATATCTCCTCTAGAAGCTTTGATTGCACTGACACATGCTTTAACGCTTTCAACATATTTGGCAATATTTTCATCCTCTCTCATTTTCATTTGGTCAAATTGTCCTCTCAAACTTTCTGCTTTGGCTCTTCTCACATTATCATCTCCTCCATAGATTTCTTTCAGCTTGTCTCACATTTCAAAGGAATTTTTGCAATCCTTGATGTCATCAAATTCTTCATAACTCAGAGCAGATGCTATATCTATCATCATAATGTTGTGAGTCTTTTTTTCAACAATATCATTGACAGACAGTGTACCAGTAGGTTCTTCATATTTTTCATCAAGGTACTTTAGTCCTATATCACCAATGGATGCTAGGTAAAGTCTCATCAGTCCTTGCCATGCAAAGAAGTTATTTCTATTGAGTCTAGGAATTTTCCTTTTTTAAGACATCCTAATCTTTAGCTTAGATCCTTGAAATCTTTTCCTGAGAGCACCAAAAGCTCTGATACCAATTGTTGGAAATATAAATTAAGTAACTGAGAGGGGAGAGGTGAGTTAGTTACCACAAAAATAAGTCCAAAAATTCCTTAGATGTCTAAAATTCTTATTTACTGCTGATACTTGGTAAATAGTGCAAAAATACTTTAACTTGATAAGTAAACTAGTTACTATTCATCTAGCATTCAAAGTTATTAATATGCATGCAAAGATTAACTAAATGAACACAAGAGACACCAGATTTAACGTGGAAACTCAATATGGGAAAAACCACCATGTAACTAGTCACCAATTTTCACTCTTTTGAGGTGAGCCCTGTTAGGAGCCAACCTTGTTAAAGGTTACAATACACACTATTAGGTGTGACCTTTTAGAAGATTTAATCACCCTGTTAGGAGTGGCCTGGTTAGAGGTCTTTAAAACAATTCAACTGAACTGTCACCTTGTTAGAGGATTTACAAAATGGCTGTTAAATCAACCTTGTAAAGAGATTTTGAATTCACTGTTACAATGATAAGAAAGCAACAATGAAATGACTTGAATAATATGCAACTTATCTTTTTCTGATTACAAATCCATGTTTTTCTTTTCTGAATCCTTACTAATCAAATACTACTTTGCAACACCTCCAAGATATCTAATCCTTCATCAAAATTCTCTCTTCCATTCACTTTTTCACACACACACACACACACACACACACACACACACACACACACACACACACACACACACACACACACACACACACACACACACACACACACACACACACACTTCCACAACTTGAATATCTATATATATACCTTTCAGATTTATCAAGTCAGCTCAAATATAAGTTACAATAACAAAAAAAACATCAGTCATCTCCATTAATTCCGTGAAACAATAAAAAAAAATAAAATCCTTCGTTGGCCGACTTAGCTCGGTAATCTAGTGTTAACCCAGTGAAGCTTGATAAATGCTAGTTCAGAATGTTTTCTAGTGTTAACCAAGTGAAGCTCGGTAAAAACTGCAAAATCTTGCAAAAGTCCTTTAGAGACCGAGTGAACTCAATGAGCACTGACTTTCCTTTGCTGTCCTAGTGAACTTGGTGGAAGTTAACTTCCCACCATATTTCCTTCGATGATGGAGTGAGCTTGGTAGACACTAGCAGCTAACTTTCCTTTGCTAGCCTTGTGAGCTCGGTAGAAGCTAACTGATGACTGATATGACATTTGTGTAACATTAAAGACAACATTCAATTAACAATTATTATCCAACAGGA
Source organism: Cupressus sempervirens (assembly GCA_028749045.1). NCBI lineage: Eukaryota > Viridiplantae > Streptophyta > Pinopsida > Cupressales > Cupressaceae > Cupressus > Cupressus sempervirens. Next base: position 221,170,871 of record CM053786.1, read on the forward strand.
TGAAATCTCTATCCTTGGGTGCATCATAGAAGTTTTCACCATTAGATATGTCCTTTGTTCCTTTTATTTTTATTTTTTGATTGACTTGATCTCGCTTTAGAGGATTTTTCACTAGGGGATAGTTTTACTTTTTACTTTTTATTTTTCTTTTCTTTTTCCTTGTCATTTTTGTGACTTGAGATCAAATCCTCCATGAAGTAGCCCTTTGGGTCCAATTTGTAGGCATATATTGATGGTGTCTTTAGCTTCTTATGTGGTGTCTCAACCCCCTTGAATCTTAGGAGTGCTTCCTCAATGGAGAAATTGTCAATCTGGAATACACTTGGTTGTTACTAATCAATGAGTATAGGGTGAGTGAGAGGAAGGTCTATGAGGTTGATGGATAGTTCATAGATAAAAAAAGTCTCCTAGGGAGATGCTGGGATAATGGATATCATTGTAGGTTCTCTTTTCAATTTCCTTAGGGATTTCTTCAACTTCTATGAGTTCACCTTGAATGTTTAAGAAGGCATGTTCATCTTTACTAGTGCCCATGGTTGTTGGGAATCCAAAGCCTAGGCCTTTCTTATTCTCTTCTTTGTATGATGCTATAGATTTCCCAATTTATGATTCTTCTTGACTTCATCTCCTTAAATATTGCCGCTGTTTAGTAGCAAGTCAATGTAAGAAGGGATATTTTTGTTTGAAGTAGTCAAGAATATTTTTATCTTTTTTATCTTTCAAAGGTGGATCTTTGTATAACCATGTACTAATGTCTGGGGCCATTTCATGTCAATTGAAGATCCCACTAGAAAAAAATATGGTGGGCGCAAGTTTTTTGTGTTAAGGAGTTGTGTCTTTCTTTGTTCCTTAATAGGTTGGGTGCCCCTGTATGTGTGGGTCTAGAGGAAAGGCACCAACAAAAAATGCATGTAAAAATCTATATTTGCCACAAGCTTGGTAGTTGATCTTAATGATAAAGAGTGTGGAGGTATGATGGTGTTAGGGGCATGGTAGGTACTAGAAGAGTTGGTGATGGAAATGTTGATCTCAATTCAGGGTAATGTTTATCATAGGATGTCTCTATCATATTTTAGTATGCAAAGGGTTCTAGATCAACGCCATGATGCAAAAATTTGATGCACTAATGATAAGTGGATGGAATAAATTTCATAGCATGAATCCATGCTCAACTAAGGACGATATTAAAAGGTAGGTTAATATCAACCACATAGCATATTTTTTCCTATGTTGTAGGCCCAAATATTATAGAAAACAAGATAGTTCCTTTTGTGGTTCTTTCCAAGTTGTCATAGGCCTTGATGATGATGACCTCATTCATAATATCTACCTCAATGTATCCTAATTATTTAATAAACCTAAAAGTACATAGGTTCAAGGATGAACCATTATCTATCATGACCCTTTTGATTGCAAAGTCCAAGACCATGAAATCTATGCAAAGTTTACTTTAGATTGACTTGGATCCAACAACTATGATTGTGAATAGTGGATGAGATTATCTTGGGCTAGTTTGTCAAAAATGACATTGAGTGGTTCCCCCAAAGAAGTGTATACTAGAGGTGGTTTTTAGACCTTTGGTTTTTGTCCAACTATGATGGTAATAGTGTTGGTCTAGTTTTTTGGTCCTTGGTAACTAGGTGTTGTTGTGTTGTGTTGATATTGTTGTTACAAATGTGCTTGATATGTTTATTGATAACACCTATTTTGTTGATATGATGGTTATTGTTGGAACATATATTAATAAGGGGTGTTTGATGTGTTGAGTTTGATGCCAACCACATGAACATCTTGCTTATCAATAGCACTATGTGTTACTATGTTCTTGTTCTTGTTCTTGATCGAATACTATGAGTTTTCATTAGATTTCCCTTACTCTTGGGTATTTTCTTTGTAGAGCTTTATAAGCTGCCACTCAAGGCCCATGCAGTTCTCTTTGATGTCTTTGTATGTTTATAGGTAACTCATGACCATGTGGTAGGAAAATTTGGGATGTGCACTATTTATGAACATCTTGACAAGGCAACACTTTGGTAAATTTCAAGAGATTTAGGTTATGAGAGTTTCCACCTCTATAAGTAATCAACAAGGATTTCACCCCCTTTGTATTTAGTATGGACTAGATCAACTAAAGACAAGTCAGTTTCAACCAGATGAGCATATTGATGAAGGCTTATGAACAATCAACAAATATGTTTACTGTGCCATAGGGTATCCATAGAACCATTCTTGCATAGGGCCTCCCATATTTTTTGGAAAGAGGCACGTGAAGAATACACCACTATAGGCCACTTCTTGGTAATGCATGTAAATTTTTTTGACATGTGTGGTTGGATCTCCCTTCCCCCTAAATTTATCAAATTTGGGGATCTCAAAGTGCTTGAAGAAGGGTGTTATTGTGAAAGCCCTATCAAATGGGTATGGGAAAACTTTCTCAAATAGATGACTTTGATGGGTGTACCACTATGGTGAAATGTGGATTTAACTATTGCTTGGATATGATTTATTTCTTATTATGGTGGTGGTTTGACATACTATTGTACTTCCTTGGTAAATTTTTCTTGGTACTGTGGTGGTTGATGTGGTGGGTAGGTGTGGGTGTCATGCTCAAAATCAGGACAAAAACACACCAACAATTTTTTCAAAGGGGTAGAAACAAATAAGTTGAACACATACTAACATTGAATTCATTGCAAAAATATTTTGACTAGATAAAGTTAGATTTGAGTGACAAGTTTTAGGAAACAATTGATTTTCAATTTTATTTTATGAGGGTGCAGAGTTGGTATCCAAACATATTGTAGTGGTTCAAAACCATAAGTTATGGTGTTATAGAAACACTTAGTTTTGGTTGAGTAAACTTGATTAATTAAACCCTAGGTTCATGATTGTGAAGGTATGGAATGAAGTTTGAGAAGAATTTAGGGTTTTTGAGATCTTAAGATGAATTTGTGTTAGGTAGGTTTGGTTCGATACATTACACTCATTTCACTATAGTAGTGTAGTTCCCTAGGATAAACTAAGTCCACTCTTAAATGTTGACCTACCAATATACTAATACTAGATCCTGATTATAACATATCCTATTAGAAATAATTTAAAAAATTAATTATTTACCATTAAATCAAATATGACATAAAAAACATCTCCTACCAAAACTCCAATCAACTACCGAGTAGTCTATGCAATCCTTACTATATCACATCCTCACCTTAATAAATAAATTCCCTTTAATAAGCTTTCAATTTGAATTTCTAATAAAATTTCAAATGTATAATTTCTAATATTAAATTCCCATATTTATTAATTACTATTACAAAAATGATTAACATTAATCTTCAATTTACTAAACTCTATTACTTTATTTTACTAACTTATTTCAGAGTTTCTACCTATAAATAGTGAAACACTAACTCTAAATATAATAATTCTAATCTCTAGATACCATTAATTATTAAATATGCATGATATTATTCATAATTAGCAAATATTGAATATCATTTGCTAATTACTAAAACACATACATGAATTTCCAAACAAAAAATTACTAACAACTATAAATCTAATTAACTTAACATATAATCCTATCTAAGTCTACCCACTATATGCCTAAAATGTGGGCACACTTCTATGAGTTATTATATTCAAGTTTACTCAAGAATGAGGTCTTGAATGGTAGCTCATAGCTCTCTATTTGTGGAGTAAAAGAGTTTGCAATGGAGGTCCTTAGTTTGACCTAGTTTATGCCCATGCAAGTACACCATGAAACAAGAGATTCAAGGATCCAAAATGCATGCAGATGGAGATGCAAACTACTCTAAATGATAACAATGCAAACAATCCAAGAAAGGAAATCTAATCTATGAAAGGAAATAATAATGTATTACTAATCTATCAAAAAAAATATGGATCTAAGTTAATATGCAAATGCAATGATGAAACCTCATGATGAAAGCCATGGATGCAAGAGAGAATAAGACAAGAAGATAGAAGTTCTCCACAAAAAGCTTTATTATTCAAACTCCTTCAAAAATTGCTCTCCAAACCTGCAACATAACAATAGCATAATCATGGGTCTTCAAAATGAGGAGAGGGCTCTCCCTTATAAAAGAAATTATGGAGGTGAGAGGCTTCTCACAACCAATATGGGATAATAGAGTTTGAACCATGTGAGACAAAAATCCACCAATGAGAAAAAAGGAGTGGTTGAGAAGAAAGTGGAAAGAGGATAGAGATAACTCCCACTTAGAAATATGTGCATTTAAGTGTAGAGAAAATAAAAAAAGAAGATTTATTTAATTTTTCATTTTTTTAATTTCCTCTTTAAGTGGGGATTTATTTGATTAAAAGGGAGCAAATTATTTTAATTAAATAGGAAATATTTAATTAAACTAAAAGAGGGTTTTTTCTCTTAATTAATTAAATGTGGATGAATTATTTAATTAAAAGAGGGATTTTCTTTTAATTAAATAGGGACTTATTTTATTTTATTAAAAGGGAGATTTTATTTTAATTAAATAAGACTTAGGATAAAATGATCAACCTTAGAAAAGTAAATAAATCAAATTTGATCAAGAAAATTGATTTAAGTTGATTTAATAAAATATTATAAACCATTGATTTAGGAAATTTGATAAATTGAATAATGGGGGCCCATAGTCTAGGCGACCATTTTAGGGTGCATACATTTGCCCCTCTTTGACTAATGTGTGATTGATTTGGGAACACATGTACTCAAAGAAAGAAATTGAAGTGTGAGGTCGATTTAGGATCACAAAACAACCCAAATGTGTGGTCAATTCGGGAACACATTAGGACAAAGAATACAAATAAATTTTGAGTTAAAAAAGTTGAGGATAAAATTGATAAAATCAAATCAAGGTTTGAAATTGATAGATACTGCCCCCTAGTGATCAAAATTGAAATGAGATAGAGGAGAAACAACAAATTGATAAATTTGATCAAATTGAACAAAAGATAAAGTTCTTGATGTAAGATGAAAGATATAAGAATCAAAGAACCAAGGTAGATCATCAAGCATGAAATATTATGCCCCAATGGTGATTTAGAGGAAAAGAAGTAGGGAAAAAGAAAATGGAAGATAGAAGTTTGGAAGATATGGAAAGAAACATAAAGAAGAAAAGAAAATGCCCCAAAATAATCAACTGTTTAAGATAGAAATTTTGATTGAGATCATGAAAGAAGATAAGGAAATGAAGATCAAAATGCAATCATAGTTGATTAAAATTCCACAATAAAGATGAAGGGAGAACCCTCGCAAACTCATAATGCAGCCTAAAAATGCAAACTAACATGAACCCTAATAATGCAAGCTATATGAAAATGCAATGGTGTACTTGCAAAAGAGCAACTATAACATAGGATTTTTGTGTTCATCATTCATTAGAGAATGTAAAAGAAATTTTCATCATTGGGCAATTATTAATGGACATCGAAAAATCACACAATTATCACTAGTCATAAAAACAACTATGAAGATATGAATGTGATTTATATCAGATTAAAAATATGGAAAGATTCTAACATAAGCATCAAAGACATAAATGTCAAGATGACTTTTATGTTAGCTTACCCAATTTAATGTAGCAAAATCATGCTCGCATCAAGGCATAGATGCTAGGATGATTATAAGAATGATTTTGCAAAAATAGTCAAGGATGATGCCTCAAATCTCCTAAGTGTTTCAAGGGGGCAACGAGAGACACTCTAGAGTTCAAGACCACACCCACAAGTAGAAAAAAAATAAAAACATGCTCCATGCCCCAAGTCCTCTAGCTATGCATCCTGGAGAGACTTATCAGATAAGGACATTAAAAAAAAATCAATAATAGTCAGCACACAAAGAAAATATCATAAGTCAAGCATTAAGTATTGTGTTTAAAATTTAAGTGTGTTAACTGATATTGAGTTTCAAGGATAAGGATTGAATGCATGCAAGTAGGTAAGATCACATGATGAAATTGGGTAAGACCAAACCAATAAGTGTTGAAAACACTTGATGTCAATAGTTGTATTAAAAATACAGTTGGGGTGGTGTTGAAAAATACCATTTGCAAGGTGTCCTAAAGACTAACACATCCAAGAGACTAGAGCTAACATAGTTATGCCCCTTAGATAAAGATCAATTCCAAACCAAGGCAACAAGGATAAGGCATGATGGAGAAAGGCTAAGTGTCAAGGACATGTGCTAAGAAATAGGGGTGCAAAGGCCTCAAGTAGCACCTGTTTCTAGGTTTTCACCACTTGAATTTTTTTTTAATTTTTAATTTTTAGGACTTTTAATAATTTTTTTTGTATTTTTGCTACCAAGGTGCTTGTTTCCAAGTTTTCACCAAGGCACTTTTTCTTTTTTCTTTTTGAATTTTTGATTTATTTTTTTGGTATTTTTGGAATGTATAATTTTTTTTGTATTTTTTTCTAGGACATTTTTCAATTTTTAGAATTTTCACAATATATCATTTTTTTTTTGGATTTTTGAAATATATCAATTTTTTTGAATTTTATGAGGATCAATAAATATGTACAAAGATGCCCCTAGACAGAATGGGCATTACAGATAGAACTTCTTGAAGTGCAAGACATTGACAGGATTAGGGAGCTGCTCTCCCTCTGTTGTAGATAGTAAATAAGCACCTGAACCAAAAGCTACTGTAATAACGTAAGGTCCAAGCCAATTAGGTTCAAACTTACCCTTTTGATCTCTATTTTTTTGATTCTTATGATTCACATGTAGGACAAGATCTCCCACTTGAAATTGTCTAGGGTGAACCTTTTTGTTGAATGCTTTTGACATGCGCTTTCGATAGACCCTCATATGGTCAAATGATGCTTGGCGTTTCTCATCTAGAAGTTCTAACTCTTGAAGTCTCATGGAACGGTAGTCTTCATTTGTAACTAGACCTTTGAGAGAAAGTCTAAGTGAAGGAATCTCAACCTCTAAAGGTAACACTTATTCAACACCATATGTAAGGGAAAAAGGAGTAGCCCTAGTAGGAGTGTGAATACTTGTTCTATAGGCCCACAAAGCTAGATTTATTTGTAAATGCCAATCTCTACCATTCTTATGAACTATTCTATGTAAGATTTTAAGAATGGTTTTTTTTTATGCTTATGCTTGACCATTTTCTTGTGGGAAATAAATACAAGACCAATGTTGTTTTATCTTGAAATTCTTACAGAGTTGTTTAAGGTCCTTATTTTTAAACTGACCTCCATTATCAGTGATAATCTTAGAAGGCACTCCATATCTATAGATAATACGATTCAAAATAAATAGAGAAATTGTCTTACCCGAGGCAATAGAAAGTGGGACAACTTCTACCCATTTAGTGAAATAATCAGTGGCAGTGATAATAAACTTGTGTCCAAATAATGAGTTGGGATGAATTTTCCCAACAAGATCAAAGGCCTAATGTTGAAATAACCAATGAGAAATAGAAGGAATGAGATTTGTACTTGGAGTATGTATTAGGTTACCATGTTTTAAACATATTTCACATGACTTTGCAAAAGCTATTGCATCAATCTGCATTGTGGGCCAATAGTATCCCACCCTAAGCAATCTTCGAGCCATGGAAAGACCATTAGAATGTCCCCCATAGATTTCCTCATGGATGTCAACTAACACTTGATTAGATTCATCCTTTTCTAAGAATCTAAGAAGTGTTCCATCTAGACCCTTCTTGTACAAATCACCAGAGATAAGGAAATGGCAAGAGGCATTTTGAATAAGGTTTCTGCATTCATATTGGTTAAAGGTTTCAGGTATAATTCCATCATAAATGTATGATTAAATGGCACCATAACGAGATGACTCATGACCAACAAGGGTAAAAATAGCATGACTTTCTTGGGAATCATAGATAGGGTGATGTAGCTCCTCCACCAGGAATTCAAATCTTGATTCATGTTGCTCTAATTGAAGAAGTGAAGCAAGTGTAGCCATAGCATTAGCTGCCTTATTTTCTGCTCGAGGGATTTGTTGAAATGGGATGAATATGAAGTAAAGTCTCAATGAATCAACCATTTTCTTGTAAGGTACCAATTTATCATTTTTTGTTAGAAAATCATCATTGACTTGGTTGATTATCAATTGTGAATCTCCATAGATGTGTAACTCTGTAATTCTCCATTCTATGGCCATCTTAAGTCCATTTGTTAAAGCTGCATATTCAGCAATATTGTTTGTACATCGAAATAATAACTTGTAAGATTTAAGAATTGTGTACCCATGAGGAGAAATAAACAACATTCCAGCTCCTGAACCACTTTGCATAAAGGATCCATCAAAGAACATCTTCCATGTTCTTTCAGTCATATACAAGAGGCACTTATTTAGGAAATCAACTTGAATAGGTGCATCCTCTTGTAGTGGGAAATCAACCAATTGATCTACTATGACTTGTCCTTTGATTGCTTTATGCTCGATGTACTCTATGTCAAACTCTGAAAGGATCATCATCCATTTAGCAAGTCTACCTATGAGGGCAACCTTACATAGTAAGTACTTGAGTGGATCTATTTTTTCTATGAGATGTATAGTGTGCGCAAGCATATAATGTCGCAACTTTTGGGAAGCAAACACAACTACAAGGAAAGCTTTCTCAATACTAGTGTAATTAACCTCATATGAAACAAGAGTACGAGTAATGTAATATATTGCTCTTTCTTTCCCATGTTCATCAAGTTGAGCTAATAATGCCCCCAAGGCAAATTTTGTTGTTGAAACGTATAGGATAAGTGGTTTCCCTGGGATAGGAGGCATTAAAATAGGAGGATTTTCCAAGTATTTATTGATCTGGTCCATACTTTGTTGACATCATTCCATATACATTTGACTCCTTTATGTAAGTTCTTGTTGAAAGGTTGAGCTTTATCTACCAACTGTGAAATAAACTTCCTTATAGATTGAAGATTTCCTTGAAGACTCCTCATTTGACTAACGTTTTTAGGAGGTGGCATATCCACAATTGCTTGAACCTTTTCAGGATCCACCTCTATCCCTTTTGCTGAAATAATGAATCCTAGTAGTTTACTAGAGGTGACTCCAAATGCACACTTTTTAGGATTTAATCTTAGTTGAAATTGTTCCATACAATCTAGAATGACTTCTAAATCATCTAAATGTGTATCTCTTTTCTTAGACTTGGCCAAGGTGTCATCCACATAATCTTCCATGTTTCTATGCATCATGTCATAAAAAATAGTTGTCATAGCTCGTTGATAGGTAGCTCCTACATTTTTTAATCCAAAAGGCATAACATTCCAATAATAAGTACCCCATGCACAAGTAAATGCAATCTTTTCCTGGTCTTCAGGAGCTATCTTAATATGATTATATCCAAAAAAACCATCCATTAAGGAATAAATCTCATAACCCACGATCATATCCACTATCATGTCTATATTAGGAAGTGGAAAATCATCCTTTGGGCATGCTTTATTAACATCTCTAGAATTTGTACAAACTAGAATGGTTTTGTCATGTTTTGAAACTAGTACAATGTTTGATATCCATTTGGCATAGGCAATAGCTCTTATGAATTTTTCACTAAGGAGTTTCTCTAATTCTACCTTGACTAAGAGAGCTATGCGAGGATGCATTTTTCTCAATTTTTTCTTAACTGGTTTAACACCTAGAGCTATGGATAAGTGATGCATAATAATATTAGTGTCCAACCTTGGCATATGTGAATAAGTCCATGCAAAATTAATCTTCTTTTCTTGTAAGAATTTAGTATAGGCTTCTTTTTCTTGTAATGAAAAAGACTAAACCAAATGTACCATTTGCAAAGCTTCATCCATACCCAAATTGACTGCTTGTGTTGGTTCAATAAGTACTAAAGATCTATCTTGAAAATAACTAGGAAGAGAATCAAGTACCTCATCCTTAGGTGCCTTAGAGAGGTTTTCACCTTTGGATATGTCCTTGCTTTTTACTTTTTTTGGTTCTAACACTGCCACATAGTGGTTTTTGCCATCAGAATTCCTTTTCTTTTTCTTTTCTTTTCTCTTTATTTTGCAACTAAGGTACTTTATATCTAGCTTTGTCATACTAGTAGCTGGTTCACTGGTGGAAGAGACTACAGGTTCAATGACATTCAAATAAGAGGCTATTTCATAGACATTTTCAAATATTAAGAGCTTAGGTTCTTGATTGCATTGGGACCAATCAATTAGGTCAAGATGAGCAAGAGGTAAATTAATGATAGGTTCAAGGTTGTGAATATGGATGATATCTCTAGTGTTTGAAGATTCAAGGTCTGTCAAGTAACTTCCTAAACTACCCAAATCAAGATTCTTCCTCACAAGTGAAAGATCATCCACTAAGGCAACATGCAAGTTCAAATCCTCTAGTCCTACACATGATTCATTGACTAACTCAGGTTGAGAACTATATGTATGAACAACATCAACATCCATATCAACTATGGAAGGTTTTGAGAAAGAATCCCATTCATACTCATTAGAATTTGTTTCAAAGTCTCGACTAGGATGCTTACACCATGAATGCTTGGGATGTCTAGATGTGGAAGCTTCAATATCATCAAGAGTCACACTTTCTTGTTCTAAATTGGCAACTATCTCATGAGATACTGGATTATCTTAATCTCCCCAAAGGAGATTAGTAGAAGGGACCCAATCTTCACACATATCTTGTTGGTTTTATAAATTAGGTATGTATTCTTGTTCTTCTTCACTATTTGACTTATCAAGGATAGAAGCAACATTCTTACTATGATCCACATACCCTAGGCCAACTAACTTCTTAGATTGGCATCCAAAAAGTTGATGATCAAGGGGTTCGACTCTAGTATCCAATCTATTACTAAGGGGATCATGTCCAGGGTAACCCATTTTCTTGACAAAAACATACCCTCTTCCATAAGTATTGGGAGAAGGAGTGAAATCTTCATTATGCCTATACTTCTCTATAAATCCAATCTCTAACAATCACATATTCTTTCTCATCTTGAATAGGCACTGACGACTATACAAATGTGTCAAATAATGTCATAACTGAAGAGGAAGGTTTCATCTCTTATGAAGTTTTACCATAAGACCTAGGTGAAAATAATAATGTAGCGAGGGAGTCGAGTTGATATCCCCCCATGCCAAGGTCATTGGACTTAAACTTGTTCCTGCAATCAGCTAAAATGACATTAAAATCATCTGCTTGTCTATTAAGGGGAACATGAGTACTTGCTGAAATCGAGTTAATAGACAAAGTGTTATCCCTAGGAATACATATCTCTGTTCCATTATAAGGAAACTTAACACACTGATGATAAGTAGATGGTACTACTTGCATATCATGAATCCATGGTCTACCAAGTAAAATGTTGTATGAAAGGGGTCCAACATCAACTATTTGGAATAAAACATATTTTTCCATAGGGCCAATCCTAACAGGAAGGACAACCAACCCCTTTGAACTTCTCTCTGCCTCATCATAAGCTTTGAGAGTAATCTTTCTTTTGCTATCAATAACATGTTTAGAATAACCCAATGTCTTTAAAAGAATCAAAGAAAAAATATTACGCCTAACACCTCGATCTATCAACACACGCCTAACACAAGTCCTATGTATCATAACCTCAATATGAAGGGCAAGATTGTGTGGATGGCTCAAAGATTTATCATCTTCCTCCAAAAAGGAAAGATAATGAGGGCTTGCAATATGATTAACCATGTTCTGGAATTGATCAACATCTAAATTATTGGGGATGTTTGCCATGCACAAAGCATCCTCAAGAACCTTCTTATGTCTTAGAGACAAATCTAAAAGCTCAAAGATTGAAATCTGAGCAAGGGTTCTTTGCAATTGATCAACATGATTATAATTTGACTTAGGATTAACCACTAGTTTTGAAGGAACGGTCTTAGATTGCACTTGTTTTGGCTTACTTGGTTAGTTTGAACTAGGTCCTTTGATAAAAATGGGACCTTGAGTTCATGTAACAACATTGAGACTTTGGGAAGAAACTTGCTTATGTTTACTTGACTAGTTTGAATTGAGTCCTCTAATGGCAAGGGGACCTTGAGATGACTCTCTAGAGTGAGCACCCCTTAGCACCAAAATATTTTTTTTTCCAAAGGTAGGAGAGTTCAAATTTGAATTATAACCATTAGGATCTTTATCTTCCACCATGTTGACACTTTCTTCTACAACCTCAAGCATATTGACAATATTTTCTACATTTGCATAAGTATAATTGATTGCAGCCTTGCCATTCTTAGGTTGGGAAGCTTCCCCTTTCTCATACTTGGGAAAAGGCTCTTTGAATGCTGTGTGATCAGCATTGGTATTTAGTCCATCTATTTCAAGTTTTCCATTCTCAATAAGGTCTTGAACAATATGCTCGAATCTCCCACATTTTTCAATATTGTGTCCAATGCCATTGTAAAGCTTGTAGTAGGCCTTCTCATCCCACCACCATGGCTTAACTTCAGGTATGTAGAACTTTGTGGCATCATAAGAATGCACAAGATTATGTGCAAGGAGCTTTGTAAATATCTCTTCATATGACTCACCCAATTGTGTAAAGTTACGTTTCTCTCCTTTAGGCCTCTCTTGATATCTTGGCTTGTTACTTTGTTGATTAGCACTAGCCAAATGGAGAATAGCTTGGTCTTTAGGCTGTTAGGAGTCCACAACTCCATCATTGACCACTTTTTTATTCTTATTCCAATATATGTTCTTTCCTTTATCCTTGTTGTTGTTGTTATTATGACCATTGTTGTTGTTGTTTCCATTTTTTGTCAAAATACCTTGCTCTCTCAAAACATCCTCAATTCTAAATGCAGCTTCAATTATGGTATCAAAGGACTCAAAAACCATCTTCTTAACTTCATACTTCATCTCAAGAACCATGTTACTAGTTAGGATTTCAATCTTTTCTTTCTCAAGAATAGTCCTAGAATAACGAGAGCATTGTTGTCTCCATCTTTGTAAGAAAGTAACAAAGGGTTCTCCTTGATTTTGCTTTGTGTGACATAAGTCAAATAGTGAGACAGATCATGAAATATTGTATGAAAAGTGTTGAATGAATCTTTGAATTAACTTAGGGAATGTCTTAACAGGAGGAGTTATATTGGTAAACCATTCCACAACTTGAGCCTTAAGACTCCTTGGAAATAATCTCATAAGATATGAGTCCTCGTGATGAAACTCAAAACTCATAGTATAGAATTGACACACATGATCATTTGGATCCCCATTTCCATCATATTTGTCATATTGGGGAATCTCAACTTTTCTAGGAAAATCTTTCATGTCAACACTCTTATCAAAAGGATTAGGACAAATTCAATCAAGTGAAAAAGAACTCTTGGGTGTTGATATTTTCTTTATTTGTTTCTTCAATTCATAAATTTCTTCTTTCATGGAAGGATCATGCTTTTGAATCTTTTTATCCAAATCAAAGTTGTAAGGGACCTTAGCACCTTTGTTGATTAAACATTGAAAGAATGCATCTCTCTTTTGGTCCATATATGCTTCCATACATTGCTAAAAATGTGGATCTTGTGGTATAGCCATAAAATCATAAGAATTATATCCAGAGTTTGAGCTACCACCTCCATATTGTGAACCATGATGAGCTTGTTGTAAAGGTTGTCTTGAAACTCTGGGAGGCATTGGTCTATTATAATAATCATGTCTTGAAGTTTTCCTTCCTCTAGGAGTAGGAGATTGTGAAGATGTTCTTGAATATCTCCCACTTTGTGGAGTCTTAGGAGGGGTAGATGGGGAAGAGTTGTTTCCAAAAATGTATGCCTAAAATGTGGGCACACTTGACAAGTGAGTTGTACCATCCTTCTTAGAACTCCTCCCAAGGGATGCACCTGATTCCATGTCTAACTTGGGCACATATGAAGGCTATGGAACCTTATTTGGAGGATGGTGCACAAGTAGGGAATCCAAATATTTTTTTGCTAAACCAAGGCCATGTAAAAGAATAAAGCTGCATTCCTTATCAAAGATATGCCCAATGCCCAAGACAAGAAGTAGATGATGGAAGGGTATGCATGGAAGGAAATTAAATTATACATATGGTAGAGTTTAAAAGGGAACTCCAATACATGGAAGAAGAAGGGAGGCATTAGGGGAAAGAATAGGATAGTGGGGATGAGTAGGTGGGGTTTAAGGATGATGGGTAGTTATGGGTTAAGACATAGTTTAAATTTTCTTTTAAATTTTTTTATATAGATAATAAGCCCAAGGTGAGTGGAGATATGTGATGAGGGTGATGGGTGATGCGGTGCCCACACATCCCCTTGAACTTAGTTTTTAAATATATTCAATTTTATTTTCCGTAAAGGCATTATTTATTAATATTTATTTAATAGGGGGGATATATTCAAGTGGGTAATATATGCCCTTTTTTTATATTAACTTTGATAAATAGAAATTACTATTGGAGGGATTTAATTTTCTCCCATGCAAATTCTAGAGACCAATAGGTTCTCATTTGGAGGTTATTTTTGTGAAATTGTCAAATGATATGGGTATACTTCCATCTTACATAGTATTGATAATAGGTTTATTTTCAATGAGTTAGGGGTGACCAAAGGAAGTTTACATATATTGAATTTAATCAATTAATTTACCATTTAGTTTACTTGGTGAAATTTAGGTGCAACTATTGAATAATATGTCCATTAGAACATTGGTTTTAAATCATGAACTAAGGGAGATCTATCCATACTTGGATTTAATAACTTAATGAAATGCTAAGAGCATGCAATTATCATACTTTTCTTTCTCCTAGGATTGGAATTTTTTTACATGAAAAAAATTAAGAATAAAGTTTCAACATTAAACCAATATATTTTTCCAGTTCTTTGAAAAGCAAGAATCAATCATAAAAAGAAAAGGGATATGTTACACAATGAAGCAATACATATTTCTTCATGGAATGACTTTATCTTATTGATAAATATTCAATTTACAATATTGGATCCATTTCATAAATCAAATCAAGATGCAATTCCTTCCTCATTACATGAATAAAAGATACATATGATGTTGTGACAATGGAGAAGTATCCACATAAAGTTACTCAAGGAACACCATCAAGATCCCAATCCAACTTTGTTCCATCTTCAAATCTACACAAATCTACAATTACACAAAAACATATCATGGAGAATTTTCCTCCTAACCTAGGCCTTAAGTAGACCACCCACCGATCTAGGAGAGACAATAACCAACTGGGTGATAATCAAGTCCAAACCACAATAACACAAACACAATAATAACACCCATCCAAGGTTTATACAATGGGTTCACCTTGAACTTGTGACAAAGAGGTGAAGGTAGATTACCATGTAGGAGATTCCAAATGTAGAACATACAAGAAACATGCCTCTTTCAAGGATATAATTCACATACAATTTCCACACTTCTTTCTCTTTATCTCCTCCAAAACAATTTCAATAAATATTGGCATGCAAGGGCCCATACACCTTGTATTTCTTCCCTCTTCTCTCCATGATAAGAGGTTCTAAACTTCCATAGAGTCAAACAAATCCCTTCCCCCATACGTTGTCACCTCTTCCCTATCTAAAGGTGAATAATTTAATCACTCCCATCACAAATCCCTCAACAAAATGAAGAAATAACATAAACAATATTGAAACCAAACCCAAAATCCCATCCCTTGCATTACAATATCAAAAATACACAATGCATATATGCAAGGGATTACAAGCACATACCAATCTATTTTAAAAATAAGAAAAATATTTCCATAGAAATAGAGATGACCAACCTTCACAAGTGTTATAGAAAAATGATGTTTGAGAAGACCACAATCTCTTTGGATTTCTCCCAATCTAAAACCATAATGTTTCTAAAAGTAGAGAGTGGGTGAACACCTACTAACTTCTCCAAGGACCTCTAAAAAGGCCTCCAAATCCCACCCACCAACTCGTAACAAATTCAAAATTGACCCTAAGTTCCTTGGTCATCATCATGTCCCCTATCATAAATGCAAGATTCGAAAGGAGTGTGGGTTTGTGGAAAAGTGAAGAGTTCAGTCAATTTTTGACACATGTGGTAAATGGCATAATTAGAGAGTCACTAAAGCCACTAGGGGGTTCTAGTAATGTCAAAAATGTCCCTAAAACATACCCCCAACACTTAGGATCTTATATTCCACTAAAATTGGCCCCTAGGACCACTTTTTGGCCTCTAGAAGTGCCTAGAAAAAATTGAAGCTAAATAACCTGATTGGAGAGACTTTACAAGTATCTCTAATTAAAGGGGATCTTATTAGATT
Organism: Cupressus sempervirens; assembly: GCA_028749045.1. Lineage (NCBI taxonomy): Eukaryota > Viridiplantae > Streptophyta > Pinopsida > Cupressales > Cupressaceae > Cupressus > Cupressus sempervirens. The sequence goes on from CM053786.1 coordinate 221,187,175, forward strand.
CCTAATAGGTCAATTAGGTTAAGGATTACATTTACAACCTTATTAGACATTTCAGTTACACATACATATGACAAGTGTCAAGTGACACTATAAAATGACATTACACAACATCTAACATCTCACTAATTATTTAATAAAATCACCTAATACATACATACATATTATGATCATGAATCAAATCACTTAACAACCAGGTTCAAATCTCTTCATTAGATTCAACCTTGATTTTACAATTTGCACAAAGGGTTAAATTTCCATGGTAAATTTCCTACACACTCAATTCAAATATAAGTAGCTCAATAAAATCACACACACACACACACACACACACACACACACACACACACACAAACCCAAATAGCACAATAAATTTATTAAAAATTCTACATTCTCATTTGCAGCTAATAAACATAATTGATTGCATAAGTTTAATATCATAACATATTCATAAATTTGAATTAAGATACATAAATTATCATCATAATGCATGCATACACCTAAAACATCATAAATATCATCAATATAGTATATTGAAGTAAGCATCACAAGTCATAAATAACAATGATAAAGGTCTAGTCCATCAAATATAATGTCCTAAAAAATTGAATCATAGTGTATCAAAATAAGTGAACCAACTAAGCTATGATGGTTCAGGTTGAGGCCTCACATCCTCCCCTAGTAAAAATGAACTTCCTCCTAGTGTTCATCAAAAAAATATGGGTACTGAGATCTCATCTACGCTGCATCCTCCCATGAAGCCATGACCTCATCATAACAATCCCACTAGACTTTAACTTGGTCCAACTCTTTACCTTGTAGTGAAAAATTCCATTGGACTATAATACAAACGAGATCTAGGATAGCTTCCTATCTAACTCCACCTACAAGGCATCCTAATATATAATGTGAGATTGAGAAGTTATATATCCATGAAGTACAAAAACATGGAACATATCATGAATGTGTTATAGGATGGGTGGAAAAGGTAGATGATATGAAACTAGTCCTACCCTATCTAAGATCTCAAAAGGTCCAACAAACTAAGGTGCCAACTTAGAGCCTTTTCTAAATCAGATTGGACTCTTTTGTGATCGCACTCTTTTGCAATCACACTCTCAAGAAGACTCTATCTCTAACTCTATAATATTATCAATCCTCTTTGTATCTACATATTTCTTCTCTCTATCATGTGCCTCTCTAAGAATCTATTAAATCAAAACTAGATACTACTACATATCCCTGACTAACTAAGGACCAGTAGACACTCTATCCTTGATCTTGTCCCAACTCAAAGGTATCCTACAAGATCTACAATATAAGGCTTGATAAAGTGGCATATATATAGATGAATGATGCCCATTGCTATAGGGAAATTCACCAAGATAAAGGTATTCCTCCCACTTGACCTGATGGTCCATCATGTACATATGCAACATGTTCTCTAATACTTGATTAATCCTCTTGGTCTGATAGTCAGTTTGAGGATGATACACCATACTAAAATTGAGCCTAGTGACCATTGCTTCTTGCAAATCTCTCCAAAAGGATAATATGAATGAGTTTCTATCACTGATGATCTTATAGGGAATATCATGAAGTTTAACAATATTCCACAAAAACACTTGAGCTACATCTTGTGCTATAAAAGTAGTACACATGGCTGAGAAGTGTGTGAACTTGATAAATATGTCAACCATAACCAAAATGACATCATGATGGTGAGAAGACATGGGAAGACCAACAATTGAGTCCATATAAATAGTATCCCACTTCCAAATTTCATGTGGCTGAAGAAGCCCATCAAGATGAAGGTGCCTTGCCTTTACCCTCTTGAACTCATGGCATCTCAAAACAATGCTAGCAATACACACTCTCATTCCTAGCCAATTATATACCTATCTCATATCTGCATGTAACTTCTTAACACTAGGGTGCACTATATAAGGTGCTCTGTTAGCCTCGAGTACAATGAACTTGCAAAAATTGCCAATGGAAGGTACATATATACATCCCCTATGATGCAATAGTCCATCATACTCCAAAGAATACTCTAAACACTTCCCCTCTAAGGGTCTCTAAGAATGTGCGAATTGAAAAACCTCTAAATGAAATAAATCCTATGAAAATTTCATAGGATATGCTCTCTCAAATAAATATAAGTAATCATAGGTGCAAGCTCATGGTGCCTTCTACTCAAGGAATCCACAACTACCTTCTCTTTCCCCTTGATGTAACGAACATAAAAATTATACTCACAAAGGAAATTCATCCACATTCTCTACCTAGCATTAAGGTTCAAATATGTGAATATATTGTAAGCTCTAATGGTTAGAATGAAGATTGAATCTATGAACTAGAAGGAAGTCTCACCACCTCACTAAAGTATGAACCACTACTGCAAGCTCTAGGCCATGAATATGGTAATTAATCTCACAAGTCTTCAACTTCCTAGACTCATAAAAGATAGGTAATATGCCATGCATAAGGACAACCCCTAAACCATCCAATGATGCATCTATGCACACTTCAAAATATGGTGAAGGATCTGGCATTATGAGGATTAGTTCACTTGTAAGGGCTCTTTTGAGCTCCTAGAAATCTCTCTCACACTTATCTATCCACTCATATTTATTTTCCTTTCTCTGAAGTGATGTGATAGGGTGTGCCAATATAGAGAATCTCACAATAAAGTGTCGGTTATATCCCACTAACCACATAAAACTACTCACCTTAGTGACACTGGTGGGTGCTGACCAATCCATAATGGCTCAAATATTTGATGGGTCTATTGAGATCCCATCACCTAATATAACATGACCCCAATAATGTACCTTAGGTCAAAAGAACACTTTGAAAAGCTACCAAACAACTAATTCTCTCTCAACCTCTACAAAACCTATCTTAGGTGCTCCTCATACTCTTTCTCATCATGATAATATATCAAAATATCATATAGGAACACAACTAAAAGCTTATCCAAGAAAGTAAATAATACTCCATTCATGAGGTTCATGAATACTACTACAACACTCATGAGGCTAAATGGTACCATTGTGAAATCATAGTGACCATATCTTGTACAAAATGTAGTCTTATGGATATCTCTCTCCATAATCCTCAACTGATGATAACCTGACTTTAGATATATCTTCAAGAAATATTGGGCACCCTTTAATTGATCAAAGAGATCATAAATCTTGGAAAGTAGGTAGGTTCTTAATGGTTACTTTCTTCAGCTTCCTATAATTAATACACAAGCTAAGTGAGCCATCCTTCTTCTTCATGAAGATAACTGGTGCACCCCAAGGAGACACACTAGGTCGAATATGCCCTCTCTCTAGGGGCTCCTCCAACTAAATCTTGAGCTCACTAATCTCATGAGTAGTCATCCTACATGGTGCTCTAGATGGATTCACTCTTGGCACAGGGTCTACATGGAAATCAACCACTCTAGGTGGAGGTTTTCTAGGAAGCTCTAAAGGAAACACATTTACATACTCTTGCAAGATAGGAAAATCATCGAGGGATGACTCTCTCTCTTTGAATCCTCCTCCTTGTCAATAATGGTGATAGAAAATAGATGACATCCCTTTCACATGCGTCACCTAAGTTGCATATTAGAAATCATCTGAAGAGATACCAGTCTCTACACCTTGAAGATCACCCTAAGAGTACTATCCTTATCTACACACTCTACCCCCTTCTATCAAAAATCCATCTTGGAACTATGCACATAAAGACAATCCATGCCAAGGACACTATCATATGAACCTAGAGAGGCAATGTGTAGATTTGACATCATGGACATGTCTCCAATATGAATCTAACAATTCCAAACTATGGAACTAACTGACACCCTAGCTCTTGAGGCTAACTCTAGCTACCAATTGACATCCCATCTAACTACCACTAGCCCATAAATAGAGATATGAATTAGTCAATAGCTCTAGAATAAAATAAAATAGTAATCATACTACCTTGAATCATACTTGTAGCCCCATTAAATGTAGCCTAATGGTTAGCCTAGCTATTATACACCACTGTAAGCACTCTATGGGATCTACCCATATCACTAATTATAGGTGCTGAAGTAGCCCCTCTTTGACCACCTAATGATTGCCCTTGTAGATACTCTTTAGCTATGTGACTAATGCCACCACAAGTGCAGCATGATCTACATATATGAATCTTTATATCCTATGATCTAGACTAGTGTGCACCTCCAATCCTACTAGACCTACTATAACCACCCCTAGAGGATTGATGAGTCCTATCTAGCTATGCCTATGTGGTCTGTGCTCCCTTATCTCATCAAGAACCCTATGAATGCCACTACTTAATACTAGAGCCCTGATAATCCTATGATGGTTTCTACTAATAATCCTACTATGGCCTCTGTTGTTGAGATTGTTGACCCTCTATTGAGTGATTTTGACTCCCCTTCCAAGGGTGTCTTTGTTATCTTGACTACTGGGTAGAATTTTGATTCTGAGACTAATCCTGAGACTTTTGGCTACTATGAGTATCATCAACAACTATTTCTATCTCAACAACCTATTTGAAAGTAGAAGGGAATGCTAAGTAGTCTATGCCCTAATGAGATGAATTAAGACCCATAGTAAAATGCCAGATCCATAATTTATTGTCCTTCATGTAGTCAATACATGGAAGGATCTTGAAAAATTAGCTCTCATACTAGGCCACTATGAGATCTGTCTTCTATAGAGAATGAAAATCATTTATCTGACTCCATCTAAAGTTCTTAGAGTGATACTTGATCACACAAAAGTATACACCCTTGCTTAAGGTATGACCCTTAAGAAACCTAGTGTAACATGGAAACAATCTCAAAGCTATAGGAGTTAAACTATGAACTTGATTCTATAGAGAAGGCCAATTTACTTACAATCAAGATGCACCTAACTACTACTTGAGAGGAAAAGGGAGAAGGAGATGCATGAAATCAAACTACCTAATCTAATCTAGATGGGGGTGATGCACCTAATTTAAATGGTTACAACTTTGCCCTTATGTGTACAATAAATTAATCAAACGACCAAGTATACATATCCTAACTGTAGTCTACTTCCAAAGAATCATATACAAGTTTAGAATTGATCAAGTGTTAAAAGGAAAGACATCTTCACAAATGCAATAACCATCTACAGTTTGAACATAACATACAAAGCTTACAAATTAGAAAGAAATATTTGAAATAAGGGAAGATATATGCACAAATAATGAATGGCAACAAGAGGTAAAGAAGAGAGCTATTTCATTAATGGAAGGAAAGGAATATAGTTGTAGAGCACAAGGTTACTACAAGTAGACATAACAGAATAGGGAAGAACCCTTAAAATATATTTACAACCACCTTTCATAGAGTTCAGGCATAAGTATGATGTTTACATTAAAACTCTAAACTCAACTACTGAGTTCAAGTTGTAGAAGAAATCCAATCATATGCACATTCCCATGTAGAAAATTTGATCTTGTATGCAAATATATCCCTAAATAGATAGAAAAAATGACCATAACTACTTTGGATGGGTAGATAGATAACTATTGACACAAAAGTTTGCACCCTTGCCTAAATTTCCAACCTAAAGGCAACCTCGTGTAACATGGAAACAATCTCAAATGTGTAGGACTTTCCAATCAAAGATTTATTCTCTAGAGAGGGCCAAATTCCCTACTATTAGAGTGCATGTAACTATTTCTTGAGAGGAAAAGGGAGAAGGAAATGCATGAAAACAAAACTACCTATCCTAAACTAGAGGGGGTGCTACACAAAATAGTATTTTGATCTACTTCCTTCTAATAACTACACTAGAATCAAATAGTCTTCACAAGACATACCATTATTTAGATTCCTTCAATCTTACTACCGTAAAAAAACCAAGAAGATAAAATCACCATACAAGGAATACAATAGATTCACTTAATATATTAGTTAACTGAAATAACCATGATCATATGGTACTGAAATTTATAGAATACATTTAGAAAGATGAGGTATAACTAGATGAAACAAATCTAATTGACTAAGAATGGATGCAACAAAAATGATTTCTATTGAATAAGAGGTAAGATCATTTATAAAGAATATCTATTAAATGCCAAAAAAAGAGAGATCTTTTGAACCAAAAAAACAAACTTGCCTTTATAGGGTGTAGGCATAACTCAGATAAAACCTTGAGTTTGAACTACCTTGATCATGAGATTGGAATATAGGTGAGAGCAATAACTAAAAAGTAGAAGAAAATATAATCATGAAGTATAATTACTTCTAGATGTGACATAAAGAATAAGAAAAGAAGTGCACTCAATCACAAGAGATCAAATCAAAATTGAAGTGATCATGAAGTGCATTTAAGAAGCATGGAGAGAAGTAGCATTAAGGACATAAAAAATGCTTTCAGATGAACAATTATCTTTTCCTTAACCTTTCTAACTACTACACAATTTTTTTTTTTTTACGTCATGCCAGATCAACCATATCAGCAAGTCAATTGCATTCAACAATTCCATCTTCCATATTGCCCTATCTTCTTGAAATATTTTTCCACCTTGCCAAACATTCTTACTATCTTGTTAACCAAAATATTCAACTATTCATGGCTTCACAAATTGTTTTCTACTCTAACCGCTTGAAGTAGTGAAACTGTGACCCTCTTTGTTTTATGCCTATTGCTTCTTTGCAACTTTTTTTTCACTTTACCCCCCTTAATTGTTGTAAGCTTGCACTCAACACAAAAATGACCCTTCACACCATCACCATGGTCTAGTCTTAACAATCTTCTAACCAAATGATGAAGAGAAGTCATTTTTTTTCCTTTGTCACCCCTTTACAACCTTGAGCTGAGTGTGACATAAAATGTATGTGACCTTGTCACTTTCATGACCTTAATTGCTAGAATGCCATTCACACCATTATGACTTAAAGCTTAACTGCATCTCAAACACCTGTGATAGTATTAAGACCATATAAATCTAACTATTTGATGCCCTGCACAACAACATAATCATTTCCTCTAATTGTGGACCAAACCCTATGAGGCTACAAGAATTTCTAACCATGATTGCATCATCAGAAAAACCAACTAATCTTTTCATCTAACTATTGCAACCATGCAAAATTTCTTTACTGAACACTATCACATCATCACAACTTAACCCATTAACCTAGATGTTAATTCTATGATGGCGCATTTTATGTATTTTTCTACTTTGTAGCCTAAACCATGATTAGCTCTAAAAATTTTGTGATGGCGTAACCAAGACCCCTTTTCACAACTTCACCACTTAATCTGTTAACCCATCTTCAACTAATGTGATCGAGCAAACAAGGAATTTTGTAGCATTTCCATCTTGACCTTGGCTTAATCCTGAACACCTGTGATGATACAAAGCCCACAAAGCTAGACTATTGTAGTTAAATTTTCATGGTCACAGGTTGAATCAACTTAGAATTGAAGTTTCCCATGATCATGCAATTCAGGCATTTCACATCGTGGTGACTTAAATCTAAATGCTAGCCCTTTGAGTTATGAAGCTATCCTAACATTGAGCTAGACTATTTTATGCATTTACAACTCCCTTGATGGTTAAGTCTTAACTACCTATGAAGAAGTGAGGAAGGATAATCACATCATCACAAATTGAAATGCCTCCTTAGATATGAATTTTCTAAGTCTTAGGGATAAAAAGAAAATTCAAAATTTTTCATATCCCTATTGATTTGCATGGTAATTAATGAATGGGTCAAATGAACGTGATCATGGCTGTCACCATGGATATTCAAAATTTAGGAAGGGAGACAAAAATGGTGAACATTTCTAGCAAATTAGAGGGAATACTTGCCTACTAAGCAAGGACCAGTAGCCTTGAGAAATCCATTGGGCTGGAGTCACAAAAAATGAACCCTGTATGCTGACTAAACCTTCAAAAAACTCCACCTCTTCTACAACTATAAAAACTTGAAAAACCCGCTATCCCACAAAGAAAAGTATGTGCCCATACACTTATTGAAAATAGGAAAACTACTCTAATATATATAAAAAACCTTCTAAATCTCATTTAGAAGAAAGGTTTTAGGTGAATTCCATTAACTGGTATTAACAAAATATTGCCATCAAGCTTGGATATTTGATTGGCCTCCATACAACTGGTGATAACATATGGCTTACTCAACATAGCATCAAATTTGGAGTATCTACTAGGTTTACCTCTATCTACATCCCAATTGAGAACAAGGTCTCATTCTTGGAAAATTTTGGCTGTAGTCTTCTTGTCAAAACTTCTTTTGACCTATTGTTGACACACCTGAAGTGTATGCCTAGATTTTTGTCTCTTCTCTTCTAATTCAATAAGTTATACAAATCTAACTCTCATAGCATCATTCTCAGCTAGATCCAATTGATGAATTAGTTCAATAGAGGGAAACTAAAGTGAAATAGGAATCCTAGCTTCCCATCCATATACCAACATAAAAGGTGAGTTCCCAATCATCTTCTTAGGTGTAATTCTGTCAGCCCAAAGGGAAGTCTTCAACTTGGCATGCCAACTCTAATTATCTTTAATTTTCTTCCTCATTATCATGATAAGGTTCTTGTTAGAATATTTGGCCAATCCATTCCCTTAGGGATAATAGTTTGATGAAGCAGTCAAATATATTCCATGTTCTAGAGCCCAAGAGAATAAATGAGTTCCAGCAAAAGATAATCTAGTCATAATTCCATCAAGTAATTCAACCATTGAAGCTTCTATTGCATCTCTCAAAGCTACTATTTATATCCATCTTTTGAAGTAATTTATGGCTGCCAAGATCCCTTTATGACAAGAACTAGAGGGTAGATTTATTGGACTAATGAAAACCAAACCCCATTAAGCAAATGGTTGGTCAACTCGAATGGGATGAAGAGGAAGGGCAGCCAATATTTTCTTTCCTAAGAAGAATGCACATTTCTCACATTTCCTCACCCACTTGTGACAAACATCAAATAGGGTTGGCTAATAATAACGAGTACTCATTATCTTCATCATTGTAATTCTAGCTAAGAAATGGCCACCAATAGGGCTATCAAGGAACTCTTTCAATAACGTACTAATTTGATAAGCTTGAATACACCTTAATAGGAATCCATCAAAATTCTTTCTAAACAATATTCCATCCATCAAGACATAGGGAATATACTGTAACCTAAATTATCTTCTCTTAGCTCTATCTAGGCTTAGTGATATCTTCCTTCTATCAAGAAGGTAGTCATGTCATGCAACTAATCATTCTGATCTTCATTCTTTACTAGTTGCTCACCTTGTATTAAGAGGGAAAATTCTTCAGGTTTCTTAAAAGATGAAGTCATTTTCTCACACAATCCCTTATATCTTACAAGCTTGGTGATCTTAATATCAATGTCATACTCCATGACTCTAGTAATGCATCCAACTCTCTTTTTGTTAATATATTTGTTGAGCAGGAACTCCTTTACACTTGCATGTGGGACCAATATCTAGACCTTGTTAAGAGATAGAAGATGTTTGAAATTTTAAGAGCCCTTGAAATAATAAGGACTTGCTTCTCTACATAGCTATATCTTCCTTCATAAACTTTAAGCCCTTCACTAAATAAAGAAATGGGCTGCTCCAAATTCTCATCATTCAACTATGTTAGAACAACTAATATACTTGATTCTCCTCCAAGAGAGTAGAGGATGAAATCTCTATCAAAATTGGGATTAACAAGAGTGGGAGCTAATGCAATTAATTTCTTGATCTCCTCAAAATTGGCCTTCTCTTGCTTGGTCTAGGTGAACATCATATTTTTCTTCAACATAGCTATGATAGGTTTCACCATGGAAGAAAGATTAGGAATGAACCTTCTTATAAATTTGATCCTACCAAGAAAGCTCTACAATCATTTATCATGAATGGGAAATGGGAGAGAGAGAATTTCTTCCACCCTCTATGGATCTATGGCTAGCCCATCTCTTGATACAATGTGTCCTAGGATCTTTCCTTGATCAGTGGAAAACACATAGTTCTACAGATTTAGTTGTGCACCATACTCTTTGCATCTAATGAATAATTGCCTTAAATGACAAAGTGATCTATTGCACATTTTGAAAAGATATCTATATCATATACCAACTCAAAATTTTCAAGCACACCCTTGAAGGTCATCTCCATTTCCTTTTGAAATGTAGCATCTACATTAGTTAGTCCAAATGACATTTTATAATAGGCACAAGTACCCATTTGGTAGTTAAGGTCATCTTATATTGGTCTGACTCTTGGACTAACACCTAATTATAGCCTTAAAAACTATCTATGAAAGAAAACTTTTCTGAACCACTAAACTTGGATATAATTTGTTCCATAGAAGAAAGGGGATGGTGATCTTTAAGATAAGCCTTATTAAGGTCCCTAAAATCTATACATAGTCTAATTTCACCATTCTTCTTCCTAACAGGGACAAGATTAGCTACCCATAAAGAGTGCTTGATAAGGAAAATGATATTAGCCTTTATGAGTTTAGATAGCTCTTTTCCCATTAATGGTTCAATCTTAGGGTTAACTAGCCTTTTCTTTTGTCTAATAGGCTTTGCATCATGATTTAAATCTATAGTATGTTGAAATAATATTGGGTAAAAACCCTTTAAGTCTTCATATGTTCAAACAATAACATCACTAAATTCTTGACATAGATTATGAAAACTTTTTGTTCAGTCTTAGTGCATGCCTTTCCCAAGTTGAGAGTCTTCCATCAACAATGGTAATAGGTGTGTAGTCATCTCTCATTGTATTCAAGTTTGAACCCTTTCTCATTTCCTAATCATTAGAGTTGAATATGCTTTCCAAAGTGACTAGACCTTTAGACAATTTATTGTAATTGAGATTCACAATTTGATCCTCATACTGACTTTGAAACTTAGATTGATTTCTTGTAGAACTTTGCTTCATTTTGTAGGAAATTAAAAATTTCCAAATTAGAATCAAATACTTTCCAATTAGTACAATCATTTGGGACAATAGGCCTTATAACAATTATGATCTATTGCTTCTTTTCATCAGGAACATGATTTGGTATGTCATGATGAGCACTAATTTCTACAAGCCTACCAACATGCTTATTTTAATTTCTTGGGACACTCTGAATGTTGAATGCTTGAAAGCTCTCATGTAGGTCCCAAACTCTATGTTTGTATGATTTGAGAAGGTTTTTTTGTGTGAAATTCTAAGTCTAACTTGATTTACAACCAATTCATTGTTCCCAAATACTTTCAAGAGCTTCAAACCCCTCCTTTGTGCAAGTTGGAGACTTTGGATCAAGGCTTCATACTCTGCCACATTATTAATGTAGTTGAATTGGAGTGTATAAGAGAAATAATATTTCTCTAAACTAGGTGAAACCAATATGACACCAACACCCAAACCATTCTTGTTCCTTGAGCCATCAAAGAACATATTCCACAATCCATTTGTATCTTCTTTTGTTTTAATGAGATTGGGAATATGAGAACCCTCCTCAAATATATGATAAGTTCCAAGGCCTATTTCTAGAGCTTCCTATATTGAATCAAATTATTAAGTAGTGGTACACTCATACAAAAGATAATTAGGCACCTCTGCTAGAGAAGTGGCATGATCATGAGCTATGCATCCCTCATCTTCTTCCCAGATTATGTAAATCTTATTCAAGTGATTGGGAGTGTAAGTTTCTATACGACTAAGGGTAAATGGTTCAAACTTTATGGAAGCCTTTGTTCCATATCTTGTTCTAAAAAACATGTAGGACTACTCAAATGCAATGAAACCACCAATTTGTGTAGTAAAGTCCCTAGATAGGTAGATAACAAAATGTGAAGGGAGCTCAATAATGGAAATGTGTTGTATGATAGTACAATTAGGAAATTCATGTAGTTCCATATTCATAATTTTAAACACTTCAATGGTTATGAAACAACTACCATCCAATTGAATAACTCATTTAACCATTGGTTCATATTGAATACCAAGGCTATCAACCACACATTTAGGCATAACTGAGCTGCTAGCTCTAGAATCTATCCTGCAATTGTGAAAATCTTATCTCCTATAACTAAAGAGAGATAAAAGGGGGAAGGTTTAATCTTCTTAATTTTTTCTTCTTCCTTTGTAGTTTGCACAAAATCTTATTTCTCCTTCCATGGTGGCTGACCTATCCTACACTTTGATAGTCTTTAGTTCTTGTTGCAACAATTCTACTTGAGATGAATATGCAAAAAAATTTGACATAGGAATATTGATATTTGTCCTCTTCATTTGATCTACAATTTTGAGAGGAGTGTATGTTGCCTTGGCTAGAATATTGGTGACTACATGGTCTAATGTATGAATGGGAATAGCAAGTGGCTCTTTGGTCTTCTTCTTGATTTGATTTTGCAATGGAAAATTAAAATTCTATTGTACATTTGCACTTGTGGTCTATAGAACAATCTTTTGAATTGTAACCTAACTTGATGAAGAGGATGGAGCTTCCCCTATAGCTCTCCTCTTGCTTCTAGTGTTGTGAGCTATCCCATCATTACCACCATGATTTACATGGAAGTAATTTTCAGGTTGGTAATTCATGAAACTATAGTCCCCTTGCTATTGAGATTGAAAATAAATAATGGGTTGATTAACATCATATTGATGCCTTGTTCCTTGATCTTGTCTAGTCAAGGCTTAAGAATGTTTCACTCTATGGTAGATACATTTCTCATATGATAAATTATGAACTAAACAATACTCTTGCTCTTGAGCCAAGTTATTTTGAGCAACTATAGTCCTTACTAGATTTGTATTTTCATTTGCAGGAGTGACATTACTCATAAGTCTATTTTGGCTAGGTGGGACATAGCCTTGATGCTCATTTGGTGGCCTATTGAAGGGATGACTTGGATAGTTGGTCTGCAAAGGCCTACTACCTTGAGCTTGTTGTCTCTTAAGAGTTACAAATTCATTGCTCATTTTTTGTATCACTGCATTTGCACCCTGAAATATTTTATCTATATGATAGTTATGATCCTTGATTTTATCCATGTTCTACATTATAGCCTACATCATGGCCTCATTCTTATCTATTCTACTAGAAGATGTGGAAGCTTAAGGGATATCAAAAAGAGGCTGGCTTGTGGATGTGGTAGGAATAGTGACTACTATAGGCTAATGAGTAGGCATGTTTGGGAAGAAAGACATTGAAGGCCTTGGAGCTAATTTACCCCCTTGAATTAGGATATTCTCTTCCCTAATAAAAATTATGTGTGTAGATGGAAAGGTGTCCCCACCCATAGTTTTCTCTATGGTAGAAATATCACAATTAAAAGCTCTAAGGTAATGCAAGAAGGCATTACCAAGAGTGGGCTTCACTATAGCAAGTATCCTATCTGATGTTTTTTGAAATCTATAATTGTAATCTATCATTCAAATCTATCATGAACTTATGAGGTACTATTTTGATTGTAGTTAGTTTCTCCAAGAGTCATCAATGATCATTCTTATTTTTGAAGTTCTTACACAATCTTTCCCCTAGCTCATCCCAATTATTAACAGAGTTATGTGGTAAGCCTTTATACCATTGTAAGACTTTCCTAGATAAAGCTAGATATCTAACAACAATATTATCTTGTATAATACCATGTATATTACAAATATTTGAGACTTATTGGATGTGTTATATAGGAGAAATGGAGATCTCACCGATAAAATTAGGTAGGCTTTTGAAGAATCTATTGGGATATCATGTCTCTAAGCTAGAATAAGAGGACTCCCACCATTGAAGGTGGCAAAAAACCTAATTTCAAGGGAGGCCAATGTGAAATAGTGATCTATTCAAATGGACAGATGGTACCTTTTGGTGTGACCTATCAACCAAAGGAGTAGAAAGAGATCTAACAGGTGTACATGTTACTTCTGAACTCTTAACTAGTGATAGGGAGAGTATTTTTCTTTTTCTTCTAGGATTTGAAAATGAAAGTTTATTATATTGAAAAGTACCTCTAGAAGATGTCTTTGTTTGAGCTTTGCGCATGAATCACAACAATCCTGGTCTAAAACCAAGATGTAGAAGTGGAGTCACCAAATTCTTGAATATGGGCTTCTTGAAGGCCTAGAATGATGAGATCAATGCTATCTCCTCAAAATAAGTTGAAGTGATTTTCCTTCACACTAGTAAACCAATAGACTTAAGAAATGCTTCAATATCTATCCCACTAGGCATGCAAGAACTATTGACACAAAAATTTTCACCCTTGCCTAAGGTTTTGACCTAAAGAAAACCTCATGTAACATGGAAACAATCTCAAAAGTGTGGGACTTTGAAATCAAAGCTTGGGTCTTTAGATGATGCAAGAGCATCCAGTGGTGTAAGGGCAATCCTATGTCACCCAAAAAAATATTCTTAGAAATAGTTTCTATTTAATATGTTTTCATTTTTGGATACCCATTTAGGTCAAGTAAAGGTTCCAAATCTCACAGTTCCACTATTAGTGTTTTAGGTTAGAGTTTTAAGCACCTTGGGATACATAAAAATGCCTTTAAAAGAGGATTAGGTAATTGAACCATAATTATGGCAAGTTAGAAGGTGTAAATTGGAGGAATGATTATAATTTTAATTTAGAATACTCTAGAAAAAGAATCAGGTCAAAAGGTTCCACGGTTAGGAAGTTATTGTAGTTTTTTAGTTTTTGGAGACCTCCTAAGAAAGCTCCAAAGTCATATTTGAGGCACTAAATAACCTTTTACGAGCCTAAAAATGGGGAACAAGTAGAGCTTTTCCACAAGGCTATAGAGCACTCTAAAATTTTTCCATAAATGTAAACGGTTTGTCAATCAGAGTTACGGTTCAAAAGTTATGCCTCCCAGAAGTTCGACTACCATTTCTAGATTCTTCTAATTTTGCACTAACTTCTAATGTGACTTTTGGAGCCTTCTGTTTTGACAGTGGATGCCAACTAGCACATTCTAGAATTTATTCCTAATCCTTATCCATTTGGGGTCTATTTCAGAACATTTCTGGCACTGTGAAGAGCAGTTCAGAGTGGAGTTTGAGAGAAGGTACTAGGAGAAGAAATTATCTCTAGATTCATACTAATGTAAGCCCATAGGGCATATTTTGAGTCTATTTTCTTTGCACTGAGTATACTAGTAGATTTTAATAGATAATAATATTTCCCTTTTCCTATTGTGTTCATTCTGGTTTTGGGTTGTATCCCCATCAAGTGGTATCAAAGTGGGTTTTCTTGAGTGTGTAGATAGAACACCAACTATGAGGCAGTTTGCACCAAAACTATGTGGTTTTGGGTCTGAGTCAAGAAGATGCCTCCATGAAGAGAGCATGGTGGAAGAGCTAGAGCTTTTAATCCTAAGGAGGTTAGAGCCCTCGAAAGGAAACTTCAAGCATTGCAAGAGGAGATCCGTAGAGGATTGAATGTTGCCACATGCAATGAAAGTGAGGAAGATAATGAAGAAGAAGAAATTTGACAGAAAGGGGAAGGTGAAAAGGAAGTACTGAATTAGGTAGAGGAGAGGCTTTTTAGGGCCATTACTAAGTTTGGAAAAAGACCTATAATTGATGTGGGTGTATTTTCAGGAAATCTAAAATAGGATGAGTTGGTTGACTAGATCAACAAACTAGAGGAGCACTTTGAGTATGAGGATATTAGAGACCCAGATAGGGTTAAGTTTTTAAAGGCCAAAATGGAATGCCATGCCAAAATCTAGTGGCAAGAGGCTCAACTAGAAAGAAATAGAAGAGGAATGGAGAATATCACAAGGTGGGATCACATGGTGGAAGAACTAAAGAAGCAGTTCATTTCTATTGATTATGAGCTTGATTTGTTCAAGAAGATGGAAGGGTTAAAGCAAGCAAGAAAATCTATCCAGGAATACATAGAGGAGTTTTATCGACTTCTTATTAGGGCAAGACATGCATAAGCAAACAAGAAGAAGGTTTCTCGTTACCTAAGTGGGTTACGACCTAGCATTTAGGAGGAGTTAAGTCTGGTTAGAATGACCAATGTTGAAGAGGCATACCATTTTTCCCTACCATTTGAAGAGAAGCTAAACAAAAGGTTTGAAGGAAGGAAACGAGAGTGTAGTCAAGAAGGAAGGGGTAGTGGTAGGTCATTTGGAGGCCAGAATGAGACCCAAAAGAAAAATGAAGATGTGGGTACTAGCAGAAACCAAAGGAATGAGGGTTTCAACCGCTCCTGTGATCTAAAATTTGGAGAATAGAGAGGAAGAGGAAGAGGAGGTGGACAAGGTTTAGGAAGAGGAGGCTTCCATGGTACCTATTTCCATTGCAATGAAGAAGGTCATCGTGCCTTCAAATACCCTCAATGACAGGGAAGGATAGATAGGAGAGCTGATGGTCAAGCAAGGGTTGCTCATGTGGATGAGGATGCATAGTCATCACATTTAGAGGATGCGAAAAGAGGAGAGGTTCTAGTGAATGAAAGGGTCTTACTAAGTGGTGAGACTAAACTTGGACAAAGGAGGAGTCTATTTCATACCAGGTGCAAGTGCAAGGATAAATGTTGTGATGTGATCATTGATGGTGGCAGCACTGAAAACTTGGTGTTAGAGGAGATGGTCTCTAAGCTAAAGCTCAAGAGGGAGAAAAACCCCCAACCTTATTGGATCACTTGGGTGAAGGATGATCATAAGGTCCTCGTACGTGAAAAATGTTTGGTAAAGTTTAAAATTGGGAGTTACCATGATGAATTTCTCTTTGAAATTATTCCAATGGATGTCTGCCATTTATTGTTGGGAAGACAATGGTAGTTTGATAGGCATGCAGTACATGATGGTCATGCAAATACATACTCTCTGACAAAGGATGGAGTTTGCCACAAACTGAAGCCCATGATAAAGGAAGGTGAAAAGGTATGCAGTAGTGCTAGGATATGTCTTGTTGATCAAAGAAAGTTTTTAGATGGAATGAAACATTAGTGTATGTGTTATGCTTTGATTCCTAGAAAAGATAAGGAAGGTAGTAGTGAAACTCCACTTGAAGTTTCAGATCTATTAAGTGAGTTTGGAGATGTCATCTTTGATAATATTCTAGAAAGGTTTCCACTAGTAAGACAAATTAGTCATTAGATAGATTTAATCCTTGGAGCTAGTTTGCCTAACAAGGTTTCTCATAGGATGACTCCTACTGAAACTAAAGAGCTAAACAAACAGGTTCAAGAGCTATTAAGGAAGAGTTTAATTTGAGAGAGCCTAAGTCCATGTGTATTATTTTTAGTACTAGCACCAAAGAAGGATGGAGAGAGGAGAATGTGCACAGACTCTTGAGCTATAAAAAGGATAACCATCGAGTATCAGTTTCCTTTGCCAAGAATAGATGATCTTATGGACTACTTGAGTGGAGTTTAGTACTTCACAAAGATAGATCTCAAGAGTGGCTATCACTAGATATGGATATGAGAAGGAGATGAGTAGAAAATTGCATTTAGGACTAGGGAGGGTCTCTATGAGTGGTTAGTCATGCCCTTTGCATTGACCAATGCCCCAACCACTTTCATGCTACTTATGAATGAGGTACTAAAGAAGTTCTTGGGAAAATTTGTTATTGTCTATTTGGATAATTTTCAGCAAGCCTTTGGATGAACCTCTATTGCACATTTTTAGTGTCCTTGAAAGGCCAAGGGAAGAGAAATTTTTGATTAATCTAAAGAATTTCATCTTTGCTAAAAAGGAGTTAGTCTACTTGGGGTTTGCTATATCATTTGAAGGTCTCAAAGTCTACTTGGGGTTTGTTGTATCATCTGAAGGTCTCAAAATGGATCCAACGAAGGTAAAAGCCATCTTGGAATGGCCTACTCCAAGGTCTACTAATAATTTGAGATCATTTCATGGTCTAGTTAGTTTTTATAGAAAGTTCATTAATAATTTTAGTGGTATATGTGCACCCCTGACTGACACAATAAGGGAGGGTAGAAAAGAGTTCAAATGGACTACAAAAGTTGTGATGAGTTTTGAATTGCTGAAGAAGAAGGTGATAGAACAACTTGTGTTGGCACTTCTTGATTTCAATAAGGTGTTCTAGGTGGATTGTGATGCTAGTGGTAGTGCTATTGGGGCTATACTAAGCCAAGAAGGTAAGCCTATTGCATATTTTAGTGAAAAATTGAATGATGCAAAGAAGAAGTATTCTATTTATGATCAAGTGCTCTATGCAATAGTTTAGGCCGTAAAGAAATGGAGGCACTATTTATTGCCAAAAGAATTTGTCTTATACACTAATCACATGCATTACATTACCTAAATAGCCAAGGTAAATTAAACCAGAGACATTTGAAG
This sequence comes from Cupressus sempervirens, assembly GCA_028749045.1. NCBI lineage: Eukaryota > Viridiplantae > Streptophyta > Pinopsida > Cupressales > Cupressaceae > Cupressus > Cupressus sempervirens. The sequence goes on from CM053786.1 coordinate 221,205,505, forward strand.
TGGGCAGAGTTCATGAAAAGCTATACCTTTGTATTGAAACATAGAAGTGGAAGGTCTAATAGGGTTGTAGATGCATTAAGTAGGAGACAGTTGTTGCTTACAATAATGCAAGTTGAAATGGTTGGGTTTGATGAACTCAAGAATTTGTACCTTGAGGATCCTGATTTTATCGAATCATGGAAGGCTTGTAAAGAACTTGTTGCTGTAGATAGAACCACGTAGCTAGACTATTTGATTTAGGATGGTATGTTGTTCAAGGATAGTCAATTGTGTATTCCAAGGAGTTCCATGATGGAAAACCTAATTAAGGAGAAATGCAGTGGAGGGATGGTAGGACATTTTGGTTGAGATAAGACCATTTCCATTCTTAGAGAACATTATTTTTGGCCTCAAATATCATAGGATGTGAAGAATTTTGTACAAATTTTTCAAGTATGTCAAGTGGCCAAAAGATTTAGTCACAATACTGGACTATATCATCCATTACCTATTCCATCAAAGCTATAGGATGACATAAGTATGGATTTTGTTCTTAGATTGTCAAGGGCACAAAGGGGTAATGACTTAGTATTTTTGGTGGTTGATAGGTTCTCCAAAATGGCACATTTCATTGCATGCCAAAAAACTCATGATGTTGTCCATATTGCAAAATTGTTTTTTAGAGAGGTGGTGAGACTACATGGTCTCCCAAGGAGTATAGTTTTTGACAAAGATACTAACTTTGTGGGGTATTTCTGGAGAACTTTGTGGAAGAAGTTGAGGATAGACTTGAAGTTCAGTTGTACACATCACCCATAGACTGATGGACAGATAGAAGTGGTAAATAGAAGTCTAGGCAATTTTTTGAGATGTTTAGTTGGGGATAAACCCAAGGGATGGGATTTGATTCTGCCACAAGTAGAATTTTCCTACAATAAATTTTTAAATAGGAGTACTGGTAGATCATCATTCCAAATTGTGTATGGAAGTAGCCCAAGGACTACACCAAAATTGAGAAAGATGGAGCAAGGGGAGAGGACAAGTGTTGAGGCAGAAGAATTTGCTGAACATATCAACTGCCTACATGAGGAGATCCATGCATACATCATCGAGATGAATCAATAACATAAAGCTAGGGCTGATAAAAGGAGGAGACATAAAGAGTTCCAAGTAGGGGATCTAGTCATGGTACACTTAAGAAAGGAAAGATTTCGAGTGCGTACTTACAATAAGCTAAAGATGAAGAAATTTGGCCCCTACAAAATTTTGAAGAAACATGACTCAAGAAATGCATATGGGGTGGAGTTGCCAAATGGGATTCACATTTCTCCTATCTTCAACATTAAAAACTTAACAAAGTATCGCGATGATGGTGTAGATGAGGACTTGATAGTGGAGCCATGTCCAATTCCTACTTCTAAGAAGGAGGAGATAGAAGAGATTCAGGATAGTCATGTGGGAAGGAGTACCAAAAATTGGTGGTATGAAGAGTACCTGGTAAAGTGGAAAGGATAGAAAATAGAGGACTAAACTTGGATATTAGTAGCAGAGGTTTCCCATTTGAATTTTCCTCTACCATCCATAAAGTGACAGGGTCACTTTTCAATCCACCCTAGGTGTCTAATGTAAGAGCATCTAGTGGTGTAAGGGTAATACTGTGTCAACCAAAAAAATATGCTTAGAAATAGTTTTTTTTTAATGTTTTTTCATTTTTGGATACCCATTTGTGTCAAATAAAGGTTCCAACTCTCATAGTTCCACTATTTATGTTATGGTTTAGAGTTTTTAAGCACCTTGGGATATGTAAAAATGCCTTAAAAAGGGGATTAGATAATTGAGCCATAATTATGGTGATTTAGAAGGTGTAAATTGGAGGGATGATTATAATTGTAGTTTAGAACACTCTAGAAAAAGAATCAGGTCAAAAGGCTCCACGGTTAGAAAGTTATTGCATTTTTTTGATTTCTAGAGACCTCCTAAGAATGCTCCAAAGTTGGATTTGAGGCACTAAATGACCTTGTGTGAGCTTAAAAAATGGGGGATGAGTAGAGCTTTTCCATAGGGCTATAAAGCACTCTAAAAGCTTTTTGAAAATGTAAATGGTTTGTCAATGAGAGTTACAGTTCAAAAGTTATGCCTCCTAGAAGTTCGGCTACCATTTTTGGATTCTTTTAATTTTGCACTGACTTCTAATGCAACTTCAAGAGCCTTCTATTTTGGTGGTGGATGCCAACTAGCACATTCTAGAATGTATTCCTAATCCTTATCCCTTTGGGGTCTATTTAAGAACATTTCTGGCACTATGAAGAGCATTTCAGAGCAGAGTTTGAGAGAAGGTACTATGAGAAGAAATTATCTCCAGATTCATACTATTGCAAGTCCATAGGGCATGTTTTGTGTCTATTTTCTTTGTACTAAGTATACTAGTAGATTTTTAGAGATAGTAATATTTCTCTTTTCTTGTTGTGTTCATTTTGGTTTTGGGTTGTATCCCCATCATTAGATAAGGCTAGCTTCTTTACTATTAGAGTGTACCTAACTATTTCCTAAGAAGAAAAGGGAGAAGGAGATGCATGAAAATAAAACTACCTATCCTAAACTAGAGGGGGGTGATACACCAAATAGTATTTTGATCTACTTCCTTATGATAAGTATACTATAATCCAATAGTCTTCACAAGAGATACCATTAACTATATTCCTTCAATCTTACTACCACATAAATGCCAAGAAGATAACATCACCATACAAGGAATAAAACAAATTCACTTAATAGATTAGTTAACTAAAATAAACATGATCATATGGTATTCAAATTTCTAGAAAAAATTTAGAAAGATGAAGTATAACTAGATGACACAACTCTAATCGACTAAGAATGGATGCAACAATGGTGATTTATATTAAATAAGAGCCAAGAGAATTTATAGAGAATATTTGGAAAGGAATAGAAAAATAGAGATCTTTTCAATAATAACAAATTTTTCCTTTATAGGGTGCATGCATAACATAGATACAACCTTGAGTTTGAACTATCTTGATCATGAGATTAGAATACAGGTGAGAGAAATAGCTAAAAATTAGAAGAAAATCAAATCATGAAGTGCAATTTCTTCTAGACATGATAGAAAGAACAAGAAAAGGAGTACACTTAGCTACAATAGATCAAATTGAAACAAAATTAATCATGATGTACATTTAAGAAGCATGGAGTGAAGTAGTGTTGAGGACATTATATCCTTTATCTTTCCAACTACTACATGAATTTCATTTACATCATTCTAGATTAACCATGTCAACAAGTCAACTACATTCAACAATCCCATCTAACATGTAGCCCTCTCAACTTGAAATTTTTCACCACCTCATCCAACATTCTTACTACTTCATGACCTAAATCTTCAATTATTCATGGCTTCAGAACTTGTTTTCTACTCTAACCACTTAGACTTGCAGAACTATGACCCTCTTTGTTTCATTTCTATCGCTGATTTTCAACTTGTTTTCTCTTTATCCCTTAACTATTGCAACCTTGTGCTCAACATAAAAATGACCCTTTTCACCATCCATGTAGGCTGTGTAGACACCTAAAAATCCTTTAGAAAATAAAGTATTTTTATTTTCTGAAAAATTCCCGATGACATCATCATTAATTAATTAATTAATTATTTAATTAATTAATTAATTAATTTTTATGCCATTAAATCCTTTTATCTTAATTAAAAATATTTAATTAAGGAATCCCTCCCAAAAATGTTTAAATCTTATTTAAACATTATTTCCTTATTTATTAATTATTTAATTAATAAATTGACCAAAAATCCTAAAATAAATAAAAAATTTATTTTTTTCCCAAAAGTTGGCCAATTTCCTTATGACCAGTAACCTCTTCCAAAATCTTCTAATCCTTCTTTAATTTTGATTAAAGGCTAATCCCATCATTTCCTACCCCTAATCCCAACTCAAAATATTTAATTAAAATTAAATATTAATCCTCATGTTTATTAAAAAAGTTTTAATAAATATCTCCTCAACCCAAACCCTTGAAATAAATAAAACTTTATTTATTTCCTAAAAATCTAATTTATCCTCATCCTAAGAAGTTCTAGACTCTTCTAGAAAGTCTTCATCCTCATCCTAGGAAATTCTAGACTATTCTAGAAAGTCTTTATCCTCCTCCAAAATCTAGACTCTTCTAGAAGATGTCTTTAAACCTAATCCTAATCCCCTCCTAACCTTGTCACATTCCCTAAACATGGGTTAAGACTTACTAACCCAATCCAAAGTTAACAAATATCTCCTCCTTCACCCACCCTCATTAAATGCCATCCACTTGCCTATCCCTAAGCTAATCCTAAACCATCCTAATCCATCCTCTAATCATTTGCACAAGCCTAAGCAAGCTTAGAACCTTCCTAATCAAGTCCAAGTCGAATTTGCTCTCATCACCCTCAAAATATCTCAACCATAAAACTTTATGAAGTCCACTAGGCCATAAATGACTCTTACAAGCCCTTTTATTGCTCTTACAAGTCATTATGAGGGTCTTTATGAAGATTTTATCCCTTGAGCCTCCTTTGTTGACTCATCCTTCCCCTTTCCTCCATCCTCTCACCATGTGACATGTGTCACTCCTTGATTGGCTATAAGGAAGCACAATCCATGTGCTCTCCTCTCATGCAATCTGAGCCCTCCATAAGCTTTTTCCCATCCTTGCATCTTAGCCCTCAAACCCTCAAGCCTCTTGCCTATAAATTGGATCCTTCCCCTTTGCAAAATAACACAATCCATGAAGTAAAGTTATAATGCTATTTTGAGAGCCAAATCCATACTAAAGCCATCTATCCACACCAAAAATCCACAATCATCCATTGAAGCCTTTGGAAGCATATTGAGCATACATCCTATCCATTTAGATAAAGCTACTCAACAAGAGAGCTTCTTATTGAGAGAGTCCATTAATGGCTCATATTCTCAATTGAGAGCTCATCTTAGTCTATCTTGAAGTTTATGAATTTTGTTTAGTTTGTAGAAGCTTTATTTAAATTTGGTTTCTATTAGCATACTAACATTGCTCATATATAGGCTGTGCTTAACAATCTTCTAATCATGCAATGATGCAAATTTAGTGTTTTTCCTTTTTCACCCCTCCACAACCTTGAATTGACTATGACATTAGATATATGTGACCCTACAACTATCATGATCTTAACTACTAGCATTTCATTTGTACCATCATGAATTAAATATTGATTGCATCTTGGACACTTGCAAAAGTGTGAAGACTGCATAAATTTGACTACTTGATTCCCTTTACAATATTGTAACCATTCCCTCTAACCATGGACCAAACCCTATGAGGCTACAAGAATAACCTTCTAATTGTGATTGGATCATTGAAATGACCAACTGATCTTTTCATTTAACTATTGTGACCATGTGAAACTACTTTGATAATCACTATTGCACCATGAAAACTTAACTCATTAACCTTAAAGTTAACTCTTTGATGGTGTAATTCATGTATTTCACTGCTTCATAGCCCAAACCATGATTAGCTCTGAAACTCTTGTTATGGTGTGACCAAGACCCCTTTTTTCAGCTTTTCCACTTAATCTATTAACCCACCCTCAACACCTATGATCGAGAAAACAAGGCATTTCATAGCATCACTACCTTCACCCTAGGTTAATCCTGACCACCTATTATGATGTGAAAGCATACTAAGGTAGATTGTTGTAATTAATTATTCATTGTCACAACCTAAATCAACTTAGACTTGAAGTTTCTTGCGATCATGCAATTCAAGTATTTCACATCATTGTAACTTAAATATGAATGCTAGCCCTTTGAGCTACAAATATGTGCTAACATTGAGCTAGAGTATTTCATGCCTTCACAACCCCCTTAATGGTTAAGTATTAGCTGCTTGAAACTGAGTGAAGAGAAATAATCAAATCATTGCAACTTAAAATGCCTCCTTCAATATGAATTTTCTAAGGCTTAGGGATAAAACATAAAGTCAAAGTTTTTTCATATCCCTATCGGCTTGTATGGTAATTAACAAATGGGTCTAATGAACATGATCATGGATATCACTCTAGATATTCAAATTTTAGGAAGGGGGGAAAAATGGTGAACAATACCAAGGTGGAAGAAGGATAAAAATTTCATTTACCATCCATGGGGAACACTCGAGGTGGTTATAGATGATCAAAGAATCAATTTTCCATTGAAGAGCTACTATTTTGTGTTCACAACCATGCCAGATCAGCTATGTCATCAACTCACCTAGATTCAACCATCTAACTTCACCACGTGGCCTTATGTCCTTAAAGTATTCTACCACCTTGCCCAACTTTCTATCCTTATGTTGACCTGCACTGTTAACAATTCCTAGCTTCATAGTTTGTTCTTCTCTTTAACTACTTGACCCTGCAAAGCCACAACCTTCTTATTTTATGCTTTATCACCACTTTGCAGCCTTTTATCACTTTTCCCCTTTGAATATCATGATCATATGCTCAATCATGAAATAGATCCATTGTACCCTTGTTCTGGTTAGGGACTCATCACTATTTTACTGTGCGAGGCTTTGAGACAACCATCTTTGCCCTTGTCACCCCTTTGTAACTGCCAGACACGAGACATGTTTTAGCTTTGTGATATTGTGAATATTGTTAGGCTAACCATCATCACTATTTCAAAACATCACAACTTAATCTCTGGTTAACATAAACTTGAAACATGATTGCTAGCATTTTCATTTGCATAATTGTGACTTAAAACTTGACTGTAGCCTAGACATCTATGATGATGCAAAAACCACATCTTTGACTATTTGATACTCAATCACAAAATCACAACCATCTATCATAACCATGGATCATACCCTATGAATGTACAAAATAATCGTCTAACTATTGACTGCTCTATTGTGACTATCATATGCTCTTTTCCACTAACTGTTGCAACCATGGAAAGTCATAAAATTGATTGCCATCACACCATCACAACTTAAAGTTTGAATAGGGTGTTAACACTATGATGGTGCACTCAAATTATTTTATGAATTTTTAGCCTTAACTAGGGTTCAATCATTTAATCATGCGATGAAGAAATCAAAGGCTTTCACCATTTTGCAACCTAAACGTTGATTTTCTCCAAACCTCCTGTGATAGTGTGAATATGACCTTTTTGTAACCTTTCCACATGGACTATTAACCTACCTTCTAACCTTGTGAATTTTCAAACAAAGTAATTTGCAACATTTCCACCCTGACCCCAGCTTAGCCTTAACCATGCATAATGGTGCAGAAGTACATGAATCTAAACTATTATGATTAACTTTCTCATCATTGCAACTTGAATCTTCTTATTTCTGACGCTACTTGCAATCATGCGATGTATGGTTAGTAACTCCACTAAAAATTTCATCTAAATGCTAGCATCCTGAGCTACAAATCTATGTTGACTATAAAACTAACCATATCACACCTTTGTGACCTATTTTATAGTTAGAGCCCAAATCAAAGTGACAACATGAGAAAGGGTAATCACATCATCACAACTTCGGTTATCTCATACAATGCAAAGGAATAAAGGACTTAGGGATACAAAAGAATTACTAAGGTGTTTTGTATCCCTATCAGGCTTGCATAATAATTAATGAATAAATCAAATGAATGTAGACATTGTTGTCTCCTTGGATATCCAAATTTTAGGAAGTGGAGAAAAAATGGTTAACATTTCTAGTGACTCAGGGGGGATGCTTTCCAACTAAGCATAAGATTAGTGGTTTTAAGCAATCCATTTGGCTATAAAGTCACAAAAATGAACCCTTCTCTACAAATAATAAAAAAAATTACAACTTCTACAACTACAAAATTATAAAATACCTTGTTATTTCATATGGACATAGCCTATGCTTGTGCAATTATTGAAAAGAAGGAAACATCTAACCTACTATATACATGAACTTACAAATAAAATATCAAAAAAAACCCATTGACTGGTTTGTTGAAGTAGCTGCCCATCCTCATGAGTTGATTTCTTCTTTCATGCATGAGGGTAACTAAAACTATAAGCAAGTATGATAAACAAACTATTGCATGGAATGTCTCCCTCCTAATGCTAAAGACAATGAAGCTATCTAGCACTAGGATATTGTCAACTTGAGAAAATCATGCTTTCTCTTCCTTGTAAAATCTTTCCTCATGCTCTAGAATGAGCATTGGGGGAAAATTTTTGTTTTTGTAGAGCTAGGTACCTAATAGGGCACCCTCTTGATGGTGTAGGGCAAAAGGAATCATCCTTGACCATTTGATTGTGCTCTACAACCATTAACTCTTCTTGGCTAGTAGGGGTAGCTCTTATAGTGTGGCTAGTAGTATATTCTCCTTTAGACCATGTGAATCCTTGAAAACAAGGGGCTACACTTTCTAAACTTGTACAAGCTCTTGTGATATGGGATAGAGGGATAGTTATGTCTCTTTTGGCTCTGATGTAGCATTCATCATGCTCATCAACCTCTCTTGTACTTCCTTCTGACATCATTACTTTTGTGTAGCCAAATCCCTCACAAGAATTGCTTCATGTTCTTGTTGTTAGGCCTCTAGCCTCCTTCAAAACTCCATCTCAAACTACCTTTATTGTGCTTCTTGATACTACAACAATATTTCTCCGTCTGGATGTGTGATGGTTCATGAGCAGCAACTGATACCTCATGTACTTGAGGTAGCTTAGGAAATGTTTCTTCTTTGATTATATCATGGAAAACCTCTTGTTACAACACTGGATCTAGCTTCTATTCTTTCTATAGCACATCCTCAAGCTCCATCTTAGGCTCAAAAGCCAAACTTTTTTCTTTAATAAAAGGAAAAAACTCATTGTTATTTGTCTCTTTCTCCTTCGCCCTTGGTAGTCTCTCAACATCAAACTAAGGAGCTACGAGCTCTTGATCATTGCAACAAGGAATTAGAATCTGGAGAGGCTCACTCCTTCTAAAGCTAGAAAACTTGCATTTGGGTGGCTCTTCTTTAGATATGTTTGGCAATGTTTCTTGTAAGTGGGCCTTTGGCTCTTGTGTGTTATTTTGTAGAATGGGATAGCCGCTCTGCAAAAATAAAACTAAAAACTAAAATAAAATAAAAACTTCTTTGAGGCTCTTGTGCATTGTTTTGCAGAATAGGGGAACTTCTCTATAAGAAGTGAGAAAATTTTCTTCTTGGAGGCCCTGCAACATTGCAAATATCTACATTTGTACAAGCCTAAGTCTTTCCTCCTTAGAAATCTTCTTTTGTCTTAATTCTTCCTCCTGCTCCTACTGCAAATGGAGGATAGTCTTCTAAGCCTCATTCAAAATATCAAATGCTTCAAATACCATTATGTGAACACCAAGATCATTCTCCCACATTTTCATGTCATCATTCAACTGCTTAAGCCAAGAAGTCATAAAGAGCTTAATAAAGGAAAATTTCCCACAATTTTATTTGTGTATGGATTTTCCACATAGCCAAGAAACTTGCAAAACTTAGGAAACCTAGATCCCAAACTATTTGAACAATCCTGAAGCTCAAAAAGCTTTGATTTGAGGTCTAAGTAATTAGGCTATGATTGATATAGGGGGTGGGAGGGATGAGGAATAACCTCTTCATGATATGGGGGAGATGGGAGGAATCTTTATGAGGTGGGTCTATAGTAAAGCATCTAAGAAAATAACTTCATAGAAATCCTAAAGAAACATAAAAACTAAAAATTATACCCAACACTTAGTCTGTCAAAACCAAAAGCTGCATAGAGTTTCCATGGTGTTAGATGAATGCCTCCAATGGATGATGGTAGTGAGAAAACACCCAGCCTCTTAGTAAATAAAGATCAACCAGCTAACTAGTGGACTTATGAATCTAAATGTTGTCCCACCTAGGTTTTCCAAAAATTGTTGACATGAAAGTTAGGACCCTTGCTTAAAGTATGACCCTTAAGTGACCTCGTGTAACATGGAAACAATCTCCAATCTATTGTACTTGAACAGTGACCTTACAATCAGAATGCACCTAACTACTACTTGAGAGGAAAAGGGAGAAGGAGATGCATGAAATAAAACTACCTAATCTAATGTAAGGTGGGTGACACACCTAATTGAAATGGTTACAACTCTACCCTTATGTGCACAATACATCGATGAAAAGATCAAGTACACATATCCTAAATCTATTATACTTTCAAAGAATCATATGCATATTTTGAATTGATCAAGTGCTAAAAGGAAATACATCTTCACAAATACATCAACTTATTTCACAAATACATCAACCATCAATAGTTTGAACAAAACATACAAACCTTAAAATTATAAAGAAACATTCAAAATAAGGCAAGATACATGCACAAATAATGAATAAAAAGAAGAGGTAAAGAAGAGATCTATTTCATTAATGAAAGAGAGAATATGGTCATAGAGCATAAGGCTACTACAAGTAGACATAATAGGACATGGAAGAACCATTAAAGCATATGTACAACCACATTTTATAGAGTTCATAACTCTAATGTTTACATTGAAACTCTAAACTCAAACACTAAGTTCAAGTTGCAAAAGAGTAATAACTAAGAATCAAAGAATAAATCTAATCAGATGCATGTTCCCATGTAGAAAATCTGATCTTGCATGCAAATCTAGCCCTACATAGATAGAAATAATGACCATAACTACGCTAGATGGGTAGATAGATAACCAAGGTGGCGGAAGGATAAAACAACATTTACCAAGAATGAAGAACACTCAAAAGGTGGTTATAGATGATTAAAGAATCAATTTGTCATTAAATAGCTATTATTTTGTGTTCATAACCATACCAAATTGGCTATATCATTAGCCCAACTAGATTCAACCATCTAACTTTTCCACATGGCCTTATGTCCTTGAAATATTGACCTACACTATTAAGAATTTATGACTTCACAACTTGTTCTTCTCTTTAACTTCTTGACCCTACAAAGTTGCAACCTTCTTATTTTATGCTTTATCATTAATTCACAACTTTTTATCACTTTGTCTCTCTGATTGTAATGATGCTACACTCAATCATGAAATAGATCCATCACACTCTCACCATAGTTAGGACCTCATCACTATTTAACTGTGCAAGGCTATGAGATAGTCTTTTTTTCCCTTGTCACCCCTTCATGTCTACCAGAGAAAAGACATATTTTAGCTTTGCAATATTAAAAACATGGTTAGGCTAACTGTCATCACCATTTTGAACCATCACAACTTAATCTTTGGTTAACATAAAATGTGTGTGACACTGTGACCCTTGAAACATAACTGCTAGCATTTCCATTTGCACTTTTGTGACTTAAAACTTGATTGTAGCCCAGACACATGTGACCATGTGAAAACCAAATCTTTGAATGTTTGATGATCTATCACAACATCTCAAGCATCTATCATAACTATGGATCATACCTTGTAAAGCTATGAAAATAACCCTCTAATTATTTATTGCTTTATCATGACTACTATCTCCTCTTTTCCACTAACCACTATAACCAATGAGAAGTCATCAAACTTACTTCTATCACATCATCATAACTTAAAATTTGACTATAGTGTTAAACCTATTATGGTATGGTCAAATTATTTCACAGATTCACAACCTTAACAAGGATTCAATCATTTAATCATGCAATGAAGAGACCAAATGATTTCACCACTTCACATCCTAAACCATGGTTTTCTTTGAACCTCTTGCAATAGTACGAACAAGACCTTTTTACAACCTCACCACTTGAACTATTAACCCACCGTCTAACCTTGTGAAAAGAGTACTTCATAACATCACCACCCTAACCCAGGTTAGCCTTAACCATGCATGATGATGCAAAAATCCATGAATTTGAACTTTTTTGGTTAACTTTCACATCATTGCATCTCAAATACTCTTAACTCTAAAGCTTCTTAAGATCATGTGAAGTATGGTTAGTCACTCCATTGTAGCTATCATCTGAATGCTAGCCTCTTGAGCTATGAAGTTGTGTTGACTAAAAAACTAACCATATTGCACCTCCGCAGCCTGTCTGATAGTTACAACTTAAAATGGAGTGATAAGGTGAAAAGGGGAACTACAAGGGGATGCACAAGAGAAATTTCAAGTGTGAGAAAAGGCAATGGAGGTTTTCAAAATTTGGATTTTGAAAAGGGTGGGAAACCTCTAGATTGTCAGGATCAGATCCTTAGACTAGAACACGGGTCATAGGTGGGGGATGGTCTGGCATCTTCTAGTATAGGGGACTAGTCAAAGAAAGAAAATGGGGACCTAGATGCTCACCCCAAGGGAGTGGCCAAGATTCCTTTGGTTTACAAGGTGGGTTAGCTAGGATCTTCAAAATGGTCAACTCTTTTTGGGGTTAAGGCCTCAGGTAAGTCTTCTTTCCCACCTGATAAAACTCTACCTAAGACTGAGAAAGGTTCTTATGCCATTGCCATCCTAGACACAATCATGGATCATAGCATTAAATTCATGGCTTCTACCTTGATTGGTAAATTTTTGGGGCCTAGTTCAAACATTGATGATGTCAAGACCTTCATAAAGAAAAAATGGGTCCTTAAAGGTCAATTTTCAGTCATGGCCATGGCGAAGGGCTTTATGTCATTTGATTTTACTTGCATGGAAGACCTATCTAACATTCTCTACGAAGGATAGTGGGCTATTGGTTGATCCACCCTAGTGCTCTAGAAGTGGTTTTCCAATTTGAATTTGAATGACTCTTTTTTTGTTCAAGCCCTAGTCTAGGTTAGACTACCCAGGTTGCCTTTAGAGTTTGGAATGAAGATGGTTTTGTGGGGCTTGCGAGGACTTTTGGTGAACTTTTATCTACTAATTTGATCATAGCCTCCAAAAGATTTCTCAACTATTCAAACATCTACATAGGTGTTAGGGAAGACATAGACATGCCAGAGACCATGGCATTTTATTCCAATCTTGTAGTGCATGTTCAAAAATTGATCTATGAAATTGTGCCTTTTGCTTGCTTTCTCTACCTTAAGGCTAGTCATAAGGCTAATTAGTTCCCTAGGGTAGATAAGCTTAACAGTAAGGATTTAGATACCTCTGTCAAATCAAAGAAGAAATACAAACCCACTAGTACTTTGATAAAGGGGAAGAAGAAATTGATCTAGAGATGAAAACCCTCCAAGTAGTCAGAAACACGAGAGAGCAAGGAAGATGAGTAGAATGACCCTAGGTAGGATGGAGTCAATAATGGTGATCCAAGTCCTATGAAATCTACTGATGCAGATCCTTCTATGGAAGACTTAATTGTAGAGGGAGATAGAGCACTGGTTGGGATAGAGAAGAGTGTTCAAAGGTAGGAGACCCCCTATTCTAATGATGAAAGGTAGGAAATTCCCCAGAAGAAGACTACAAGGTTCTTAGTATCCTCGAAATGTGACTATCCTTTTGGTGATGGATTTGGTTAGGAGAGAAGCCTTCTTATGCCTCTCATGATTCTGCCAGCTTCCAAAGGGTTGGAGTCAAAGCTCCTATAGCTCATCAATAATTCCTCCCCTGACTAGGTCTCTCAATGGGGAGATTGGGTTGATAGCTATTCACTTGACAATTTAAATGGTTGGTGTATGGTTAAAAAAAGAAGAACCAAAATCATGACCACCCCCCACTATCTCCAACAAAAACTAGAAGAAAGGTTAAGGCTGATGTTAGGTAACACCCAAATAATTAGGAAGGAAGAAATCCAACCAGCTATTTCAAGAAGGAACTAGAAGAAACCTGGCAGACATGAGCCAGAGAACCATCATTGATTTCTCTTGAAGTAAGAAATGAAGATCATATCTTGGAATATAAGGGGCCTTAACGGGGCTCATAAATAGGAGCTAGTTAGAAACATGATCAGAGATCAAAGATCTAATTTTTTGTTGATTCAAGAAACTAAGATGAAAAGAGAATTAGTTGGTAAGCTCTCTTTCAATAAATTCATAAGCAGTGAAGCCACTAATTTGGAGGGAGCCTCAGGAGGGGTGCTGATGCTATATAACAAAAGGGCATACAAAATGTATTCCATCTATAACACTGGTAATGCTCTCCTTTGTAAGCTGTCTCATATTCATAGTGATGACTCTTGGTTTATCTTAAACCTGTACACCCCCAATTCTAAAAGGGAAAGGAAGGCTTTCTAGACTAAGATTTCAGAGGTCATCAACATCAACAACATTAACAAAGGGATTATCCTGGGGGATTTCAACTCACCTCTCATTGATGATAATAAAAGTGGAGGTCTTGCTCTAGATTAGGAAAGTAAGCTTGACCTTTCAAATTTCATTCACAATTTGGCTTTCATGGATGTTGATCTCTTGGGAGGAAGATTCACTTGGTCTAATAGAATAGTTGAAGGGGAATGTATCTAGTTCCATCTTGAAAAAGTCCTCATCTCCTCTAGGTGGTTACATTCTCATTTATGTAGACTTTCACTTCTCCCCAAAGTGGGCTTAGACCACTCTCCTATATCGCTCTTTGTTTGCCCTCTAACTTTCAAAAGGACTTTTCCTTTTCACTTTGAGAAAATGTGGATTTTACCACCTAGCTTTGGAAATCAAGATATCTTCTTGGTGGAATATTGAGGTGGAAGATACTCCTATGTACAGGGTAGCCCAAAAATTGAAGAATGTGAAAAGAAATATTAAAGTCTAGAACAAATTTGACTTTGGACATATTTTTCAAGACAAAGATGAGTGAACAGCTCCATATAGTTCAGGAAGAGATCCAACAAAATGGATATAATGACCAAAACTAGCTAGAAGAAAGGTCCATTCTCTTTGAATCCCACAACATCATCTCTAAGGAAGAGCATTTTTGGAAACAATAGTCAAGAGCTAATTGGTTGAAAGAAGAAGACCAAAACACCAAATTCCTCCATTTATCCACCCTCAAACATTGGGCTAATAATAGGATCTTAAGCATCAAGAAAGGCTAGTCTCAATTATCCAAGGATGATGAGATTTTAGATGAAGCTATTCAATTTTTCTCTTCTCTCTTTTCCAAGGATCCCTCTTTCTTAGTAACGGATCAAGAGGACATTTTATCTGCTATCCCGTCCTTGTTGCAAGCTCATTACAATTCTATGTTGAAAGCTATCCCTTCCCCAAAGTAAATCATTCAAGCTCTCAATTCTCTTTTGAAGGACAAGGCTACTAGCCTAGATGAATTCTTGACTTTCTTTTTCCAAGTTTATTGGGAGGTGGTGAAAGGGGATGTTGTAAAGGTTGTTCAAGAATTCTTTGGGGCTAGAAATCTCTTGAAAAAACTCAATGCCACTTTCTTGGTTCTTATTCCAAAGAAATCGAGGGCTGATTCGATGGACAAGTTCAAGCCTATACCTTAGTATTCTTTATCTGATTATTTCCCCTCAGTAAACTAGTTTTGTCCCAGTGTGGCAGATTCTTGACTCCATAATCACGGTGCACAAGGTGATCCACTCTCTTGAGGTTGGTAAGAAGGAAGGATTTTTGCTCAAGCTAGATATGTCTAAACCCTATGATAGGGTGGACTAGAACTTATTAATGGCTATCCTTCAGGAATTTGATTTTGATGCTCAAGTTTGTAAACTCATTTTTTAGCTTGTCTCTTCTCCTTCTTTGTCTATTTTTGTTAATGGATCCCCCTCAAATTTATTTTTACCCTTGAGAGGGTTGAGGTAGGGTGATCCCCTATCCCCTGTTCTCTTTATCATTCTAGCTGAATGATTGTGAAGACTCATCCTGATAAAAAAATAGGATCGGATTTTGCAAGGTCTCAAGCCCTCTTCGAGTCCTTCTTCTTTCACTCACCAACAATTTATGGATGATACTATTCTAGGGGGAGAAACTTCTATCTATGAGGGCAAAGCATTCAAGGGCCTATTGAATGCTTACACTAGGGGTTCTTTCCAGACTATAAATTAGGACAAGTGATTGGTCTACTTCATCAATACTCCTCTAGAGAGATAGAGGAAAATTGCTCGCATCCTAGGAAGTGGTATTGGGTCCCTTCTTACTACTTATCTTGGTTTTTCTTTGGGAAATAGACCACTGAATTCTTTTTGGAATAACATTATAGATAGATTCAATGAGAAATTAGCTGGTTGAAAAGGTGCCACCCTCAGCCAAGCAGGCAAGTGCACCTTGGTGAAATCCATTTTCCAAAATCTTCCCACTTATGCTTTAATCCTTTTTGGTATCCTTGCCAAGCACGCAGATAGAATAGAGAAGATTTAAAGGGACTTTCTTTGGATAGGGGATGAAGAGCACAAGAGATACCATCTTGTTTTTTGGGACCTTGTTTGCCTACCCAAATGCTATGGGGGTCTAGGCATCAGAAAAATTAGACATCTTAATAATGCCCTTTTAGTTAAACAGATATTGCATATTTTTTAGAGCACTGGAGTATGGAGGGACATCTTGATTGAGAAATATTTGAGAAGGAAGTCTCTATATTTTTTTTTTGGTGAGACCAAGATTCCCCAAGGATCTTATATATGGAATAGGATTTTAAAGGCAAAATTCTTGGCCAAGTCCAAGGCTACATAGAAAGTTGGCAAAGGGGATGATGTTTTATTTTGGTAGGACTGGATGAGCCAAGGACCCCTCATTCATCTCCCTAGTTATGGAATATGGGAAAAGCAATGCATTATAAGATTTGGCTCAAAATTTAGTGACTATAGATTTGCTCAAGGTTGGCATGATCTATCTATGATATCCCATGACCTTAATTCCTTGATGATTATATTGAATGCTACTTTCCTAAACAAAAATAGGGATGTTATCATATGGGGAGATAAATCAAATGGGAAATACTCTATTGCCTTTGGCTATTTCTCTTTATGGGATAGATTAGAGAAGCCCATCTAGACTAATGCCTAGATTTTTGGTTTCACACCTAAAATTAATATCTTCTTCTGACTTCTCTTGTAAGACAAAATTCTAACTTTGAATAATTTGGCCAAGAGAGACCAAATTATCTCCAACAAGTGCAATCTATGAAAGCATGACCTAGAGATGTTTAATCACTTATTTATTCGTTGCCCCTACTCCTCCAAAGTTTGGAACCTTCTGACTAGGGATTTTGGGTTTAGTTGGTGTCCCCCAATGAATATCCAAGATTTTTTTTGCCAATGGAAAAGCTACCATTTTTGGTTGAAATATTATTTAATCAGCTTATGGACCCTTTCACACTTTTGTTGGGGAATTTAGAAAGAGCATAACAATAGAATATTCAGAGATAAAGAATCCCCTAAGTTCATTATTTCTGAAAAAACTCAAGGTCCTATGAAGGAGAACTTCTCTATTACAAAGTAAGGAAACATTGAAGAAGGTGAGAATAATAGAGAAAGGAAAAAAGGTAGGGATAAGAAAATAGAAGAGGCTAGGTGGTCCCTCCCCTCGAGAATTGGTACAAAGCCAACTTTAATGGGGTAGCCAATCCTGCTAGTAGTGGAGGCATCATCAAGAACAATTTTGGAGGAGGAGTTGCAATTGTTTCCTTCCCTCTTGGTCACCAGAGAAATCATTTCATAGAAGCCAGTGCGACTAGTCACATTATTAAGCTATCGTTGGCCTGTGGGATCGAGTATCTCTAGCTAGAGTGTGACTCCTTAAACATCATTAACTGCATAAAAGGTCATATTATGCCTTCTTGAATGATAGATAATGTGATCAAGGAACTCAAGTTCGACTTCAGAACTTCAAAAAGAATTTTACTACCCACTTTTTTTGGGAGGTCAACTTGGCTACTGATTGGTTTTCCAATGATAAGGTCACCAAAAATTTAGAGATGACATGGAAAATTGATGATGGCCTTCAAGCGGTGGTGATAGAGTTAATTTAGTAGGACCAAATCTAGGGTAGTACCTATATAATCCCATTTTAAAAATGATAAGATACACCAAATTTCATGTTGGATAGGGAGTTATTAAAAATCATGTGGAGCTCTTTTCAAATAATAATAGTGTGTACAGATGGCATGCTTTTCGAGCTATCATGAACAGAACCACTGAAATTCGTAAGAACATTTTTGAGTTTAGCATTTCAAAGAAGGTCAAGCACTATAAAATAGCAAGTAGAATAGGGTTTTCTGAGCCAAAGGAAGCCATGGTTTGGGAAAGGAGTATGAGGGAGCTGTCGAGGGAGGTGAAGAATTGGAAGGAGAAAAAGAAAGTTTGGCACAAGTCAGAAAAGGGCAATATCACTAGGTTTCTTGAGAAGCTTCATGGGTTTGATGTGGAGGTCACCAAGTTAATGGTGGATACATGGAAAAATGGGAGATTTAAAATTGACAGTGTCACTCACCAAGTCAATGTGGATTTGATCACACAAATGACAAAAATCCCTCTAGAAGGGATAAATTTCTATAGAGACAGAAAGATGTCGGCCAATATGGTCAAAGAATTTGTCAAGGAAAAAGAAGAACAAAACAAACTTGTCAAGGTGGAGATGTATTACGAGATGGAGTTCATCAAAAAGCTATGGAGGTATGTTCTTAGGGTCATAATTGAATCTATTTCACTGGACTCCAAGTTTGACAGGATTAGAATGCATCATTTTGTTTTGTTACATCATTTTAGGCATGGAGTCAAAAAAATTGTTCCTTTCTATCTTTTTACTGCCATGTCTAAGGGTATTGAGGGTTTCAAGAGAAAACCCACTGCTAATCTTGCCCTCCATGAAGGACTTGTCCTCCTAGTTTTTGAGTATTTGAAAACTCAAACTATGAGAAACACCCTTGGTGATTCTAGTTGTGCTCTTGAGGAAATTATTAGCTTGGTTTCTAGGGATGTAAAAAGTATTAAATCTGATGATGAGGAAAAAACTTCCTCTAAAGTCATCCCTGCTGCCTACATTCCCTATAAAAAGAGCCCAAGAAGCCTTCCCCCCATTCCCCCAAGCTTGAGCCTCATGAGGAGAAGGAGGATAGTAAGAAATAAGATGAGACTAATTTAGAGGAAGAGGAGAAGGAGAAGGGGAAGGATAATGTGAAGGAGGAGATGAAGGGGAGGGAAAGTGATAAGGAGGAGGAGGCCTTAGATGATACTCCAAGAAACCCTAGGAAAAGAGAAGTTGACCAAGCATTGCTATAGGATGAGACTAATGTCTAGATACCTAAGACCCTTGGCCCTAACTTGAAAATTTCTCTACCTAAGAAGATGATTGAAATTTTGGTGAAAAAAAGTGGGGAGGTGATAAAGAAGAATGGGAGGAGGGCATGGAGGAATTTTAACAAGGACACCACAAAGTTGGGGATTTGTAGAGCTGATGAACATCCATGTAATGGAAGACAATGATGGAAAAACCCACTTTGACAAGCTAATTGATCCTACATTGGTTGTCATCTCTGATAGTGCATAGGAAACTAGGTTCAACCTTCTAAACAACATGAAGAACAACATGATAGCCAATTTTTAGTCTATCAAAGGGTTGTTTCATGAGATTGAAGACCTTAAGGGAAAGAAAAGCCAGGAAGAAAACTAGATTTATCACAATGACCAAGAGCACACCAGAAAGAAGAGAAACTAGGATGGTAGCCAATAGAATAACAACATCCAAGGAAACAATGCTGACCAGGAGGACAAAATCACTAAGGTCAAACAAAAATTCCAAAGGATGGAATCCATCCATTAGAATCTAGAAAATCAAATGATTACCACTTTGCATACCCTAAATGAGAATATTGTTAGTCTGGGGGATTATTTGATGAGAGCTGGCCTTGGTGGGGATATGATGGAGAAGGCTAGTTTGGACATTGGATAGGTTGAGGTTGATCTAAAAGATACCAGGGACCAGGTGGATGCCCAAAACAAGGAATAGGAAGGAGGAGACAAACAAAAGGAAAATGAAGCTACAAAAACCCTGCAAGACCTTGATAAGGAGAATCAATAGTTTGTGTTCTCTCTTTGTTTCATTTCTTTTTTGGGTTGTTGGCTTTTTGCCTCCTGGTCATGGGCCTTTTGTTTGTTTTTGACTTTTCAAATCAGATTCATGTTAGTTGGACTTTGTTTTATATTTATATTTCAGATATGTTGTAAAAAGTTTTGGGTTACAAGATCCCTATAAAACCTATTTTACTTAATAAAAAACATCATAATAAGGTGAAAAGGGGTAATTCCATATTGACAACTTGGATTTTCTCATATGATGCAAAGGGATAAAGGACTTAGGGATATAAAATATTGACTAAGGTTTTTTTGTATCCCTGTCAAGCTTGCATGGTAATTAATAAATAAATCAAATGAACATAGACATGGTTGTCACCCTAGATATCCAAATTTTAGAAAGGGAGAAAAAATGGTTGATAATACCCCT
Source organism: Cupressus sempervirens (assembly GCA_028749045.1). NCBI lineage: Eukaryota > Viridiplantae > Streptophyta > Pinopsida > Cupressales > Cupressaceae > Cupressus > Cupressus sempervirens. The sequence goes on from CM053786.1 coordinate 221,225,833, forward strand.
TATGGAAATAGGCTACAAAAGACTCCTATGTGAGTGGATCAATCCTTACTCCCATAGACATCTCTTGCTACCACCATGCAGAGGCACTATCTCATAAATGGGGGATAGAAATTCATGTCTTTAGATTACTCCCATGAGGACATAATCCAAAGTACCACTACAAACTCTATAACCAAACCTCTTATATTGCATCATTTGTGGAAATAAAAAATAGTGGTTGCTAGAGTTGTAGAAATTCCTTGATCTCATTGTTAATATCTCTATGAGGTCTACTAGGTGGTAGCTCTATCTAATAAACTGACTCAACCTTCCTTAGTGGAGGAATCCCACTGCTTTCTCTAGCATTTTCCCTACCTCCTCCTAGTATTGATGCTCATCACCCCTAGGAATCTATTGCTCAAGCTATAATATAGGTGGTAATTTTTGTTGGACTACTCGAATTAGGTTCTAGAGGGCATCAAGAATGTCCTGGTTAGGGTTCCATGGTGATGAAGGTTGTCCATCCTCCTATTTTTCCTCAACATAGGAAGTTGTATGATCTCTAATTCAATGACTAGCTTGTGTATTAGCAAGAATCCTACATAATAATTTGAGTTTAAATGAGTTGAAATGTAATGGGTTTAGGTTCCTAATGTTGACACTATGCTCTAATACTAAAATGTATGCCCAAAATTTAGGGCAAAAACAAACCAACAATTTTTTTAAAGGGGTAAAAAATTACTAATTTGTACAAATGTGAATATTGAATTCATTGTGGAAAGATGTTTACTAAATAGAGTTAGATTCAAGTCATAAGTTTTATGCAACAATTGAATTCTAATTTTATTTAATGAGGATGTGATGGGGACACTACCCAAGACCAGAATGGACACAATAGGAAAGGGAAACTTTATTAACTATGAAAATATGCTATTACACTCAGTATAGATAAAATAGACTCAAAACATGCCCTATGGGCTTACAATAGTATAAAATTGGAGATGATTTCTTCTTCTAGTACCTTCTCTCAAACTCCACTTCGAACTGCCTTTTACAATGATAAAAATGTTCTTAAATTGATCCCAAAGGAATAAGGATTAGGAATACATTCTAGAAAGTGCTAGTTGGCATCCACCGCTGAAACAGAAGGCTCCAAAAATTGCGTTAGAAGTTGGCACAAAATTAGAAGAATCAAAAAATAGTAACCGAACTTTTGGGAGGCATAACTTTTGAACCGTAGCTCCGATTGATGAACCATTTACATTTTTGGAAAGCTCTCAGAGTGCTCTATAGCCCTATGGATAAGCTTTGATCATCCCCCATTTTTGGGCCCGTACAAGGTCATTTAGTGCCTCAAACCTAATTTTGAAGTGTTCTTAAGAGGTCTCCAGAAATAAAAAAAACTACAATAACTTTCTGACCGTAGAGTCTTTTGGCCTGATTCTTTTTCTAGAGTGTTCTAAATTACAATTGTAATAATCCCTCCAATTTACACCTTATAACTCACCATAATTATGGCTCAATTACCCAATCCCCTTTTTAAGGCATTTTCACAAATTCCAAGGTGCTTAAAAACTCTGACGCAAAACACTAATAGTGGAACTATGAGAGTTGGAACCTTTATTTGACCCAAATGGGTATCTAGAAAAAGCATGAAATAGAAACTATCTCTAAGCATTTTTTTTTGGGTGACACAAGATTGCCCTTACACCACTAGATGCTCTTGCATTAGACACCCAGGGTAGATTGAAAAGTGACCCTGTTACATTATGGATGGTAGAGGAAAACCCAAATGGGAAACCTCTTCTATTGATATCCAAGTTGAATCCTCTATCGGCCATCCTTTCCACTTTATGAGGTATTCTTCATGCTGCCTATTTCTGGTACTCTTTCCCACACAACTATCTAGAATCTCTTCTATCTCCTCGTTCTTGGAAGTAGGAATTGGACATGGCTCTAATGTCAACCCCTCATCTGTACCATCATCATGATACTCTATTAAGTCTATGATATTGAAGATAGGAGAAATGTGAATCCCATCTGGCAACTCCACCTCATATGCATTTCCTGAGTCATGTTTCTTTAGAATTTTGCAGGGGCCAAATTTCTTCATCTTCAGCTTGTTGTAAGTACCTATTGGAAATCTTTCCTTTCTCAAGTGTACCATGAATAGATCCCCTACTTGGAACTCCTTATGTTTTCTCCTTTGATCAGCCCTAGTTTTATATTGTTGATTCATCTTGGTGATGTATGCATAGACCTCCTCATGTAGGTGCTTGATATGTTCAACAAATTCTTCTACCTTAGCACTTGTCCTCTCCCCTTGCTCCATCTTCCTCAATTCTAGTGTAGTCCTTGGGCTACTTCCATTTACAATTTGGAATGGTGATTTACCAATACTCCTATTTATAGAGTTATTGTAAGAAAATTTTTCTTGTGGTAGAATCAAATCCCATCCCTTGGGCTTATCTGCAACTAAACATCTCAACAAATTACCAAGACTTCTATTTACCACTTCTATCTATCCATCAATCTGTAGGTGATGTGTATAACTGAACTTCAAGTCTATCCTCAACTTCTTCCACAAATTTCTCTAGAAATACCCCACAATTTTAGTATCTCTATCAGAAACTATACTCCTTGGGAGACCATGTAGTCTCACCACCTCTCTGAAAAAAAAATCTACAATATGTATAGCATCATGAGTCTTGTGGCATGGAATAAAATGTGCCATCTTGGAGAACCTATCAACTACCATAGACACTGAGTCATTAACCCTTTGTGTCCTTAGCAATCCAAGAACAAAATCCATACTTATGTCCTCCCATGGTTTTGATGAAATAGGAAATGGCTGATATAGCCTGGTATTGTGACTAAATCCTTTGGCTGCTTGACATACGTAACAACTATGTACAAACTTCTTCACATCCTGTGACATTGGAGGCCAAAAATAATGTTCTCTAAGAATGGAAATGGTTTGGTCTCGACCAAAATTTCCTACCATCACTATGTTTCTCTTTGATCAAGTTCTCCCTCATGGAACTCCTTGGAATGCATAATTAACTGCCCTTGAACAACATACCATCTTGAATCAAATAGTGTAGCCACTTGGTTCTGTCTATAGCAATAGGTTCTTTGCAAGCTTTTCATGATTCAACAAAATTATGATCCTCAAGGTACATATTCTTGAGTTCATCAAACCCAACCACCTCAACTTGCATTACTATAAGAAATAATTGTCTCCTACTCAATGCATCTACAACCCTATTAGACTTTCCACTTCTATGTTTCAACACAAATGTATAACTCTGCAGGAACTCTACTCACTCCATATGCCTCTAGTTTAATTTACCTTGGCTATTTAGGTACTATATGCCTGGTGATTAGTATACAAGACAAATTCTTTTGGCAATGAATAATGCCTCCTTTTCTTTAAGGCCTGAACTATTGCATAGAACTCCTAATCATAAACATAATACTTCTTCTTTGCATCATTCAATTTTTCACTAAAATATGCAATAGGCTTACCTTCTTGTCTCAATACAACCCCAATAGCACTGCTACTTGCATCACAATCCACCTAGAACACCTTAGTAAAATTAGGAATTTCCAACACAAGTTGTTTTGTCACCTTCTTCTTCAGTAATTGAAAACTCCTTGCAGTTGCTACAATCCATTTGAACTCTTTTCTATCCCCCTTTATTGTGTCAGTCAAAGGTGCACATATGCCACTAAAATTCTTAATGAACTTTCTATAAAAACTAACCAAACCATGAAATTATCTCACCTCAGTAGTAGACCTTGTAGCAGGCCATTCCAAGATGGATTTTACCTTCTCTGGATCCATTTTGAGACCTTCAGGTGATACAAAAAACCTCAAGTAGAAAAACTCTTTCTTAGCAAAGCTACACTTCTTCAGATTAATCAATAATTTCTCTTCCCTCAGCCTTTCAAGAACACTACAAATATGCAATAAATTTTCTTCTAAAGTCTTGCTGAAAATTAATATATCATCCAAATAGACAATAACAAATTTTCCCAAGAACTTCTTAAGTACCTCATTTGTAAGCCACATGAAGGTGCTTGGTGCATTCATCAATCCAAAGGGCATGACTAACCACTCATAGAGACCCTCCTTGGTCTTGAAGGTAGTTTTCCACTCATCTCCTTCTTGTATCCATATCTGGTTATAGCCACTCTTGAGATCTATCTTTGTGAAGTATTGAGCTCCACTCAAGTAGTCCATAAGGTCATCTATTCTTGGCAAAGGAAATAGATACTTGATGGTTATTCTATTTATAGCTCGAGAGTCTATAAACATTCTCCACTCTCCATCCTTCTTTGGTGCCAGTATTGCAAGTACTACACATTGACTTAGGCTCTCTAGAATCAAGCCCTGCCTCAATAGCTCCTGAACCTGTCTGTTCAGCTCCTTAGTTTTAGTAGGAGTCATCCTATGAGCAGCCTTGTTAGGAAAACTAGCTCCAGGGATTAAATTTATCTAATTACTAATTTACCTCACTGGTGGTAATACTTTTGGAACATTATCAGAGATGATATCTCAGAACTCACTTAATAAATCTAAAACTTCAAGTGGTATTTCACTACTACCTTCCTTATCTTTTATAGGAATCAAAGCATAACACATATGTTGATGTTTCATACCATCTAAAAACTTTCTTCCATCAACAAGACAGATCCTAGCACTACTACATACCTTTTCACCTTCCTTTATCATGGGCTACAGTTTTTGGTGAACTCCATCCTTTGTCAAAGAGTATGTGTTTGCATGACCATCATTTACTACATGCTTATCAAACTGCCATGATCTTCCCAATAATAGATGGAAAACATCCATTGGAATAATATCATAGAGAACTTCATCATGGTAATTGCCAATTTTGAACTTCACTAAACATTGTTCACTTAATAGGACCTTATGATCATCCTTTGCCCAAGCAATTTGATAGGGAAGGGGTGTTTCTCCCTCTTAAGCTTGAGCTTAGAAACCATCTCCTCTAACACCAAGTTGTCAGTGATGCCACCATCAATGATTACATCACGAAATTTGTCCTTGTACTTGCACCTAGTACAAAATAGACTCCTCCTTTGTCCAAGTTTAGTCTCACCAGTTAGTAAGACCCTTTCATTCACTAGATTCTCTCCTCTTTCTACATCCTTTGAATGTGATGAGTGTTCATCCTCATCCACATGAGCAACCCTAGCTTGACCCTCAGCTCTCCTATCTATCCTTCCTTATCATTGAGGGCATTCAAAGGTATGATGACATTCTTCATTGCAATAGAAATAGGTGCCATAGAAGCCTTCTCTTCTTGATCCTTGTCCAAATCCTCTACCTCTTCCTCTCTGATCTCCAAATTTTTGATCATAGGAGTGGTTGAAACCCTCATTCCTCTGGTGTCTACTAGTACCCACATCTTCATTTTTCTTCTGGGTTTCATTTCTAACTCTAGATGACCTACCACTGCCCCTTCTTCCTTGACCCCACCCTCTTTTCCTTCCTTCAAACCTTTTGTTTAGCTTCTCTTCAACTTGTAGGGTAAATTGGTATGCCTCTTCAACACTAGTCATTCTAACCGGACTTAATTCCTCTTGGATGCTAGGTCACAACCCATTGAGATAACGAGAAACCTTCTCCTTATCTACTTTTGCATGCCCTACCCTAATAAGAAATCAGTAAAACTCCTATGTATATTCCTAGACTAATTTTCTTGCTTTCTTTAACCCTTGCATCTTCTTGAACAAATCTAGCTTGTAGTCAATAGGAACGAACTACTTCTTTAGCTTGTCCACCATTTGATCCCACCTTGTGATCTTCTCCTTTCCTCTTCAATTTCTTTCTAGTTGAACCTCTTGCCACTAGATTTTTGCATGGCCTTTTAGTTTGGCTTTTGTAAACTTAACCCTATCTAGGTCTTTGATATCTTCATACTCAAAATACTCCTCGAGTTCATTGATCTAATCGATCAACTCATCTGGTTTTAGATTTTTTGAAAATACACCCACATCACTTTTAGGTCTTTTTAAAAACTTAGTAATGGCCCTAAAAATCCTCTACTCAGCCTGATTTAGGACTTCCCCTTTACCTTCCCCTTCCTGTCCAATTTCTTCTTCTTCATTGTCTTTCTCACTTTTGTCACTTGCGACAACATTCATTCCTCTATAGAGCTCCTCCTGTAATGCTTTAACCTGCCTTTGGAGGGTGCTAACCTCCTTAGAATTAATAGATCTAGCCCTTCCACCTCTCTCTCTTCATGGAGGCATCTTCTTAACTCAAATCCACAACCACACAATCCTGGTGCAAACTGCCTCACAGTCAGCACTCTGTCTACACACTCAGGAAAATCTGATCTGATACCACTTGATGGGGACACTACCTAGGACAAAAATGAACACAATAGGAAAGGGAAACTTTATTAACTATGAAAATATGCTATTACAATCAGTATAGATAAAACAAACTCAAAACATGCCCTATGGGCTTATAATAGTATAAAACTGGAGACAATTTCTTCTTCTAGTACCTTCTCTCAAACTTCACTTTGAATTGCCTTTTACAATGATAGAAAAGTTCTTAAATAGATCCCAAAGGGATAAGGATTAGGAATACATTCTAGAAAGTTCTATTTGGCATCCACTTCCAAAATAGAAGGCTCCAGAAGCCACATTAGAAGTTGGCACAAAATTAGAAGAATCCAAAAACGGTAATCAAACTTCCGGGAGACATAACTTTTGAACTGTAGCTTCGATTGACAAACCATTTACATTTTTGAAAATATCTTAGATTAATCTATAACCCTATGGATATACTTCACTATCCCCCATTTTTTGGGCTTGTACAAGGTCATTTAGTGCCTCAAATCTGACTTTGAAGCATTCTTAGGAGGTCTCCAGAAATAAAAAAATTGCAATAACTTTCTAACCGTGGAGTCTTTTGGTCTGATTCTTTTTCTGGAGTGTTCTAAATTACAATTATAATCATCCCTCCAATTTAAATCATATAACTCACCATAATTATGTCCCAATTACCCTATCCCCTTTTAAAGGCATTTTCACAAATTTCAAGGTGCTTAAAAACTCTGACCTAGAGCACTAATAGTGGAACTGTGAGAGTTGGAACCTTTATTTGACCCAAATGGGTATCTAGAAAACACATGGAACAGAAACTATTTCTAAGCATATTTTTTTTGGGTGACACTAGATTGCGCTTATACCACTAGATGCTCCTACATCAGGATGCAGAGTTGGTATCTAAGCATACAACACTGGTTCAAAACCATAAGTTATAGTTTTATATAAACACTTTGTTCTAGTTGATTAAGTTTGATTAATTAAACCCGAAGTTTGTGATTGTAAAGCTATGACATCAAGTTTGAGAAGTTTTTAGGATCTCTAAGATCTTAAGATGAATTTAATTTAGATAGTTTTGGTTCGATATCTTACACTCATTTCATTATAATAGTGCAATTCCCCAAGCTAAACTAGGACCACACTTAAATGTTGATACTAGATCATAGTTATAACATATCCTATTAGGACTAAATAAAAACATTAATTATTTACCATTGAATAAAATATGACATCAAAATAATCTCATACTAGAACTCCAATCAACTATCAAGTAGTCTATGCAAACCTTTCTATATCACATCCCGACCCTTAAAAAATAATGTCCCTTTAATAAAATTTCAATTTGAACTTCTAATAAAATTTAAAATGAATATGTTCTAATACTAAATTCCTCATATTTAATAATTAATATTACAAAAATTATTAATATTAATCTCATATCTACTAACTCTATTACTACATTTTACTAACTTATTTCAAAGTTTCTATCTAGAAATAGTCAAACACTAACCATAAACCTAATAATTCTAATCTCTATATACCATTCATTATTTAATACACATGATACTTATCATAATTAGAAAGTATTGAACATCATTTACTAATCACTAAAATACACACATGAATTTCCAAACAAAAAATTACTAACAACTATAAATTAACTAACTTAACATATAGTCCTATCTAAGTCTACCCACTTTCCCACTTGACAAGTTGGCTGTCCCATCCTTCTTAGAAATCCTCCTAAAGGAGGCACATGATTCCATGTATTACTTGGGTGCAAATAAAGGCTGTAAACCCTTATGAAGGGTGGTACACAAGAAAGGAATCCAAAAATTTGTTTGCTAAATCAAGACCAAGGAAAAGTTTAAAGTTGCATTCCTTATCAAAGATCTTCCCAATACCCAAGACAAGAAGTGGTTGATGGAAGGGTACGCATGGAATGAGATTAAATGGTACACATGGAAGAGGTTAAAAGGGAACTCTAACACATGGAAGAAAGAGGGAGGCATTTGGGGAAATAATAGGATAGTGGGGCTGGGTAGGTGGGGTTTTAGGATGATGGGTAGTGAGGAGTTAAGAAATAGTTTAAATTTTCTTTTTTAATAGATAATAGTGGCTATGTGCGTGGAGGCATGTGGTGAGGGTAATGGGTGGTGTGGGGCCCACTCATCCCCTTCAACTTACTTTTTAAATATATTTATTTCTATTTTTTATAAAAGGTATTATTTTTTAATGTTGATTAATAGGGGGGATATGCCCTTTTTATATTGACTATGGTAAATGGAAATTGATATGGGAGGGATTTAATTTCCTCCCATAAAAATTCCAAAGACCTTGAGGGTCTCGTTGGGAAGGTATTTTAATGAAATTATCAAATGATAAAAGTTATATGGGTATGCTTCCAACTTACTAATATTGATAATAAGTTTATTTTCAATGAGTTAGGAGTGTCTAAAGCCAGTTTATATATATTTCAATATTGTATCTAATCCATTTATTTACCATTTAGTTTACTTGGACAAATTTAGATGCAACCATTGAATAATATGTCCATTAGAGCATTGGTTTTAAATCATGAACTTAGGGAGATCTATCCATACTTGGATTTAAAAAATTAATTAAACTTTAAGAGCATGTAGTTATTTTACTTTTATTTCTCCCATGATTAGAAATATTTAACAAGAAATAAATTAAGAATCAAGTTTCAACATTAAACCAACATATTTTCCATTCCTTTGAAAAGAACTAATCAATCATAAGACAACAAGGGGTATGTTACACGATTAAGCCATACATATTTCTTCATGGAACAACTTTTTCTTATTGATAAATATACAATTTATAATATTGGATCCTTCATAAATCAAATCAAGATGAAATTCCTTCCTCATTACATGAATACAAGATACACATGAATGTGTGACAATGGAGAAGTGTCCACACAAAGTGACTCAAGAAATAACATCAAGATCCCAATCCAAGTTTTCTTCATCTTCAAATCTATAAAAATCTTCAATTACACAAAAACATACCAAAGAGAGCTCACCTCCCAACCTAGGCCTAAAGGAGACCACCCACTGATCTAGAAGAGACAACAAACAATAGGATGGAAATCAAGTCCAAACCACAATAACACAAACACAACAATAACACCCATCCAAGGTCTACACAATGGGTTTCACCTTGAACCCATGAAAAAGGGGTGAAGGTAGACTACTTTGTAGGAGATTCCAAATGTAGAACATACAAGAAACATGCCTCTTCCAAGGAAATAATTAACATCAACTATCCATACTTCTTCCTTATCTCCCCAAAACAAGATGAATAAACATTGGTATGTAAGGGACCATATTGAAATAATCATCATAATGCATGCATATACTAAAAAATCATAAACATCATCAATAAAGCATCTTGAAGTAATCATCACATGGCATAAATAATACTAATAAATGTCTAGTAGATAAAATATAATATCTCAAAATATTGGATCATAGTGTCTCAAAATAAGTGTATCAGTTGAGCTATGATGGGTTAGGGTAAGGCCTCACAATGAGATTTCCATCTAGATGGGTGGTTTTGTGTGGCTTCTTGCACATAATACTATTTTAATTATTATTTTTGGATGGGTGGTGGTGGATATGTACATGCTATGTTTTGGAGTTGCACATTTTGTCTAGTGTAAGTTTGATGTATACCTACCTAAGTGGGGAACTAGGTGTTAAAAGGTTATAAATAGTTGATGTAGTGTACTATCCCTATTGTTGGTTTTTGTCACTATGGTATCATTTTTTTTCTCCCTAAGGGTGGCATGGAAACATAGTTAGTGCTTAAATGGTAGTGGATTGGTTGGTGGTGGTGGTTGTTTTGCTTGAAAGGTTGGCATGAATGGGCTACTAGTTGGGAGGCTTATGATTTTCCCTTGGGATTATGGAAGACTCCAAGGACCAAGTGGGAATGAAGTAGTGATGTTTTGTGTAGAAAAAAAGGGGTAGGGGTGATCAGAGGTTGGTTGTTAGGCCCTATTGGCAACATTTTTTTAGTGAAGTGAGATGTGTATTGGGTGTTCTATTGGAATGAAGTGTATGCAATACTAGCATAAATGTATGAGGTGGAAGCACCATCTTGGGAGGTGGAAGGTACTACAATGTTGAATGGGATGGATGTGGGTTTTGAAGTTGCAAAAATAGTGATGGCAGTGGCTGCAGATGTAGGTTGTGTGATGGTGGGTTGCTGAGGTGTTATGTGGAACAATGCTTATGCAATGGTGGGTTGGTTACTTTGTGGGATGGAAGCACTGATTTGGGTGGATGGTATATTTGGGTCAATGATTTTTTCTATCATTGATTGATTTCCTCTTCTAGATATCAAAAATGGGCCATTAGGATTAGAGAGACCAATGGGTGGTGGAAGCTTGACAAACAAAGGATATGCAAGATCTAACATGTCTAAAGGTTGTGGTCACCCAAAACCAAACACATCAACATTGTCTCTTTGCAAATTGTCCATGATGGTTTCTCTATTTCTATCTATGATAACATTGACAAGGGTTGCATATCTAGGTTGATTCATAAAGGCATCTATGTCTAATAGAAAGGGACCCAATTCTTCAAGGTTCTGTGGAGGCAGGTCATGTGTGATCATGGAAGCCATCAGGTATAGCTATGTACAAGATGAACCATGACTAAGACTAGTGTCCATTTCTTTCTTCTACCTCTTTCTCTTTCCTAAAAATGTGGTAGATGACATGAAACAATAATTCTTTTAAGGGTGAGATGCAATATGGAATGAGAGTGAGTGCAATATGCAAGGAGATGTTTTCTAATATATGTAAAGATCTAACAACTATGATGCAAGAATTTCCTAGGATGTATGATAAATGAAAAGGATGATGATGGAGGATCTTACTTCTAGGGATATGATGTATAAGGGACTAGTGATGTGATGCCAAAGTAAAAGAGATGTCCTATGCATAAGCTCAAGATATGATGATTGTGTTAACTTTAGGATAGAATAATTACCCTTTGGAAGGTGAATGATGATAAAATGTGGAACCCACCCTTTAGCTCAAGGTGATAAAGGATAGAAGTGACAAAGATAGAATACCCTAGAAAATTATTAGTCAAAGAGATAATCATGATATTATAATGCATGTAGGATGTAGGATAGAAAACTCTAACAAAGTGACACCAAATGCTCAAGGATGATTGAGGTGATGGGGGATTTTGATCTATGATATAGTTTGGATAGGGATGGATTTCTAAATAATGATCTAAGGATGATGAATCTATAAAAATTCCTGAGGATAATGACCTAAATGATATTTCTAAGCTATGATGTGATAACTCTAAATTGTGTATAGAAGAAGTTGGACTTAATCAAAGTGGTTGTAGATAATGTAGTGGATAAAGATATGATTTAATCCACATCTCAAGGTCATGTTTTGTACTTTTTGATCCCATTCTAATTGTAAGGCCATCTCAATACCTTGTTTCTCAATTTGATCTTGTTTTATGATTTCTAAATTTGGTTTTTTCTTGTGCTTTGTTTCTAGCTCTCTATAGGCTTGGGATAGTTTGATTTTGACTTGGTAAACTTGGATTTGAGTTGATATGACAATGGTTCTCAACTTGACTTCTTGACATTTACTTCAAAACTTTTGACTTGGGAAAGTGACAATGCTAAGTATGCCTTATTCTAGGTAGGAAGATATGAACTTTAGGAACATGAGTGAGCAAGTGATCTCTCAAAATAAACTATGATAACCTGGGATGGAAGATGAACTCACATAAATTGACCAAGTTGATAAAGCTAGGGTTTTTATGAATGAACTTGCTAAAATGATTTTAAAAAAAAAAAAAAAAAAAAACCTATGGATAATGGATAAGATATGTGAACAGGAAATATACCAAATGAAAAAAAACTCTGAGAGAGACAAACAAGTGATCTTTTTAGAAAAATGACTTCATAGTAACCAATGTGTATGTTTTGATAAATATTTTTTTTGAGGTATACTCACAAAAAAAAGATAATTCAAGAACAATTTATCCCTATGGTAAATTTGGTTTCAATGTGTTACTCATTTGGCCTATCAGATAGATCCCTCATGACATTTTCTAGATCTAGTGTGATATTTCCCACTCAATCTAAGAAGTGAGTTAACAAAAGAGTTGATCAACAAAATTACACATCAATGATCCGTCAAGATATGACAAATACAACAAATAGAAGTCCATTTTCTATGGGGAAAATGAATCTTAGGGATGAAGTCTAAGTAACTTTATGCCTCTACAAAGGAGAAATACATGTCAAGTAACTTCTAAGAAGCCTTATATTATCTTGCACCATGAGTAACACACCAAGGATAAAAGGGTAGCTACTAATTGGTTAGTAGTAAGATCTGTGGAATCCTCCCAAATGATTGTTATGCACATGACCCACTTTAGAATCTATTATAACCATGCCAAAATCATAGGAACTTTCACCTACCTTGAAATACCTGTTATCCATTTTTTCACTTCTTGCCAAAAGTTTGAATTTTTAATGTTGCCCCATCTAATGGCTACCCACCAAATTTATGATATTTTAATGCCCAAGGTATTTTAATGTTTTTCCTTGTCGGTGTGCAACATTTTGTGCCATCTGATCAGCTTAGATCAACGGTTGGCGCTATGTCACTATGGAAAGTTGCACATTGTTTTTCCATAGTGATATAGAACCCTTTTTCCATGTGGCATGGTGAGTCTTGTTCCCTCAGTAAGCCATAAATATGCAAGTATGGACCCACCACCAGACCTTCCCAGATCGATGATCATCGCATGCCTGCAAGGTCAAGATGCAGGGAGTTAAATCGTGTGGAAATGCCCCTTTCTAACATATGGACAACATGACATCACGTGAGGTCTTCACCAAGTTTCAACATGCAAGTTATGGGCACCATCGAATCTCCCTAGATCAAGAGTTGGCACTCTCCCACTTGGTGGAGATGCAAAGGCTTTAATTATTGTGGGCATGTGCCCTACCAACACCTATCCCAAATGACATCATGGGCCCGTTCTTCTAGCAGGGTGATGCTTGAAGGATTCTAGCCATTCGATGTGATTTGATCCACGACTGAGGCTTCCTGCAAGATGAAGTTGTAGGCAAGATAAAGGTTGTGGGGAAGTGCTTTGTCACCATGTGTCTCTGCGGGACCAATTTTTTTGTGGGTCACCAATTGGATGTCATGTGTCAGATCAATGCAAAATCAACAGTCCTCACTATCTCGCTATGAAAAGTCACAAGTTGTTTGCTCATAGTGGCATAGTGAGTATGGGACCCACCAATCTTCAAAATGCCTGATGCAGTTTCTTCACCCTTGGGTTGACCTCAGATCAATGGCTTTTGCTATCTTACTATGGGAAGTTGCTTGAAGGATATGTATAGCAAGATAGAAATTCACTGCCGTGTGCCTTTGTGGGGCCAAGTTTGTTCCATAAGCCATAGAGTAAACCCTGAACTAGTGATGTGTCAGGAATAAGTGTACAAATTAATGACACATTGGTAGTTGGTATATGTCTCATTGGCTAGGGTGATGATAGTACAAAACATGGGCCGGTCCCTTCAGTGCATCTTACTATTGTTAGATCAGCATAGATCTATTGTCATCACTAACTCGCTATGGGAAGATACACATTGTTTAGGTATAGCAAGTTAGCGACCTAGTGACACATGGATTGTGGGTCCTATTTCTCTTGGTAGGCCGCAAAAGCAAGAACTTACTGGACAAGTTGGAAAAAGGCCAAGTTTCTATTGGTCAGCACACTGATAGATTGGGTGTACCTTCAGGGCCTTCAGATGGTGGAAGATTGATGTTTCTCGCTATGTCGTTATTAAAAAAATGCTCAATCTTTAGCCATAGTGACATAGCGAGGATTTGCCACATGTCCTCAGAGTTCTGTGGGTCTAGTTAAGGTAGTAATGGTTAGATGTGGCCGGTAGTTATTGTGACCATCACGGTCAGGGTTTGCAAGGTGGCACAATTAGTAATGAAAGACATGGTCAACTCAGGGAGGCTGTGGGGTGGTGAAAAGATAAAAGACTGTTGCTCCATGTGGATCATCCTAGTGCCGAGATAGGATGATTTGCTAATCTTGCTGATTCATGAGACAAAAATTGGGGAGATTAAGGGTTTTGCATGAATATGATCTTCATGATCGATTCTAACCACTAGAAGTGAATGTGAGACAAGAAAGAACACTCCACCTCCAATCCAATCTATCTACTTGGGTCAGAGCACAGTTATAGTGCTGCTTATGTCTTCTCATGGTCCTATTTTAGTTAACAGTAAGATTTTGTGGTAAAAAAAGCTATACTTAGATTAGATTTCTTCAAATCCCCATGATTGTTCCTGACAGAGCTTTGATGGTGGTGGTTACAGGATGGTTTTAGAGGACATCTCAATTATGCCTAAACAAAAAGGTAGTTTTTGTATAATTTTAAAAAAAGGTTGATCATTCTCAGTTGTTCTCTGCTATTGCTCTACAATTTTAGTGTAAAATCCCCTTTGCCTCTAAACTGAATGATTTTCTACCTTATCTCCTTTAGCCATTGGTGTGAAAGTGCAAGAACCCTTTTCCTCTCACTGATGTTTTGTAGAGATCTATAATCTACATAACTATATCTCTTTGGCCTATGAATGATAATATAAGTGAATCTCTCTTTCCTTTTGTCATTCATCTTGGTCTTTTGACCTGCATGCAATTATTAGATTAAAGCAAGTCTAAATGTGTATATCCTTAGTTTCATTCTAGTTCAAAAGTGCATATATGGGAAGAGATTGGTCTAAACACTCTATTTTGGTGCATCACCTCTTTAGATTAGGTTAGGTAGATTTTCTTTCATGCTCTCCTTCTCCCTTTCCCCCTCCAAGAGTAGTTAGGTGTACCCTAATAGTAAGAGGAAGCCAGCCTTCTCCGAAGACTCAACCTGATAGTTCAAGTCCCACAGCTTGGAGGTTGTTTCCATGTTTCACTAGGTTGTCCTCATGCATAGGCTTTGGAAAAGGGTGCAAACCTAATTGACAACAGTTTTTGGCATGCCCGATGGGACAAAATTTCAAAAAAATTCAATCCTACTGGTGTCAAGAGGGAAGATTTCAAAATCAATACCAAGGAGATAGTACTGTCTTTGGTGTTTAAGCCTTCAAGAAGTTTCATTCTTCAAAGTAGTTGGTGAATCTGAGGTTAAAATACATATCTGGTTCCAAACCAAAAGTTACAGTAATTTATGCCCAGAGCTGAAACAAGGGCATCTTCTAGAGGTAAGTTTCATTATCAAGATCTTTCATTTTCAAACCCTAGAAGAAGGAAGACTAGAGTATCTTTATCACTAGTTAGGAGTGCAATAGTAACAAATACCCTTGTAAGATCTATCTCTACTCCTCCTGCTATTAGATCTCAGCCTAGACTACCATCAATACATATCAATAGACCACTTGTCTATATGGCATTTCTTAGAGCTCATACTTTTACCACCTTTAATGGTGAGAGCCCTCTCTTATTAGCCCCAAGACATGACATACTAGTAGCTGCCCTCAAAAGTATACTAGAGTTTACTGGTGAAACTTCTATCTCCCCCTCAGAACATATTCAAGAGGTTGCAAATGTCTGCAATATCCATGGTATTACAAAGGATGACATTGTAGTTAGGCTCCTAGCCTGATCCTTGAAAGGAAAATCACTAAAATGGTATAGAGGTTTAGCTCATGGTTCTATAATAGATTGGGATGGATTAGGAGCAGGATTGTGCAAACATTTTGAGGATAAAAGTGACTATTTGTCACTTTTAGAGTAGTTGACTACTATAAAAAGAGCCCCCCGTGAATGTATGACTGATTTTAATTATAGATTTCAAAAGACATGGGATAGAATACCTACTTTAGTGAAGCCTACCCCTAGTAATGCCTTCTTGCATTATCTTAGAGCTTTTAACAATGATATTGCCACTATAATCCAAACTATGGGAGGAGATACCTTGCCTAATGCTTATGACATAGCAATAAGGGCAAAAAATATATTGATACAAGGAGGTAAGCTAGCTCCAAGACCTCATATGCCTTTCTTCCCTGATGTTCCAAATCATCAACCATCAGTGGCTCCCCTTCCCACAACTTCTACATCACAACCCCTTGTCCCAGTCCCTTGAGCTTCCACATCCTCAAATGGGATAGATGAAATCAAATAGATGATGCAATCTCTAATGAAAAACATGGAAAAAAGAGAGAAGAACCTTGATAAAAGATTGCAAGATCAAGGGAAGAAATTAGAAGATCAAGGAAAGAGGCTGGAGGATAATTTCTATATGATGCATACAATGAGCAACAAGGTGGTGACTTTAGAAAGAAAAAAAGCCCAAGGTAGTAAACCTCATCAATTGCAATATCAAACTCCAAGTGGTGGTAGGCCTCCAAATCCTAATCATTGGAATAATTCTTTTGATCAAAGTAGGCAGGGTGGCCATGCTTCAACCTCAAATGTAACCAAAGTAGGGCCATAGTCCCTCAAAATAATATGGCTCAAGATAAAGATTTTTGTCCCTCATGTAACTACTCTTATGCCTATTGTATGTGTCAGAAGGCTAAATCTTTTATGGATTTGATAGTCCAAGAGCCTGCAGCAAAACAATCATCCAAGGAGGACCAATTTAAAGATGCCTCAGATATGCAAAGATAGGGCGATCACTCTTTTATGAATCATCAAATGGAGGAGCATTGTAATGTAAACTAGGATTCCATTGCTCATAACACTAGAAGCAAAAGAAGAGCTATGGAAGATGTTGTTGCTCCTCCTCCCAATCAGGCCTCAACTTCAAATGCAGTATCTTATGATCAAGCAGCAAATGAGCAATCAAATGTTTCTCAACAGTAAAGGTAAAATCATAGCAGAAAAGATACAAGTGATCCTCAGGTTATTCCACCTCAACCTCATATAATTGCAGCCCCCAAAGCTTCTACCAAAACACCTACTATGCCATTTAGTGTGGTAGAGAAAATGAAGAAGAAAAATGTGAATATATCCATGTGGGATGCTGTTGCTACTATACCCATGCAAAAGAGGTTGCTGCAACAATAATTGGAAAGAATTGAACAGAAGGATCAGACACCTAGCATGGAAAGTGCCACAAGCCTAGTACAACCATCAAGGGAGGTGGAAACAAGAAAAAAGGTTAGACCCCCTCCATTCTATGTTTCTCTAATTATAGGGGGCAAGCTAGTCCATAATTGCATGATTGATTCAATAGCTAGCAGTTTAGTGATGCCTAGGTGTGTTGTTGATGCTTTAGGAATGAAATATGAGCCCATTATTGGGGATGTATTATAGTTGGATGGTAGTACTGTCAAGACTGTAGGAATCCTTAGGAATGTGGAGATGGCCTTAAATGCATGCCCTGGTTGTACTGTAACTCAAGATATCTCTGTTGCTGAGGTCAAGCCATATTTTTCCATTTGTCTGTTAAGAGACTTTACTACCCAAATAGGTGGTTTTATATCTTCTGATTGGTCATATATGTCTTTTAAGAAGAGATATGGAGCCAATGCTTCAATTATAGTAGAGCCTCAAGCCCTCCATCATACTGAACCCTACACCCCTAATCTCATCAACATGAATTGCCCTATCCTAGAGATGGATGAGAATGGCATAGTGAGTGAGCCCACCACTTCTCTAGTAGAGATACCTAATTTTTTCTTGAATGAGTGGGTTGATGCATACCAATTTGACCCTATGCCAGAAACCCTCGAGACAGGTCTTAGTGCATATTGTATATTAGAGAAAGATGCTCTAGTCCCCAATCTTGTGGGTGCTAAAGAAGGTATAAGTGGAATATGGAGTATGTACTTTAATGGATCAAAGAATCAGATTGGGTTAGGGGCTAGTGTGATGCTGATTTCTCCTACACAAGTAAGGTACTACTTCTCCTTTAGGCTCTAATTCAGTTGCACTAATAATGTAGCTGAGTATGAATCCTTGATTCAAGGTCTCCTACTTGATCAAAAAAGAGGAATCCAAGCCTTAAGGGTGTATGGAGATAGTGATTTGGTGGTTAATCAAGTGATAAATCAGAATACCACCAAGAATGGTTTGCTCAAGTCTTATAAAAATAGGGTATGGGATTTGCTTGTTAAGGTTTCAATGCATTTAGTATTCAAAGCATCCCTAGAAAAGAAAATAGACATGCTGATAGACTTGCATCAATAGGTGCATCTTATGATGTGCCAGGGAATCTTGAGGAGGAGAAGAAGCAACAAATCAGAGTGGTAGTAAGGCCTGCCATCCCTGATAACAACATCCATTGGCAAGTGTTTGAGTCTGATGATCAAATTGTGAGCTTCTTGTAGAATGAGGTAGAATTTTTAGAGAGGAATTAGTCAAGACTGCAACATTAGTATGGTGATCAGATCATTCATCTTAGTTCTAACAAATTGCCTAAGGGTCTCATTACCTTAGAAAGTGTCTTCAATCTTGATGATCAAGCAAGAGGTAGAGCCATGAATCTAGCTTCTGACGAGGATGACTATATTCTAGTCATGGTTGCTAATGGAAAGTCCTTGAACATGGGTAAGGTATGTTCTAAAATTGAACAAGAAAGGCTTATTCATCTATGTCAATAATTTAATGATATATTTGCTTGGACATATGATGACTTAAAGGGTTTTGACCCAAGGTTATTTCAGCATACCATAGATTTAGTTGAGAATGTCAAATCAGTAAGACAAAAATAGAGACCAGTGAATCCTAAAATTGAACCCTTAATGAGAAAGGAGTTATCCAAATTGATTGATGCCCATATAATTTTCCCTATCAAGCACTCATCATGGGTAGCAAACCTTGTCCATGTTAGGAAGAAAAATAGAGAAATTAGATTGTGTGTGGACTTTAGGGACCTTAACCAAGCTTCTCTTAAAGATCACCATCCTCTCCCTTCTATGGAGCAAATTTTGTCCAAGGTCAGTGGTTCAAAGAGATTTTCATTTCTTGATGGATTTTTTGGCCACAATCAAGTGCTGGTTAAAGAGTTTAATAGATACAAGACTACATTTACCACTAAATGGGGTACCTATGCTTATTGTAAGATGCCATTTGGGATAACCAATGTAGGTGCTACATTTTAGATGGCAATGGAGATGGCTTTCAAAAGATTGAGTGACAAGTTTGTCTTAGTTTACATTGATGATATCACTATGTATTCAAAGAATGTAGAAAATCATTTTGATAATCTAAGACAGGTATTCCTAAGATGCAGAGAGTTTGGGGTTTCCCTTAACCCAAGCAAGTGTGTCTTTGCTACCAATCAAGAAAAATTATTAGGACATATTGTATCTGAGGATGGCTTAACCATTGATCCAGAGAGAACAAAAGCAATACTTTCCCTCTCTCTTGCTAAACACAAGAAAGAGCTGCAAAGTTTCCTAGGCAGGATAAATTTTGTGGGAAGGTTTATCCCTAATCTTGCTACCATGGTGAAACCTCTTACAACTATGCTCAAGAAAGGTATAGTCTTTGCATAGACCAAGGAAGGGAAGGAATTTTTTGAAGAGATCAAGATAGCCATAGCCTCAGCCCCTACTCTCATGAATCCAAATTTTGAGAAGAATTTCATCCTTTATACCCTAGGTGGTGAGTCAAGCATTTCTACTATCCTGACTCAAAGAAATGATAAAGATGAGGAGTAGCCTATAGCTTTCTTTAGTGAAGGGCTTAAGGAATATGAAGATAAGTACAACTATGTAGAGAAGCAAGCCCTTGTAGTCATCAGAGCTTTAAAGAAATTTAGACACCTCCTATCCCATTATAAGATTCATTTGTTAATACCCCATGCCAGTGTGAAGGGTTTCCTTTTGAACAAATATGTTAGTGAGAAAAGAGCTGGTTGGATTACAAAGGTAATGGAATATGATGTTGACATTCAAATTACCAAGCTAGTAAGAGGGAAAGGATTGTGTAAATAGATGTTATCATCTTAGGAACCTAATGAGGAGGCTGCTATGATACTGACAGAGCAACAAGAGGTGAGAAATAGTGACCCAAGGAGTTGGATGGATGATATGAAGAATTTCTTGCTAGGCAATGGATACCCTCAAGGATTAGACAAAGCTAAAAAGAGATAGTATAGATTGTAGTCAATCCCTTATGTCATAATTGATGGCATCCTCTTTAAAAAATATTTTAATGGAGCCCTATTAAGATGCCTTGATACAGACCAGGCTAAAAGAATGATCAAAGAACTTCATGATGGTCTTGATGGTGGCCACTTCTCAACAAGGACAACTACAATGAAGATCATGAGGGCTAGTTATTACTAACCATCTCTGTTTCATGATTTTCATAAGTATGTAAGGAAGTGTGAAAAATGTGCCTTCTTCTTTGGCAAACAAAAACTTGCAGCTCTTCCCCTTCATCCTATCCAGGTGGATCAACCTTTTGCTCAGTGGGGATTGGATTTCATAGGCCCTATCAATCCTCCTTCCAATTCTAGTCACAAGTGGATTTTAGCTACTACAGATTACTTTACTAGATGGATAGAGGTAGTTGCATTGAAGGATGCCACTAAATCTTCAGTTGTTGAGTTCCTTGATGGAATTGTGACCAGGTTTGGTGCCCCTTCAACCATCATTTTAGATAATGCAAGGTCTTTTGTTGGAGCTCAGATCTATGCATGGGTAGTGGATCATAATATCTATTTGATCACATCCTCAAATTACTATCCTTAGGGTAATGGTTTGGCTAAGTCCTCCAGCAAGAATCTAATCAGAACCATGAAAAGGACAATAGAAGATAACCAAAGGTGCTAGCATAAAAAACTAAAAATTGCACTATGGGCTGATAGAATAATGCCTAAAAGATCAATAGGGAACTCCCCATTCATGTTAGTATATGGTAGAGAGGCAAGGCTTCCAATTTCATTGGATTTTTCATCCCTAGAGTTAGCTCATCAGCTGGAGTTGATTGAAGATGATGCTATGACAGTGAGAATGGCAGAGTTGATGGAGCTGGAAGAGAAGAGAAGTAAAGCCATGCAGACCCTAGAGACACACCAGTAGCAAGTGAAAAGGAGATTTGACAGGAAGGCCAGGGTTAGAGTTTTTAGAGAGGATGATCTAGTTCTAAAATGGGATGCAGATAGTGAAAAACTAGGAAGACACTCAAAGTTTGATGCATTGTGGAGTGGCCCCTATCTGATTATCAGTTGCAAACAAGCCAATGCTTTTCAGTTAAGCAGACTTGGTGGTGAAATTTGTCCCATCCCAGTCAATGGGATCTATCTCAAGCCATGTTTTTGAGGGTTTGAGATTCCATGTAAATAGTTTTAACCTTGTTTCTTATTATTTCTTTGTTCTTCCAAGAAGTGCATGGGCACAGCTATCTTGCTGTGAGACAGTGAGTTTTTGAAATTTTGAAGGTTGTAGAAGGTATTTGGCCTCTGGTTCCAGTTGTAGAGATAGGGCTTTCAAGGTTTTCCTCTTAGAGGTAGGGTTAGGGTTCATAGTGCTTAGGATCCACATTTTTTTTTTGACTCTATAGCCCAATGGATGCTTTAGGCCACTGGTCATATGTATAGCAGGTTTGCATCCCTTGTGAGTCACCAAAAATGTTATCCATTTTTTCCCCCCAATGAAAAGTTTGAATTTTAAATGTTGCCCCATCTAACGGCTACTTGCCAAATTTATGATATTTTAATGCCCAAGGTATTTTAATGTTTTGCCTTGCCAGTGTGCAACTTTTTGCGTCATCAGATCAGCTTAGATCAATGGTTGGTGCTATGTTGCTATGGAAAGTTGCACATTGTTTTTCCATAGCGATATAGCACCCTTTTTCCACATGGCATGGTGGGTCCTATTCCCTCAGTAAGCCACAAAGATGCAAGTATGGACCCATTGACAGACCTTTCCAGATCAACGATCACTGTACGCCCACAAGGTCAAGATGCAGGGGAGTTAAATCATGCGAGAATGCCCCTTTCTGACACATGGACAACATGATGTCACGTGGGGTCTTCGCCAAGTTTCAATGTGCAAGTTACGAGCACCATCAGATCTCCCTAGATCAAGAGCTGGTGCTATCCTGCTTGGTGGAGATGCAAGGGCTTTAATTATTGCAAGCATGCACCCTGGTGACACCTATCCCAAATGATATCGCAGGCCCGCTCTTCTCCCAGGGTGATACTTGAAGGATTCTCGCCGTTCGATGTGATCTAATCCACAACTGAGGCTTTCCCACAAGATGAAGTTATAGGCAAGATAAATGTTGCAGGGAAGCACTTTGCCGCCACGTGTCTCTATGAGATTAATTTTTCTGTGGGTCACCAATTGGATGTCATGTGTTAGATCAATGCAAAATCAATAGTCCTCGCTATCTTGCTATGAAAAGTTGCAATTTGTTTTCTCATAGTGACATAGCGAGTATGGGACCCACCAATGTTTAGAATGCCTAATGCAGTTTCTTCACCCTTGGATTGATCTTGGATCAATGGCTTTTGCTCTCTTGTTATGGGAAGTTGCTCGAAGGATATGTATAGCGAGATAGCGATTCACTGCCACATGTCTTTGTGGGGCCAAGTTTGTTCCATAAGCCACAAAGTGGACCTTGAACTAGTGATGTGTCAGGAATAAGTGTACAGATTAATGAAATGTTGGTAGTTGGTTGATTTATCATTGGCTAGGGTGATGATAGTGCAAAACGTGGGCCAATCCCTTAAGTATGTCTTACTATCATTAGATCAGCATGGATCTATGGTCCTCACTAACTCACTATGGGAAGATACACGTTGTTTAGGTATAGCCAGTTAATGACCTGGCAACACATGGATTGTGAGTCTTGTTTCTCTTGTCGAGCAACAAAAGCAAGAACTTACTAGACATGTTGGAAAAAGGCCAGGTTTCTATTGGTCAGCACACTGACAGATTGGGTGTACCTTCAGGGCCGTTAGATGGTGGAAGATCAATGTTTATCGCCATGTCATTATAAAAAAAATGCTTGATCTTTAGCCATAGTGACATAGCAAGGATTTGCCACATGTCCTCAGAGTTTTGTGGGTCTAGTTAAGGCAGTAACAGTTAGATGCGGTTGGCTATTATTGTGACCATCGCGATCAGGGTTTGCAAGGTGGCACAATTAGTAATGAAAGAAATGGTCAACTCAGGGAGACTGTGGGGTGGCAAAAAGATAAAAGACTATTCATCCACATGGCTCATCTTGCTGCCAAGATAGGATGATTTACTAACCTTGCTGATTTATGAGACAGAAACGAGGGAGATCAAGGGTTTTGCATGAATCTGATCTTCATGATCAATTCCAACCACCAAAAGTGAATGTGAGACAAGAAAGAACACTCCACCTCCAATCTAATCTATCTACTTGGGTTAGAGCATAGTTATAGTTCTGCTTATGTCTTCTCATGGTCCTATTTTAGTTAACAGTCAAATTTCATGGTAAAAAAAGCTATACTTAGATTAGATTTCTTCAGATCCCCATGATTGTTCCTGATAGAGCCTTGATGGCGATGGTTGCAAGATGGTTTTAGAGGACATCTCAATTATGCCTGAACAAAAAGGTAGTTTTTGTAGAATTTAATAAAAAGGTCGATCATTCTCTATTGTTCTCTACTATTGCTCTGCAATTTTAGTGTAAAATCCCCTTTGCCTCTGAATTGAATGATTTTCTACCTTATCTCCTTCAGCTATTGGTGTGAAAGTGCAAGAACCCTTTGCCTCTCACTGATGTTTTGTAGAGATCTATAATCTACATAACTATATCTCCTTGGCCTATGAATGGTAATATAAGTGAATCTCTCTTTCGTTGTGTCATTCATCTTGGTCTTCTGATCTACATGCAATTATTAGATTAAAGCAAGTTTGAATGTGTATATCCTTAGTTTCATTCTGGTTCAAAAGTGCATATATGGGCAGAGATTGGTCTGAACACTCTATTTTGGTGCATCACCTCTTTAGATTAGGTTAGGTACATTTGCTTTCATGTTCTCCTTCTCCCTTTTCCTCTCCAAGAGTAGTTAGGTGCACCTTGATAGTAAGAGGAAGTCGGCCTTCTCTGGAAACTCAACCTCACAGTTCAAGTCCCACAACTTGGAGGTTGTTTCCATGTTTCACTAGGTTGTCCTCATGCATAGGCTTTGGAAAAGGGTGCAAAGCTAATTGACAAAAATACCATTATAAATGCATTGCCCAAACTTACATTGACACAGAAAAAGTTTAACTTAATTCTCATTCATATACTAAAAGGGGAATTTAATAGTTTGAGCTTCTATCCAAAGGGGATGCACTTCCCAAAGGATGAAAACTTTATAGAAGAACTCCCAAGTTATTGTTGATATTATTGCTAATAAATTTGATACATACATCAATTATATAATGGTTTTACTTTGGAAAAGTGAAAGACAGCTCAAAGATGTGTTGAAAAATACATCTTAAGACACCCAAGACACTTTGATCATTCCCACTTGGAGCTTTTAGATTTTTCTATATATCATTGAAGATACCTGTGATAAATGTATATTGTTATTTCCAAATTGATAGCATATGTCAACATAAGAAATCAAGTCAACTTAAATAAACCATGCATGAAAGCTTTGAAAAAGATGGGAATAAGAGCAATTTACCATAAATCATTTAAGATTTTGTGATTTCTTTGTAAGCCCAAAATTGAAATGTATTTATTTTGTAATGTTTTGATCCTTATGCATTCAAGGTTTGATAAGATTATTTTAGGTCCAAATTAAAGTGTGATTCCATAGAATTATTCTTTAATCCTTAAGCATTTGAGATTTGATGAAATTGTTTTAAGACCAAATTGAAGTGTGATCTTATAGCATTGTTCTTTGATCCTTAAGCATTTGATATATTGTAGAAATTAATTTTCAAAATTGAATTGTGATTTCATAAAATCATGATTAAGCATGAAATTTAATTCCAAAAAAAAATTATTTTCAATTTTAACAATAACCTACAACAAATAGTTAATGAAAATGACACTTTCCTATGCTTCTTAACTTGCACAAAGATGAAATATGTAGTTAGATCCTTGAGATTTTGTTGTTTAACAGATGTTATATAGAAAAGAATCAAATGTGCTATAGAATAATGCAAAAAATGCAAAAATAATTTGCAAAAGCACTACAGAACACTTCACAAGGCACTGTGCAATTCTTTCCCTCACTACAGAATTATGCAGATGCACCAAATAAAAAAAGTAATAGCATTAAATGTTTGCATCGATGTGCTAAAAAAACATTACAAATGTGTTAAAACACTTTTCAAATGCACTAAAACAATGTCGAAGTCCTCTAGTTCAAACATAAAATGAAAATTTGCAGTAATTACAAAAGTGTTATAGAAATGCACAAATGCACTACAAAAATGCACAAAAGCAATACAAAATTGCACGGACACGCTACAAAAATGAAAATATGTACTAAAAGATAGTTTAAATGCATTAAAATTAGCTTAAATATGTTGAAACATTTTTAAAATGTTCTATTAGAATGGATAAATGGGCTACACAATAGTTCACCAGGCGCTATAGGGTTTTTTAATACACTAAAAGAGGTCACATATGCACTATATAAAATGTTATATGTGCTAAAAAAAAACCATAATAAATCCACCTAGGCTATTAAGATGTTTTTCAGAACTTTTTGAGGTCTCTAAAGCATGAATTTTCCTTCCAAATGCATCTCCCAACATGTACAAGAAATAAAACCAACTTGCAACACACTCAAACAACAACAAACATTAAATTGTTAGTTTGTAAGAAAAATAGATTGAAATGGATGAATGAATGACCCATTTGTAGGGTCCCATCAGGCCTACCAAAATGTATCACCTATTATTGTTAGTGCCAATGGAATACCAAGTTAGAAAAAATATTCAACAAAATAACAAGGTTAACACTTATGAGAAGACCTTCAACAAGAAACCAAAAAAAAAAAAAAAAGTGAAAACCCCAGTCCTCCAAGCAGCTCCAAGTTAAAGTAGTTTTGTCCAAGTGATAGAGATATATGCTCATCAGTACCTCAAGCTTTCAATGGATGGGAGATGGAGTATTAAATGGGCATGGATTTGAGCATGAAAAGGGTATATTTGATGGATTTGTTCTTCAAAAGGCAATTATGACTTTATCTTTAAGAGTTGATTATTTTGTGAAGGGAGAGGGTATTATTTATATGCCAAGGGAGGTGAGGATGATGGTCTAAGATTCAAATTTGGGGAAGGATAAGGGAGGGATAGGATGTAAGGAGAGAAAAGCATATGGATTATGCTTTCTCAAATACATAGCCTTGTGACAAGTGTCACAAGGAGAGAGAATGTGTGGGTTGGAGTATGTAAGAGGGATGTGTAAGAAGCCATCAAGCCTATGTAAGAAAATTTAATACACATGGGTGGGAGTTTGACTTTGGCTTGACTTGGGAATCCTTAATCTACGATTTTGGTTGTGCACATGATTAAGGTGAGGATTAGGGTTGAACTAGAGGGAGATTAGGATGCAAGTGGAATTTTAGAGGAATGCAAGTGGGTTGGGTAATTAATTAGGTTTAATTAGTAGATTAAATAAGATTAGCATGGGTGAATGGGTTTGATTTAGTTAGTGATGGGGATTCAGGATTAGGCTAGGGATAGTTAGGGTTGAGGATTTTATTAAAAGGAATTTATTTAATAAAAGAGGATTTGGAATTAAATAAAATAGATCTAGTGCATATATTTGATTTAATAGGAGAAGGGGGATTTAATTGATAATTAGACTATTGATTGCCATTTTAATTTGTCAATTGGACTATAGTCAATTAAATGAATCAATTAACTAGCGAATGATGATAAATTAATTAAATATTAAATAATTAATCAATAATGCCTTATAAGATGACTAAATAGGATTAAATAAATCATGTAATTAGATTAAGGTTTCTTTACTGCCATACATACATACATACATACATACATACATACATACATACATACATACATATATATATATATATATATACATACATACATACATACATACATATATACATACATA
This sequence comes from Cupressus sempervirens, assembly GCA_028749045.1. NCBI lineage: Eukaryota > Viridiplantae > Streptophyta > Pinopsida > Cupressales > Cupressaceae > Cupressus > Cupressus sempervirens. The sequence continues at coordinate 221,253,255 of CM053786.1, forward strand.
CATACATACATACATACATATATATATATATATATATATATATATATATATATATATATATGTATGTATGTATGTATGTATGTATGTATGTATGTATGTATGTGCATGCAAGTAAGTAAGTATGTGTGTACTATGTATATATGTATATGTATTTTACTATCTAAAAATGGAAGCACCCATCATTTAATAACTTTGAGCTCTTTCCCTTTAATGACTTTATGGGCCATGGATGCTTTTTCTTTTCTTTTTTCAATTAACTCTTTCTCCTATTTAGTCTCTCTTCTTTCATTTTAATTTACATAATTTATGAGGCCTTAGAGTTACTACTTCTTAGGATAACCATAGAATAGGTTGAACTATTCTAGGATAGAATGACCTAGGTTGATAAATTCCTCAAGGACTTTGGGTCTTGGGGCTAGGTTTGTCTTTGGATTCTAAATTTGGAATTTAGATGACCTAGTTAGCTTGCTTAATAATTTTTGTGTCCAAAAACTAGTATAAAAGGAAGCCTAAGTACCTCATTTTCACACACACAAGACATCCATAAATTATTAAGGCATCCACATGCACAAATTTAACCTCTTAAACAAATTCAAGCACTCAAGATAGAGGATTTCCTAAAGTATTTCAAGCATTCATCAAGTATTTAAAAATCCTTTATGAGCATTTCCTCTTCTAAATCTTGTGTTTTTTTGGTATCAAGGGAGGAGATATAAATTGCAATATTCATCATCTTCTTCTTTGACACACATTTACATCCAAAGCTCCATGATGTAGTTTCAGTAGATCCATTTTATTGTGGAAATCACCTACATCCTCCATTGCAAAATCTTTATTCTCAAGGGTTTTATCAAGAAATGTGAATATTTACACCCCTTCTTTCTTCCTTTTATGATTTAAATTTTATTTCATCAAGTTTGATTCCTCAATATAGGGCTTGCCCTGAAGGATTTGAGCAAATATGCAAATCAAACCCACGAAGCCCTCAAATATCCACATGTAGAAAACATATCATAAAAAAGAAAAAGACAAGAAGAGAGTTTTAAATACAAAGAGATCAATCCTTATAAAAGGAGATAAAAACCCAAAAAGGTAACCTAATAAGTTATAAAGGGTAACCTAAAGGTGAAAGCTATTTAATAATTACTAAATAATTATTAAATAGAGAAAGCAAAAAATCCATAAAACAAAATCTTAAGAAGGGAGAAAAGATAATTTAATAAATGAAATTAACCTTTTTCTCTAACACCCCCCTTAAGATGAGCAACAATGTAGTTACAAACAATTCAAAAAGAGAAAGGAAACTACAATGCAATGATGAAAGAAAATTTGGGTCCCAGAAACAAGGCCTAATGAGGCATCCAGTCATCTCTATGAAATGAAGAAATAGAGAAAACCTAGTGGGAAAAACTCTACTCTAAAAAGAAGAAGCTGAAAACCTAGTAAAGGACTGCAAAAACTTCCAACTAGAGGAATGTTTTAGAAAATAGGAACAAAGAGAGAGCTCGTGAGGAACATCATTGAAGCATGTAGAAGCTACAAAGCTCTGTCAAAAAAAAATTGTTGATTTGAAGAACCTCCACTAAAATAAAACATGACAGGTAGAGAAGACTATAATCTGCATCAAATCAAGAGGCAAACAAAAGAGAACAATTGAACTCAAAAATGCGGATGGCATTAAACACCAAAACTTAAAAAGTTGACCAATCAAACCAAGGAAGTCTACAACCAAAGTAGGAATGAAAATAAGAGTGTCTATATGGTAGATGATCCATCTCACCAAAATGCATAGGTATCTAGCCATTACAATTACCTAGTACATAGGATCAAATATTGAATACATAGTTCACTCCAAAAAACCAAGGAAGCATTAGAGACAACATAAGAACCCCCCTCATGCAGAAAGAGTGACGTGATAGGAAACTAAGAAAGTGGGCCAAAAGAATTGGAAGTCAAGAACCATGATCAAGATGCTCAAAAGAGTACATAAATGTGTCCTCAGGTGATCAATCTTAGACACATCATAAGGCTAATGTTATAGAAGGGACACTCACTAGACAAAGGAAGATGACAAAAAAAGGAAAACATAAACCCACCCATGACACTTTATCAGAGTAGTGCATATATGATAAGGCACAAAACATAGCGAATCCAAAGAATAAAATAATCTAGAGTAGTGTCCTCAGATGACACTACTCGAATTAGAAGGCAAAACAAGGCAAACAACTAAAATGAAAAATACAGATATAGTATGACACTTTATCTCAATAAATTTAAAAGAATACATACAAATGATGTCTAACTAGACTAGAAGAGACATAAAATTGATATAAGAAATAGTATGAGTCATGATGAATCATCCAAAGCAATGAAATTGATCCCTGGACCTAAAACAACCAAGATATCCACCAGAATGAAAAAATGTAAAAGACTAAATAGAATGTTCCTAGAGTAGAAGCTAGAAAAAAAGCTAGCATCACTAAAAAGAGCTCAAAAAGAGCTTTCCAATGATATAAAGAATTCCCAAATTGGAGATCAAATGCTCAAGATATGTCCCTCAGAGTGAAACACTAAACATCTAGCTTTGGCTACAAAAAAAGGCAACCAAACTATATCAAAACCCCCAAAAAAACCTATATAATATCTTTTTCTTGAAATGATCTTTTTGATGCATTTTTCAGATTGAAAAAATATATCTGTATGCTCAAGTTATGGCAAGAAAACCAATAGTAGGTCAAAAAAGGACCTGAAGAGCTTGCAAGGGTGCTGATGCCATGCTAATGTCAGCATTTTATTAGCCTAAATTTGATGGCTAGGGGGTTGTCGCAGCACAAAAAAGACTGCCTTGTGGCACCCACATGGTAGTATAGCCTAAAAATGTTGACATGGCACCTGACATGTGATAAGTGCCAATGTGGCACCCCTACCATGTGATAGGTGCTTAGGACACCATGTGTCTATTGTAGGTGTGGGGACACAGATGTGGTAGCTAGTGGCACTGAGGTGGCAGAGTAGTTGGCCATTGGTAGAGGTAGAAATTGGAGTAGTAGACTTTAGTGACAAGAAGACTTTAGCAACAATGAGCAGACTTCGGTGGTGACAGACTAACTTTGGCGGCTGAGCAGGAAACCTGACAGACTCAACGGCAAGAACAAAATAGCATGCTGGAAAAAATAGATTTGCACTTGGAAATTACTTTGTACAATAGAAAAGATTGCAACAGGTTACAAAATGGGTTTGCGAGCCAAAAGGCCTATGACCATTTTTTAATTTTTGTATTTTTGAAAAAGGTTGCCTCAGAACGCGTGGAGGAGGCTGTATGACCTTCTGGGAATTTTTTTTTGCCTCTTAGATCAGTGTTGTCCAAAATAGACAAAATTTATATGGAAATAGGGGTTTTGACACCTTTTAGATCCATTTGTGAGGTCCGTTTGGCCTCAAATGACTCCAAAAAATAGTGACCTCCCTATTTTCTCAAGAAATGCCCAAAAAATTCCAGATCTGTTCTGTCAAGCCTTCATTCTCTCTTTTTCTCCAAATACTAAACAAGCTACAACAAATCTAGCTCTGATACCATGAAGAATTTGAGAAAATATGCAAATAAAATCCATGAAGCCCTTGAATACCTGCATGCATAAAACCTATCACAGAGAAGAAAAAGACAAGAAGAGAGTATAAAATACAAAGAGATCAATCCTTATAAAAGGAGATCAAAACTTGAAAAGGGTAACCTAATAAGTTACAAAGGGTAGCCTAAAGGTGATAGCTATTTAATAATTACTAAATAATTATTAAATAGAGAAAGCAAAAAATGCATAAAGCAAGATCTTAAGAAGGGAGAAAAGATAATTTAATTAAAAAAAATTAAAATGATTGTTTTCTCTAACACCGCCCCTTAAGATGAGCAAAAATGTAGTTACAAAAAAATTAGAAAGAGCAAGAGCAAGGAAACTATAATGCAATGCTAAAAGAAAACTTGGGTCCTGACAATAAGGCCTAATTAGGTACCCAATCACAACAAACAAAACCAATTTTCCTGGTACGTTAGAGAACAAAATATAAATTGTGATTATATATTGAAAACTATTTTCCAAGAGATTTCTAAAGAACTTGGGTTAATTTTTCCACACTTCCCTAATAACATGTCTATTATCTCATTAGAATCTAGACACCTTTCCTCAAGGTCAATATTTTCCTAGATATTTATAAAAAGTAGGGTTTTTGGGGCTTTATTTCCTAGTCGCATATCCACAATCAAAATTATAGTCACAATTTCACATCCATAATTTTTAGAGAAAAAAGAATATTTTCTTACATATTTTAAGGTAAATTATTCATCATTTATTTTTTCTCTTATCATAGACTTATTTCCATATTTTAATTGTGTTGATTGTGTATAGATAACACCTAGATCTATCTTACTTTTGCCATTAAACTAATTAGTTCAATTTCACATCTTAAAGTTAATGAACATTGCATGAAAGAGCACTTGACTGTGTACTTCCTTGATATTATTTAGGCTTAATATTGGAATCCCTTCATCTTACTTTGGTTTTTTATAATCTAAGTTGTGTTATATTAAGAATTGTGTTTAGAAGCCCCTCTTTCTCTTATGTTGAATAACTTAGTGTGAAATTAGTTGGTTAATAAATCTATCTCACACAGTCTTATTTATTAAATTAATTGGCCTCTATTTTTCACCTAAACATTTTGGTGAACACAAAATCTCTCCTCTTTTTTACTTCAGAGTTAGATCCCTTGATCTCTCTTATTTCCTTCTTAGCATTGGGTGTTCATCTTTTGGTAAATCTAACTCGTGCCTCTTTCTTATTAGAATTATATTATTTCTTTTAAGTAGGTGCTCACCTTCTTTTGGTGAACCCAATGTATCTCTAGTTTTTATTATTATACAGTTATATTTCTTCTTAGTGTATTCCCTCCTTGTGTCATTTATGGAGTTAGATATGTCTACCATGTGAACTTAGATCTCTCTATCTTTTTATGCTCCTTATTGCATTGATATTAGTTGGATACATATTGTGGTTAGATCTTATTAGAGTCTCCTTTTTTTTTTCTTTTTTCTTTTTTATCTCCCCTTTTATGACATTTATCACATTAAATCCAACCTATAGTATTTCTATTAGGAGAATTCATCGACTCATGGTCTCTTTTGATCATGAATCCACTTTCCTTCCTAGAACCCATGATGATACCAATATTTTTCCTCAAGATCTCAATACTATCATGGAGAGAACCTCTTCTCATTCTTCCCATGATGAAGGTAAATACTTAAGAGCTCCTCCTTCCAAAGTTGAAAATCTCTATCATGAATTTGATAAGTTGAAAATTTGGCTAGTGCAAGAGAATCAAAATCCCTTTAGTGTGTCTACTATTGAGGGTATTAATAAGCTTATTACTCATGATTATAACAATATTTCCATTTTGTGGGGTACATATCACCTTATTAATACTCATGCTAAGCTTTTGACAAGATGCACTAAAGAGTTAGGATATGATCCTTCCTCGATAATTGTTGAACCTTGCATTCCTATTTCAACTTCTATTCCTAGCATTCCTAATTATGTGCTACCTATCATGATGATTAATATGCAAGTATCTAATCCTTTAATTGTTTCTCTTCCTAACCCCACATTTACCATAAGTTTTCCTCCAATTTGTATACCTTATTCATGCTCTTTTAATGTATTCCAATCCTCTTCTAACACCTTCCAATCCTCCACCAACATCTTTGTATATTCCCTCTACTTCCTACAACAACTTTTCTAACACACCTAACATGTTTTTGCCTACTATCATGTCTTCTAATCCTACCAATAGTATCTTGGCTAAAACTAACACCTATTTGCAACAAGTAGCTTAGTTCACTTAGTCTATGTACACTATCTCTACATGTGACATTGTTAATCCTCTTTCATTAGACATCATTCATGTTATTACCCAAAAAAAAATTGAGGAACCTCATCTTGAGACTTATAATGGTAAGGGAAGTCTTGTGAATCATATAAGACTTTTCAAGCTATAGGTAGTGATTTATCTCATGATTATAGGCTCATGGGTGATTTGTTCACATGCACCTTTAGGGAAAAGTGTTGGAATATCTTAATGGGAAGAGATTTTCTGAGAGGGGGGTGCGGTGGGGGGGTGAATCAAAAATACTAGCCTTTTAACAACTTTTAAACCCATATAACTGAAATTAACATGTATGCATATAAACATTAAAAAGTCATGAGAAACAAGCATGCATCACCACATAACACTTTGAGATTTTGGTGACCCAAAACCCTCCAGGAATAATAAGGTAAAACTAGGGTGGGGATGATACCCACGAAATTAATGCAGCAATTGATTTCAAACACTTCGGATGGTTTTGCCTGGTAAAGGCCTTCCTTGTTAAAGGCTACAACACACTATTAATATGTGACCCTGTTAAAGGATTTCTACAACCTGTTAGGAGTGTGCCTTGTTAGAGGACTTAAGAACATTCAACTTAGAATGCTACCTTGTTAAAGGATTTACATAAGGATGTTAAACCCACCTAACTCAATAGGATTTCCAAATTCCTAATACAATTGTGAGAGAGTATTAGAATAACACATCTAAACTAATGCAATCTCTAATGCTGATCTTCAAGCTCTTGATCTGCTAATTTATCCTTGATCTCTACTAGATCTTATCTACTGATTGTGTTCTTTTTTCTATTCTGATCAACTAGATGTGTAAATGCTGTCCTTTCCACTAAATCTTTGACACCAATGCTCTAAAACATTCTCAATAAAAGGCTCTTCTTTTCCTTCTTCTATACTACTCTTGTTCAATGGCGTTAGGACTCACTTATAAAGATTAGTGGATCATTATGCATCCTTGGATAAAATGTTCTAGCTCAAACCCTTGAAATACACCAATTGTCTGCATGAAATTCCAATTTTTTGATTAGCTGTATGAGGATTGCATAGGTAAATGGAAGGATTTGATCTTATCTCCTTATCCTGTCATGAGCCATACATAACCGTTTTACATCTTGGTTTGTATTAGCACAAACTCTTATGCTAATCTTGCATTATTACTAATGCTTGGCACCATCTATTCTAGATTGCTCGACATCCACTGTGTTTCCTATGTTACTTGGCTCCTATAGAATTCCTAAATCACTCGGCTTCTATTAACTTTGCAATGCTTGGCACAAACTATCTTCTGATCTTCTTGACACATGTTGAATTATGTATAGCTTGACATATACTAAAATGTGTTCTACTCAGAAACAACTGTAGTTTGCTCAAAACTTTCACTGACTCGGCACATAAAGAAATTCTAGCTTGGCTCCCATTGTGTATTCGACATGTATGGTTAAGTGTGTTTACACTCAATTGTCAATCTTATTTATTTGATCAACAATCTCCCCCTTTGACATGAGTGTCAAAACTAAACTAATCATTCATGATCTAAACCTTATGTATACATTCTTCACTTTTCAAAATTTCAAAAAGATATTGTGAACAACAATATACCTTATGACTCCCCCTAAGTTGGTTATGCCTTGATATGTCATAAATTTTTGATGTGTTGTGCCATTGTGCCTAATGTTCTCTATTTCTGATCCTGTTATCTTCTTATCTTCTCCTTTAATATATCTCTCCCTTTAGAATATTATCTCCCCCTTTTTGACACTGATGTCAAAGGGTCCTAAATGGTAATGCCATGCCTGCCAAAAATGTTTTATTTACCTCAAGGAGTATTTGGAGAGCTTCATCCTAGTTATTCAATGCAATATCCAATGACTTGTGTTGGATTGCAAGCTCTGTAGCTAGATCAACAAGTCCTTCATGAGTAGAAATATTTGGATCTTTCTTCAGAACTATTTTTGCATACATTTTCTCCTTGTGTAATATTTCCAAGTGAGGAGTGATTGAGGCTTGTATCTACATCATCTTTTCTTTAATAGTGACCTCTTCTACTAATAATGCAACTAATTCCCTCTAAGTGTGAAGTGTTTGAGAAAATTTCTTTTCACTCTGTGCAGGATTTGAGGGTAGTTGCATGCTGGAGAGTTTTGATATGCTCTCAAGGTTCAAAATTTTTGGATTTATTTCTTGTGTGAACCTAGAAAAATCACACAATTTTCTATAAAGGGAAAAGATATTTCCTAACACAATCTTTACATTATCCAATTTCTTAGCTAGGTCAACCTATCCCAAAATTATGTTATTAGCTATCTTCTAGTTGAATGTGCCTTCAAACTTGTTATTTGATCATTCCATGAGTTTTGCATTTGTATCATGGTTTTCATTATTCACTTGGTCAACTATATCAGATAGTTGCTCAAGTATTGGCTTGCTTGAATCAGGAGGTTGTAGGCTGAAGGAATCCATGAATATATCTTTGATTTCATTCATTGCTTGCTTGTATTTGTGGTCTTTCCTCATTGCCTCTTACCTCCTTCTTTTATCCAATGCACTTTGTATTTCATTCATCTTTTCCTCATTTAGAGTGCTTGAATCATAATAGGGTATTTTAATTTCTTCATCAAGCTTAGGAATGCCATAATGAATAGTGCTAGCTACCCTTATAGAACTTGAGCTTGTTGTACTAAGATGTAAGGTCATCATTTTAGTACTCAACTTCTAAATGGGTTTGGTGGGAGTTCCTATTTTTGGCAATTCAACCAAAGTTTGTATTGCAGACTCCTCTTTATCTTGTGTTTCTTCTTTATCCTCTTCTTCTTGATTGGCTTCTTCTTCTTGTGTCACTACTAATAGAGGTATACTTGTTGTTTGTACTATTATACCTTTGACTTCCTCTGCTATTGCACTCGGCTCTTGATGAGCTTGTGTGGCTATTCTTGGTGGTGAAGGAGGTGGTAGAAATGAAAGCCCAGTAGTTTGAATGATTTGAGGTGGTTCTTGTGGTGACATCTTGGCTTCTTTGAGTTTATCTACTGACTTTTGGAGATCATCTACACTGACCAATATGGGACTTGTACACAAATGTGGTCAAGGATCTTAGTGAGATCCTCTGTAGTTAATAGATTGATGTTTTGACATGTAGTGTCAACAACATCCTTAATCTTTATGATTTTTGCAAGTGTGGTTGTAGAGTGAGGAGGACTAGGAGGTGGAAGTTGTGTGTCTTGCACACTTTGATGCTCATCAGTACCCTTGTCTTCATCTTTTCCTTCCTCCTCTCTCTCTTCCTTATTTTCCTCTTCTTCAATCTTTTTCTCTACTTCTTTCTTCTCTTCTCTCCTTTTCCTTCTTTTCTCTGGATTAGCAACAACTTCTTCTCCATACTCCTCTTCAAGGACATCTTTAATTTTCTTGTACATGTTTTTCCAATCTCTTGTGGTTCTCTGTACAACTTCTTCCATTTTGTTTTGGAGAATAGAGAATGCCCTATACTTAGGTGTAAACCTAGTGTTATGACTTTTGACTGCTTGAATTATTTGTTCTCTAGTTAAATCGAGCAGTATGCTTTCTAGGGTTGATTCCCTCATCTCCTTCTCCATTTTTAGATAGAAATTCCATCTATCTTCTACAATTTTAGACAACTCCTTTGGCAATTTTCCATCTAGTTCAAGAGGTGTATACTTGAACTATGCCATTAATGCATAGACTCATTCTTCTATGCTATTTTGTTCCTCTCTTCTAAACTTATTGAAATCAATCTTTTTCATTTCACTTAAGTCTCCATTCCTAATCTTCTCACATAATATATCAACTGAAGACTTAGGAGGATGAATTACTTGTTCCATCTGATCTTCTTCCTCAGTATCAGGTTGAGCCACATATCTTTTCCTTTTCCTTGGCTCTTCCTGTGCCTTTTTGATTGTCTTCTTCTTTGTGGCTTCCTCTATGGTCTTTTATGTAGAGGCCCTTGTTGAAGCTTTGGTTGTTGGCTTCTTGGGTGTTGGCTTGGCATCTTTCTTTGGTGAAGGCTGAGAAGTAGGAGGTGTCTTTTCCTTCCTTTTGATGACTCTGCCTTTGATGGGTGCTTCCTTGTCTTCTTTGGCACTCTCATCTTTTTCTTCACTTTGGCCTTGTGACAATTCAAGTGGCCCTTGTTCTGGCTCACCTTCTTCTTCTCCTTCACTAATCTCTTATGCTTCACCTGCTGCACTTGATTCTTCAACACCAAATTTCTTCTTTATCTTCTTCACTAGCTTGTCCTTTTTCTTCACTATTGTGGCTATCTTGAGTTTTGTAAAAACTCTTGATTTAACAGTGGCATATGTTCCAAATGCCTTTGCAGATTTGTCCATTTCCTCTGCAAGTAATGTTGTGATGGTTGCACAAGCTTGGTCAATATCAAGCTCATATCCTAATGGTCTAAGCCATCTTTCTCTTGGAAGGACTACTTGAGTGTAAGTATAATCAATATCAACAAGAAAGCATATGTAATTTACATGCTTTTCTACCAGTGAAACTAGTATCCTCATTCTTTTCTTCATTGCATTCTTGAAATCATCAAAATAGATAGACATTTGATCATCAAAGCTATCTACCATTTGTGTAATGAAATCATTTATTTGATCAACAATTATTTTATTCTAACTCCAATTGACTTTTCCAAATGAAGGGAATTCATTCATTACATAGAAGAACATACAAACCAACACTGAACTAAATTTACATTGTGCTCCCTTGGACTTTCTAATAGCTCCGAGATTTTCATTAATCTTTTGCAACATGAGCTCTACAAGGTCATAGGTGTGGTCTTTCTTTACAAGCTTATATGCCACATCCACTACTATGCAGGGTACACTATTCAACCTACTGGATTGATAAAACTTATGTGATATGATCCTTACTGCAAAGTCTAGAAGGGGATTAGTTATGGTATCTATGGTCATGCCTCTATTGTTCCATTTTGCACTTGTGTTCTTCTCAATTGTTTCCTTCTTTTCACTTCTCAATTTCTTTGGCCAATCTAAGGTTGGAAATCCTGCAACCCTGTGAACCACCTTCTTGGTAATCTTGACTAGTCCTTTCTCTAACTAGAATGATCCATCATGGATTTTGCTAAGTATTATTCATATCCACTGAAATTTGAATACGATTGGAAAAACTAGGGCTTTGTTTAAACCTTTCTTCTCTATGATAGAAAACTCATCTTTCAATATACCATTATCGCAGAGTTTGTCAAAGGCATTAAAGATTTCCAAGTCTCCTATGACTCCTATTTTGCAATTATAACACTTTCACACAACCTAAACCATAACAACTTTTTCAAGAATGGCGGATAGGGCAACCATGGGATCATTTTTATATGCGACTTCTAGTATGGGCCTAAACTTTGGTTGCTTAACCTCATTACTGACAAGTTGAATTTCATGGCTCTCTTTCCCTTGGGTTGTCTTTGAACTAGACACCATTTTTAACTGAACTAGGGTTTCACAATTAATGAAAACTTGACAAACATTAAAACTTGGCACCTAAAGGAAATACCAGGTTAAAAGCTTAGATCACATAGGTAGATGCTGAATTACTACAAATTGCTGGTTGAAAACTTTAAAGTCGCTCAGTCGTGCTCCTGGTAATTGCTCTTCGTTTGAATGGCTCAAAAATGAAATGATTTTCTCTTTTAAGTGACTCAAAAACCTTGCATTTAATGTATTTTTCTACTTTTACTTGTTACTCAGCTTCCAAAGGTTTTTCAACTTGGTATCCACTTGGCAGCTATACTTACTCAACATCTACTAACTTTGTTAATAACTTGGCCACCATTGCAATTTTACTCGGCATCCACAAACAACTTGGCATCATCATTCAAGTTTTAGCATCTTATCTCATGCAGATTTATACTTTGTAGTGCTTCTTTATGATTTAGGGCTGATGTATGATACTTCCTTATATGTATCAGCCCCATAGTCTCATCTTATGATTAGTTAGATGAGAAATGATCACTTGACCACGTAGGTGAAGTGACTATTTCATTGGATATACTTGATCCATTCTTTTTCTGCCATGTCTTCTTCATGTCTATTCTAATGTGTTCCACATCAATCTTTTCTTTGCCCTTATTTACTTCAATCTTGGGTGCCTTGGCCTTTGTTGGACAATTTCTGCTGACATGTCCAATTTTCAAGCAACTAAAGCAAGTAGTTTGGTTCAACCACCTTTTATAGTTTCCTTTGAAATGTTTTCTTATGCAATTTTGGGTTATATGTCTGTACTCTTGACAATAGTGACAACTTTGCCTTGTATTGTAGTCCCAATTATAGTGGTGTTCATAATTGTCCCTTCTTACATGTTGATTTGGTGTCCACATAGGCTTTGATCTATACTCAAAGGCTCTATGTCCATACTTCTTGCAATTATGGCAATTTCCATCAAATCTTTGTGTCTTCGTGACTTTAGATCTGCAATCTTGTGTCATATGTCCTTGCATGTTGCACTTGTGATAGTAGCCCTTGCTTTTGGATGTGTTTAGCTAACTAATCCTTCTACTCCTGCAAACATTAGTAGTATGCCCCTTTTTATTATAGTAATGACAAATGGGTTTAGAATCCTTTCCTTTGGAACTCCTTTGCTCAACACTCTTTGATGATTCCCCAACTTCAGTGCTATTGTATCCAAGTCCTGATGTATCATGGGCTGATCTTGGGGATTTTAGCAACTATTGAAAGTACTTGATGGCTTGACTTGACTTGTTGAGATTTTTTGTTGTTTCTTTTTCTCTATTCAATTCATTCTACACTTGTTGATTCTATATCCTCAAAGTAGAGATCTCAATATCTTTCAAATTGAGTTCGTGATGAAGGTTCATCATTTGGGCAAGTGTATCATCTGCATGTTTGAGATCCTTGTTAATTCAGTACATTTTTCTTCAAGTCTATTTGCAAGATTTATTTTGTCATCTTCCATCATAATTCTATCCTCAACTACTCTTTTCTTTTGTTCAGTGATTTTACATAGCATCATGGCCTGTGATTCATGTTCTATCTTAAGAGTTCTTATCTCTTCTGCTTGAGCTCTATTTTTCTCCATCAGTTCTTCTATTGCTGCATCAAATTCTTTGGAATCTCCTTTGGCAAATACTTATGTGGTGTCAATCTCCTTGTAGTGAATATCATTTTCAGCTATAGCTATTTCCTTCCTTATTTTAAAGGATTTTCTCAATTTCTCTCTAGCTTCCTCTACCTTGTGTAGAGCGAGATGCACATCTATCACCTGGTTCTCAATAATCTTCCCAAGTTTGAAGACTTCCATCTTCAGATCTTTTCTTCCAAGATGCTAGGCTTTTCTTGAGAGAACTTAGCTCTGATACCAATTGTTAGAATATCTTAATGGGAAGAGATTTTTTGAGAGAGGGGGGGGCGGGGGGGGGGGGTTGAATCAAAAATACTGGCCTTTTAACAACTTTGAATCCCATATAACTAAAATTAACATGTATGCATATAAACATTAAACAGTCATGAGAAACAAGCATGCATCATCACATAACACTTTGAGATTTTGGTGACCGAGAAACCCTCCAAGAATAAGAAGGTAAAACTGGGGTGGGGATGATACCCACAAAATTACTATAGCAATTGATTTCAACCACTTCTGATGGTTTTCCCTATTAAAGGCCTGCCCTGTTAAAGGCTACAACACACCGTTAATATGTGACCCTATTAAAGGATTTCTACACCCTGTTAGGAGTGTGCCTTATTAGAGGACTTAAAAACATTCAACTTAGAATGCCACCTTGTTAAAGGATTTACATAAGGCTATTAAACCCACCTAACTCAATAGGATTTCCAAATTCCTATTACAATTGTGAGAGAGTATTAGAATAATACACCTGAACTAATGCAATCTCTAATGTTGATCTTCAAGCTCTTGATCTGCTTGTTTATCCCTAATCTTTGCTAGATCTGATTTGCTAATTGTGTTCCTTGTTTTGTTCTGATCAACTAGATGTGTAAATGTTTTCCTTTTCACTAAATCTTTGACACCAATGCTCTGCAACATTCTCAATAAAAGGCTCTTCTTTTCCTTCTTCTCTACTACTCTTGTTCAATAGCGTCAGAACTCCCTTATAAGGATTAGTGGATCGTTATGCATCCTTGGATAAAATGTTCCCACTCAAACCCTTGAAATACACCCATTGGCTACATGCAATTCCAATTTTTTGATTGGCTATATGAGGATCACATAGGTAAATGGAAGGATTTGATCTTATCTCCTTATCCTGTCATGAGTCATGCATAACCATTTTACATCTTGGTTTGTATTGGCACAAAATCTTATGCTAATCCTGCATTGCTTGGCACATGAGGTAATTACTAATGCTTGGCACCATCTATTTTGGATTGCTCGACATCCACTGTGTTTCCTGTGTTACTTGACTCCTATAGGATTCCTAAATCACTCAACTTCTATTAACTTCGCAATGCCCAGGACAAACTATCTTCTGATTTTCTCTGCACATGTTGAATTATGTATAGCTCAGCATATACTGAAATGTGTTCTGCTCGGCAAAAACTATAGTTTGCTTAGCACTTTCATTGACTTGGCACATAAATAAATTCTAGCTCGGCTCCCATTGTGTATTCAACATGTATGGTTAAGTGTGTTGACACTCATTTGTCAATCTTATTTATTTGATCAATAAAAAGATTTGCAATGATATTTCTCTTTACTCCTTATTTTATTGATTCCTTTGAAATACTTTCTATTTCCTTCATTCAAAAATTTCATAACAACATTGGCCCTCAAATTTTATTAATTGATTCAAAGCATTGTAATAAAGGTTAAAGAACAAGTTAGTGATGTCATTGGTAGATTCAAACATTTGTATGATCAAATATCTTATCATATTCTCAATAATAATATTCAACATATTTTTATTTATAATTTAAAAAAAGACACAAGAGATATTATACTTTCTTCTCACACCTATACATAGTGATTCACCATTATCAATTACAAAATAGCCAACTTGAGAGAAAAATTTCATTCGCTCTTTTTACCATTGATAATAATGACACCATCAGTCATCCAAATGGGTTTTCTAATCCTAACAACTACATCAAAATTAATAAGACAAAAAACATGGTCGATGATCAAGTGGCTACTACATCTAAAGTAAAAACTACTTTTCCTTTGTATATCATCCCAATCATAAATATATTGTTTTATCTAAACCTTTACACTTGGTGATGTTGAAGTTGAATAATGCTATAATTTTAACTTTCTCGTATCCATCCTATTAAACTAGCAAGCCAATGTCTAAGTCATTTGATAAAAATATTTTTTTCTTTTAATACTATCATCATCCTATCCATGTAATCAAAAGTTCCATGATCTGAAGAACACTATTCAAGACGTTATTGATTCCACTGATATATCTATTGGTTCTAAGGTTAATAATATGAATACATTTATTGCGCATCCTAATCAAAATTTGTAAATTTACACTAATTTTTTACCTTTACATTCAAAAAATGTCATTAATCAGCCTTATTCCTGAATCCTCCTTTACTAATATCAATTATGATGACAAGTTAGAAAAACTTAATCATGTGGTCAATCATGTTGAATCTCAACCTCAATCCTTAATTTTTCATTTGCCTAAACTTAAACCTTTAGTTCCTATCACCTCTGATCATTCTAAGATGATTAAAGAACCTAAAGTCCTCTTTATATTACTACCAAGGTTTCTCATATCGATTTCCATGTTTTTTTGATTAATCCCTCTTCCTCTATGAATATTATCACTGACAAACATATTTTTAATAAATCGTTGCATAAGGATACCTGTGACACATATGATGTTTGGATTCAAACTTTTAATGGTTTCCTTTATCTCCTACAACTTTCTATCTCTTCTCATGACACCTTTTGGTAAAGTTTTACATACTACCTTTATTTTCATTCCTACCTCTATTCAATTTCAAGTCAAGCTCAGTGTAATACCCCAAAATTTGCACCTTGCTATTCTGAGCTAATTTTGGTGCATTTGTCTTACACCATCAATCTCTTGATTGATAAAGTCCTATCTCACTAGGCATTTTTGGCTACTTGTCTCTACTTGATCTTAGTAGAAAATCACAAGAAAAAAGTTACATTGTAGTAATAATTTATCTAATGTAATTCCCAAAACATTGACTTAATTTTTCTAAACAAACCCTCTAATTTAATTAATTTAATTATAATTACTATCTCTTTAATCAAATAAATACACCCCCTTTAGCTAATATAAATGACATGAGAAATTGAATATATTTGATTTATTAAATATGCTCATCCTAATTGTTGAATTTAATTATTCAATTAATTTAGAAAATACTATTAAGGGGTCACCTTTAAATAAATAAATAAAAAATAATCTTCAAATATTCTCTCCAATTCTAAACTGGGAATTGTGAGTTAACTTGGAATCAAAAAAAGAAACAAATCAATTAACTCCTTATCTATTCTAAAAGCAACTAGTTAAGTCCTCGTCTATTCCAAAAGCAATTAGTTAAATCCTCCAATTATGGAAACTCTTTAGTTGAACTAAACTCTCTTCGAATCTCCACTAGTCATTCGATTTGATCTCTATCGTTGAATATTTCTGGGATTTTATAAAAGGAGCTTCTGCATCTCACTTAGAAAGGATGAAATTGATGAGTACTGAGGCATTATCAATTTGAAAGCACATATATTCTGGCATTCAACAAGCCTTTTTTTTTTTTTTTTTTCATTTATCATTCTCCTTTAGATTAATCTCTCATTTTATTTCTTAGATAAGTTCACATCTTATATTAGATTAATTTCATCTATCTGCATACAAAATCACAAAAAAAATCTTAATCATGTTTACTTTCTAGCTCAAATTTGCATTCATTCTAGCTTAAATCCTTTGTTCAAGTTATTTTTATTATTAAACTCTCAATTCTCCACGTATTTAGTAAAACTTTTTCTAGATAGAAGGCACAAATTGATATGAATGGATCCTTTGGGATGAATGATTTTATGTATATTCTTAGATGAAAACCAACATGAAATCATTATGTTGAAGTGTATTGTTAAATTAGAGGCCCATATTTAATGTTCACATGTTTGGCACCCATCGAGGGTTGCCAAAAATGTGTGTGAAAGATGGTACATGTATCTATAAACACCACACTTCAATAAGTCATTACATGGATGGTTAGCCAAATTCTAAGAAAAATATATATGACCTCCAAATTCCTTAGGTTTACAAATATCATCTTAGTTTTATCAAAGATAATTTTTTCTTTTCTTCAATTTCTTGCCAAGAGAAACTCTTGAGTTTAGAGTCTAACATTCTTGTAATACCCTTTGGTAATGGAAAGAAAGAAATATGATAGGTTGGGATAGTTGATAGGAGTAACTTAATCATAGTTGTTCTTCCTACTTTAGTTAATTATCTACCTTTCCATACATTAATGGACTTATCTACCTTATCTAACAGCAAATCTCAATCTTTTCCATCTTTTATCCCTTTTTAAGTTTTATTCTCAGGTATTTGTAGGGGAATATACCTTTTTTATACCCCATTATTTTACATATTGTTCTGTTCTTTTACTCTTTTGTGTTGATTAAAAAAAAATTCTAATTTATTTACATCTACCATTTGACCTAAGACTTCCATATAATTATAAATTATAATTTATAATTAGTTGCTTCTTTTATATAGCTTTCGCATGGTAGTATTATGTTGTCTACAAATTGTTGATGAAATATGTTAGGAATTCCTTTTGTAACTTTAATTCCCTTTATTTTATTTTCTTATTTATCTTTTTTGATAGATCTACCAATGCTTCAACCATTATAATGAAGAGAAATGGGGATATAAGGTCCCCTTGTCTTACTCCTCTAAAAATGCAAAAAAAATTAAAAATTATGGAGAGCAATTGATCAAAAGGGAAATTTTAGGAGTAGAAATACAATCATATATTAAATTAATCCATCTTCAGGAGAAGCCAAAAGCTTCTAGAGATTTACAAAGGAGTCACTAGTCTACTTAATCATTGTCTTTTTTAATATCTAATTTCATCAACATGTATGAATCCTTGTTAGTTTGAACTGAATGAATTAAATTTTAGATAATGACAATACCATCAAAATTTGATCTTTAGATACAAAACCTATTTTTTCTTCATCTATAAGTTTAGGAAGAATCTTTTTAAATCTATTTGCTAGAGTCTTAGATAAGATTTTATAGATAGTATTGCATAATGCTATTGGTTTGAAATTCCAAAGTCTCCAAAATTAGATTTATTTGGGATTGGAGCTAAAAAGGTATTATTAATTTCCTTTAGAAGAGATCCCAGTTTCTGATTGCTTCAATAGCCTTCCACAAATATTCTCCTATTATCTCCCAAAATTTTTGGAAGAAGAAAGGTTGAAAGCCATCTAGGCTAGGGGATTTATTAGGATTATATTAGAATAGAACCTCTTTTATTTCATATTTAGTGAATTGCCATTTAGGAAATTTTTATCCATTTTCATAAGGATTTTTGGTATTGAGGTTAACAATTTGGTTTAAGCTGTCAAGTTTGATGACTCAAAATTATTGAGAATATTAGAGAAATATTTGATGAAGGTCTATGAGATTTCTCCAATTTTATGAGTTATAGTTCTAAATGATTCTTAATTTCAGAATCTCTATTGATGTTTCTTGTATTGATTGAACTATTATGGAAGAATTTTGTATTCATACCACCTTTAAGTAACTAGCTTTCTCTAGATTTTTATTTCCAATGCTCTTCCTTAGCTAAAATAAGTTCTTGTTTAACTAGGAGATCTTTTTCTCTATTGTATTTATCACTATCCATTCCTTCCTTGATGATTTATTCATTTAAGTTTTTTAGATTTATTTCATTTTCTATTTTCTCTTTCAAGATATTATTGAAAATGATATTTATTCTACTTTTTAATTTTTCTTTTTGAGGCTTTCATTTTAGATATGAAGCAACACATTTTTGAACCTTTGAAAGTTTCTTCATTCCACCATTGTTTGATTTCATCTAAAAAAATGTTATATAAGAACCATATTTTTTAATATTTAAAAAGGATATTCAAAGGGGGTTTAATATCCCCAGTTCTAGCCTAACTAGGGAGTGATTAGAACCTACTTGAGGGAGAATGTCAGAACTTAGAGGAAAGTTAAAAGTAATTGAATTTGATTTAAATAAAAATCTATCTAATTTCTCAGCAATGTAACATAAAATAGTATGTCTATTTTTCCATGTAAATGTACCATTAGACAAAGGGATGTGTAATAAATTATTTCCCGAATACCATTCTTTAGAGTTTAACATAATCTAATTTATGTTTGATAATCTGCCTAATTTTTTTGAGAGATTGAGAATTACATTAAAATATCCATCTATTATAAATTTTTTAGAAGTTTTAGGTTTCATAAAATTACTTAATTCATTCCAGATATCTTTTTTACTTAATGTAGATATAGGGCAATAGACATTTATTAGTATAAATTTTAGATTTTTTTATAACTTTTAATAGTTCCCCCCATCAAGTTATTCTCTATTATCATAGGGGATTAATCAATTAGTATAGGGTCCCATAGGATTCCAATTCCTCTTGAAGCATCAATGGATTTAAATATTTCCATTTCCCAAGTTATTAATTATTTTTTAAAATTTATCACCTCCCTCCTTATTGAGTTTTATATCTTCGATTATTATGATTTCTTATTCAAATAAAGTTAAGTTTCTTTTTAATAATATTTTTTTATTGGGAGCACTTAGCCTCCTGATATTCCATGTGGTTATCTTCATGATTATGAGTAGGTGGTTTTTCCCTTTCCTAAGTTTAGAAGCGCACTAATATTTTTCTGGTTGTTCAAAATGTAATACAAGCTAGGTGACTACTCGGGGGGGGGGGGGGGGGGAGTGATTCAAGAACCACTTAAATTTCTTTCACTTGAATCACTTTGATATATAAACTAATCTATGTGTATACATGAAGCATTAAAGCAACAACACCATAACACAATTTTTGGTAACCCAAAACCCCTCCAAGTATAAGGTAAAACTGGGGTGGGGATGACACCCAAAATACTTCACTACTACAATAATAAAGTTGGCCAGTTAAGGCTTACAAATGATCACTTCTAGTGATCTTACCATGTTAAGAGTAATAAAGACTATTAGGTCCACCTTGTGAAAGGATTTATATAATACAGTTAAGTATGTACTCTATTAGGAGTTTTTGCAAGGATTGTTAGGTCTAACCTATTAAAGGATTTGAGACTGATGCACCTATTAGGATGAATTAGTGAATGATCTTTGAAATGAGAATGTGATTTCTAAATGAAGATCCTTTGAAGTAAATTAATCACTTGTCTATGATGAATGTGTCTCTTCCTTTCCTTGTGATGCTTGTAGCCCTCTAAACAATCTGCCCTCTCATATTTGCTAATGCTTGAATAATAATATAATTGAATTCTATCACATTTTGGACAAAGGAAATATCTCATACTTATATTCATCCAAATAGTTATTACATAGGTAAGCTACAACATTAATAGTTCCAAGAACAATCACCAATTTGGCTAAGTGAATCAACTTGGGTAAATGTCATACTTGGGTGATGTTGGAAACACTTGGTCACCACTATCTCCTTGGCTAGCTCTAGCACTCAGTAGATGCTAGGTGCAAGGTTCCCACTGATCACTCAATAGATTATTCTAATTCAGCTTTCACTATTCTGCTAGCTCAATTATTACCTTGGAACAATAGTGTTCTACTAACTCAATTCACATCAAAGCTTGGTAGGAACAATCGACTTGTTGATACTAGAGTTCAATGTGAATTGTCAACTCAGTGGCCACTGTAACTTAGTTGACATTGCAACTATTTGCATGGTTAATTTGTTTATATGGATCCTCTATGAACTTGGATGATACTACATACTAGTGACTTGGTTGCAACTGCATTGTGACTAAGTGTTTTGACACTAATTGACAACATATCTTGCCATGTGATCAACACTAGTTACTAGTCAGACCTATAGTTTCTCTAAATTTAGCTAAGGACTTTCTTCCTCTTTTTTCTTTTATTTTTACCACAATTTCAATTTCCCAATTCACTTAAGTTTGCTTCAATAAAAATATTGTCTAGGTGTTTAACTATATTTTGGATATTATTTTTTAATATTATTTCTTCTTCTTTATCTGAAAAATCTATTTCTAGTTCAGTTAGGATTGTTTTACAAATTCCTTTGTCATTAATGTTATTAGATATAAATTTTTCTTATGAGAGAATACAAAATTATTCCCAATATGTACAAGGATTAGCTTGATTTTGAGAATTAGGTGGTATTTTAGAATTCATAAGAAAATCTTCTAACTCCATAGGAAGATTGAAAGTTCGAGAAAAAATATATTTATTACTCAATTTTTTTATAATATTTGACACTTTAGGGTTTGGGTTGATATTACTAATTTCTTCTAAAGGATCTAAGAGTTTACTATTAGAACTAGTACCATTTTTTTAAAACAAATGGCAAAGGATAACTAAATATAAAAATTAATTATAAAGCATAGTTTGTACATAATAGAAACTCAAAATGTGAAAATGTCTCCATGAAGCCATCATATTGGAAACCTTTATTGCACCTATTGAATCGAGGCAATGATACTATGAAAAAGACTTACATTCAGCCAATATTATACAAGTAAACTAAAATTGTTGCATAGTTTTGCAGATACCATTTTACATCAGCACCCTCAGCCAATTGTGTATGGAAAGTGTCATGCCTAGAAATTTACTAATTGAAAACACGATCCAATTTTTTTTTTTTCAAATTAATTAATTAATTAATTAATTTTTCTATAGAGTGTACTATAGGGGATTTCATAAATCTACACTCTAATGAAGGGTGACTAGCTGATGTGAATATGAATTATGGAGGCTAGAGGGTGGGATGATCTATAGTGTTCTACCTAATTGTACAACTCCATGCATTTATTGATTACACCTAAATTTCATATTTTTTTATTTTTTTATTTAATATTATTGGATTGAGCACATTCCAAAATTTCATAGCCATTTATTGGTCCATAGATCATGAATAAGTACTTTATATGCGATTTAACCCTTCTCATAACTAAATACAATGATGCTTTCAAGGACTCATTGGCTTTTCCCTTCCTAGGTGTTAATTCTAATTCAGTTTTATTTCTTCATTGTTATCTTATTTGATCTAGTAATTATTTTCTTATTTTCTTATCTTATATTCAAGCTTATAGCTCTTTATTATCCATTAATTTTATATATATATATATATATATATATATATATATATATATATATATAATTATTTTTTAATCATTGATATTTCATAGTAATGTTCATTATTAATTTATCTAAATATATAATCTTCTAATTATACTAGGATAATTTCAATATTAACATAGGAGGTGGAGACAATAACAATACATCGTCCAAAACTCCCTCCACACTATTTTAAATATGTGACTACCCATATAAAAGAATTTTTTTTTTTTTTTCTTAGTCCTATAGTTCCCAAAGCTATCTCTTAGCCAATTAAATTAATTAAATTCTTACAACTAACTTAATTATCACATCACCTCATACTTATAATGATAAGCTTATTTAGTTCTATTCTATTTTCTTAAATCTTAAAAAAAACATATGGTAAAGATTCCAATCCTTATACTCCAACCCAACCCCTATAAATGGCATGCCTCCTATTTTACAAAATGATGGTTAAACATGAGATCACGTGTCCCCAAGCCTATCTAATCTTCACTTTACCCAACGCATGTGTCTCTTCCTAGGCATATGAAGATGTTAAAATTTGTTAATCATGTGAAAGTGCAGGATGCTTGTAACATAGGGTGACATGGATTGTTCACATGTGTCAAATAACAACTTTCTAATAGCCCCCTACTACACACTCTCCAAGCTAACCAACTCCCCCTCTTCTCTGGCAACGGCTACCCAAGTAGCCGATTTGACTACCTAGATGCCCCCCATGCCATGCTCATGTCCCATGCCTGCATTATCCATCCAACTCCGTGCATAGTGCAGGCTTTTGGATTTTGTCAATGCTGTTAATTAATTTTGGGAAAGCCCAACATTTTTATTTATGTCTAAAAATTCTAAGTTTTTAAAAAAACTTTATGGTAAGTTTCTATTATTAATAACTCTTAAGTTTTTTCTACTGATAGCTTTTTTTAATCTTTAAAAATAAACAAATAAATGTATTTCTTATAGATTAATATTTTTTAGTTGAATATAAATTGATTCTACTATATATATATTTTTAAATTATCTTTTAAAAAAAGTTAAACATTTATGATGTTTTAATAAATTAACATTTTAGTTATAGTGATATGTTAAATGTTAAAAATTATATCTATATAGTTTTAACATATCACTTGTGAACATGTTAAAATTAAAATATAATATAAAGAAAATATATGGAAACTTTCTATGTAAGTCATTAAAAAATAAGTATATATGATTTTTTAATACATTTTTTCTAATTTAAAATATCTATACAATATAAAATATATATAATATTGTGTTAAAATTATATTTATATAGTTTGAACATATCACTTGTAGCTTGTTAAATGTTAAAATTGAAATATAATGTAACGAAAATATATGAAACTAAGTCATTAAAAAAATAAGTATATATGATTTTTTAATACATTTTTTCTAATTTAAAGATAATATTATGTTAAAAATATATCTATATAGTTTTAACATATCTATATAATGATATGTTAAAATGTTAAAATTATATCTATATATTATTATGTTCAAGCTTCTTGGTGAGATTGTGTGAGATTTTTATTAGCATCTCATACAATCTCACCCAGAAGCTTGAACATAATATCATGGATTGTGGAAATAATTTAACCATTTTTTTGAAATTTAATGAAATAGATTACTAAATAATTTGAATTAAAGACATAAATATATTATAATATTATTTCTTAAGTATATGTTATTATAGAATATTACAACAATAATACACAAATCATAATATCAAATGATAATCTATAAATTTTTAAATTAAAAAATACATAAACTAATATTCTATAATAACATATACTTAATTTAATATTCAAAGAAAATATATAAAGTATATGTTGTTATGACAATACTTATCTAGTGTTTATGCATATTTTACTTGTTTTATTAGGTGTACTTGATCCTAAGGAATATTTTGATTATTATTATATTACTTTGTAATAGGGAAGGAAATAATCTTTTCTCCCATACATTTTCTAGAGAGGAAAATGAGGTCTTTCAGCAATGTTGAACTAAATATTGTGTCTACTCATGCAAAATTTCATTCCACCATGATTCCTTTTGAATGGAGATATTTGTGGGTAGGATGATTTTGTCTTTTTGTCAACAAATAAAGCCAAATGATAAAATATGTGTGTATGTAAAATGAAATACCATCGTAATAATCTTATTCCATAACATATATCTCTTCATTGCAACTAATATAATTTGATTCTTATCAACTCTATTCATAACATTATTCTTCATGGCACTTGTAAAATATATCTATAATACATCCAAGATAAAAATTATCTACCACCTTTTCCATAACACATGAAATTTAACATAGAGAAATTTCATTACAAATAAAATATAAGCATAGAACCTTTCAACCTTTCACAAAATTTCAAATGGTAATGATTATACCAATATATCTTACATCTCATTCTGACTCTTCCATTATTCATAAAACTTCAAATTACCTTTTTTTAACAAGGAGATGTACATGTACAACATTCTCAAATTCTTTCCTTCACATATTTACATGGTATCAAAGGTACAATCCCTTTTCATTACAATGAGACAACACAAGAGACTATCCAAAATCATGAACATTGAGGAACATGAACATTGAACATAACATGGATATTAAGACCCATTTACATTGAGCCTTCTTTACACATTTGGATCTTCTTCACTTTGATAAGGGTGAAACCCTAATACTTCATGGCATGCGCCTTCACAAAACCTACACAAAGCATACACAAATAGGAACCATGGAGGCTCACCTCCCAACCTAGGCTTCTATGAAGCCAACCATTGAGCAGGGGAAACAAGAACCAAACAGGTTACACACATACTTCACAAAACTTGCATGATAAACACAAAAAAAAAATCTACCAACACCCTTCCCATGGTTTACACAATGATTCTCCATTGGAATCATAAAACATTGGGTGAAGGTGGGCTCTTCAAAGAGGAGAAGTTTTAATAGCATAAATAACATATTGCCAAGACATTTTTCCTCTCAAGGCCACCATATTATAAGCAACATATTGCCATTGCATTTGCCTCTCAAGGGCCTTCAAAACAAATCATCCTCACTTCATCCACCAAACCTCCTTGTACCTCCCAAAAACAATAAGATTCATGGCCATAATGGAGCCCATACTCCATGATATTAACAAACCCTCTTCATGAGGTAATTTTCTCAACTGCAATGTCGAACCCAACTTAGGCCCTTCACCCAAGGCTTCTCTTCCCTCCCAAGGGTGAGCGAAGCCTTCACACCCAAAATCACAAGCAACACTCACATTCAAACAAGAAACAACAACAAAAAAAAAATGAAGAAACAAGCAAACAAAATCAAGGAAAAATCTCCAAGAGCACAAAACGCATTCACTTCTTTACAACACAATCACAAAGCTCATAACACAAGATTCACAATGCAATGCATACTTCATTTAAAACTCTTCACACTTGTAGATTTTCTTATCTATACTAAAGAAAATAAATAAAAGAATATGTTTGAGTCACCAACCTTGGTCCAAGCTAGGGTAAGGATAGTTGTAGTAGAGCTCCTTTAATCTCTCTCCAAAACTCAGCTATCTCTAAAATTAGAGAGTGGGTGAACAACCCACTAACTTGTCACTCCCCCCCCCATAAAAGACTCTCCACTAACCCTTTTTAGTAAGAACATCAAGCCTCTCTTTCTTACATTGTTGCTCCTCCAAAATAAGGAGGTTGACCAAGTGGGGTCATGAGGGTTCTATCATGGAAAAACTCAAATTTCGAATTGGTTCAAGTTGGCTTTGTTTTAAGGGGTTCCCAAAGCTAGGAAAACATTAAAATAATTAAATTTAGGCTCCTAACCTACTATAATACCATTTGGGTGGCTTTATAACAATAAAGTAACTCTTTAGGACCCTATTTAAGCCCCCTAAAATCCCTATTAAGTTTGAATTCGAAATTCAACATGATGGTGACCCATCCTAGCACTCTCTCCCAAATAGGTGTACTTAAGAATTAATTTGAAAAGAAGGAAGAGGACAGGGATTGAATAACCTTGAGACCAACACTATAGGTGACATGTCATCAACACATAGACTATACAAGTGTCAAGTGACACATAAAAATACAATACATTTTCCTGGACATGCCCTTAATGCACTTAGGTTATGATTAGACATATTCACAAGCAAGCAACCATACAATTACGAAGAAAATTACTTTCACAATGAGGCTTTTGAATTTTCCAAAGATTCACCTTGGTTAAACTATGTTCACAAGGTTTGGAGCTTGTTTCCCCCAAGAATTTCCATGGTTCCACTTCCTGCACAATAAACTTGAGCATCAGTAGTCCAAGGAATCATACAACATATATAAAATAAATGCATATAGTGATAACCATAATTTAGGTAAATTTTCCTTTCCTATTTATTCCCATTTAAATCATCCAAGATGCTAGAATATCTAATCTGCATAACATAAGCCATCAAATTCACATCTATCTGCATATCAAAATCAAATTATCATTTATCTGTGTATCATAGATCATCATAACCACTCCTTTGCATATCATAATAATAAAGAATCATAATCAAATTGACATCTATCCATAATCAAATTACCATTTGGCATCACATCAAAAATCTAATAGTATCAATTCATAAAATTGCATCCATATATTTTTAAACATTTCCTACACTTTAACAAGTTCTAAGTGCATATAATAATCTAAAACACTACTAAGTATCAAAGTGCATAAATAAAAATAATCCATTGTCCATCAAGTCTCAAATAACTATCAAAATATCTACATCTCAAATATCCAAAAAGTAAATAAAATATCCATGCTTTGACGGGTCAAGGTGAGGCCTCACAGAAAGAATATGATTTTCTTTACAAAAAGGTATAACCACCATATATGAATAACACTCCATTGATGACCATGTGGATAGGGAAATCTGAAAATCCACTCCTTTCCACCAAAAAAGGAGACTTCAACATATTACTCCATGCTTAGATCCCCTTAGATTTCAAAAAATCCATTTCATAAATCCTACAAAACACACTATGCTCCCCTACCTTTGTTTCATCCCTACTGAATACACCTTGTTCCCTAGTCTTTATTGTATATGAAGTTACAACTTGCCATATTCTCTAATGATTTTTCATCATTGAAGTTTTAATTTATCATGCCAACTACCCAGCGTAAGTTCTAATGCATTCAATACCTCCATCTCCACAACATTCAAGTTTAGAATAAGAATAGTGTATGGGACCATATGAGGAAAAATATGATTTTGGTCATATTGGAACACCAATATAAAAAATGCAAGAATCTTTATGAAAATTTGAAGTTATATCATACTATCCAAGACCCAAGATTTCCTATTAAGGAAAGCTATGGCATAGCCACCCTTGAATCAAAATCCAACCAACTTAGTATTGTTATAGGTAGAAAAAATCAGAGGGCATTATTGAAGAAACCCCCAAATATATAGAAAAGAATTGCACAGGAAATTTGTAGACACAATGCCTAGTAATATAGTCATCATTAGATGCCTAATGAGAGCATTCTATGTCAAGGATGCTTGATATATTGGGGTAGTCATGAAGATTTGGGGAAGATGCCTCCAAGGTAATGTACAAGTCATGAAAACCTAAGTTAGCAAATGCATCTACCAAAATATTTCCTTCCTGATGTAATTGACTTATGATTACATTTTGAAGAGATTTCTCTAGATTTTTTGCATGATGTATGAAATCTTCCAGTTATGAATTGATTGAACCTTGGTTGCATGAATGATAAGTGTGACGCATCAAACCAAAAAGAATTGAAAGTTCCTTTTCTTGGTTGTTTATAGTAAAAGGTATATAAGTAGTTGATCTAATAATGAGAATACCTAGGGAATCATGAATTGCATAACTAACACTAGATTTACCAAGATTCCTATGTGAAGAACCATAAAAAATGAGCTTAACAAATGGACATATAGGAGGATACCATTTCTATTGGAAGCTTACAATTGGACAAATTTTTGTTTTTTTATTGATGTCAAATCTATTGATAAGACATGTTTCTATTTGATCTAAATGTCATATCTATTTGATTGATGAAGAGGATTTGAGAGTTTTCTCATAACAAAAGTAACTAAAAGGAAACATTGAATTATGAAAAGGAAGTTACAATGGACACTAGATTAGTTAGAATTTGATAATACAAAGTTATTTTTTATATCATAGATGTAAAGTTTAACTGAGAAAAAGAGTAAAAGA
Organism: Cupressus sempervirens; assembly: GCA_028749045.1. Taxonomy (NCBI): domain Eukaryota; kingdom Viridiplantae; phylum Streptophyta; class Pinopsida; order Cupressales; family Cupressaceae; genus Cupressus; species Cupressus sempervirens. The sequence goes on from CM053786.1 coordinate 221,281,782, forward strand.
TTAAGAAATACCATGTGATGCTACTATTAACCAAGTTCTAGTGCAAGATGATAAAATCTAGAGTTGACCAAGCATTAGTATTAATCAAGTGATTTAGTTGATGTTAAGAAAGAAATTCTACAATGACCGAGTGATTAAGTGATGAAAGAGTGTCATAACTTAGTTATTGTTGAATAATAGTATTTTAAATGTATTTGAGAAATAGTGATTATCAGCTAAGTCGGTTGATTTATTAAGATATGAAAACCGTTATGAAGATAATATTGATGAGTTGGATCATTAAATTCAAGTAGAAGATTAGGTAAAGACCTAATAGATAGATTCCAAATAAGTTTCTAGAGGATGATAAAAAAGGTGGATAGATACAATCAATTGTGTTGAACTAGATCATAAACCCTAAGACTTATGGTGATCATGGAGAATATAAAAGAAATAATTACCTATTTAAGGAGGCATAAAGTTAAAGGAAGAAGTGTGAATGTGAATGAAGATCTAGTGAGAGGGAAGCAACATAAAGATATTTATTGCACAAATATTGCTGAAGTTTGTCATGCCTTACATTTTAATAAGAAAAAACTCAACCCAACTTTTTTTTTGAAAGGTGAACTTAAAGACAGAATGTGAAGACCTAAATTAAGCTATGAATGTTTTTTCAAACTACAAGTTCTTGGAATAATCATCGTGTACCCCTTGAGAACATTGGATGGTTACTTTAATAGGTTGTTATTATTGATTGACATAGGAGAATTTTGTTCCATCCAAATACTGCATTTTGTGTTTCCAAGGGTCACCAATTAGTACCTAACATTAATTGAAAACCTAAGAGGTAGATGATGATGTGCCTTTTTGAAATTTGTATTGTATCCTTAAAATTTAAAACCTTTCTTATGTGAATGTGAAGAGGTTTTGTGATTTTTTTTTTCTTTTTCTTTTTTTAGATCGTCATGTCTTATATGTGTTCATAATCGTAACTCATTATGTTCTATTGTCCAATTTCATTTTAGTTTGTATCTTGTCTAAGGATCATACCATTATCAATTAAAGGGTTAAATAATTTAAGAAAATATGAAGACTCAAAATAAATATTACACCTCTTTTCTAATTTACTCATTTCATCTTACTTTACTATTCTAATATGATAACTAATGGTTAATTAAAATTAAAGAAACACCAAAAAATAGCTTTAAACCCTACATCTAATTATGTTCCTCTTTACCACACACTAATTCTTTAATCCATGGTTTAACAACATAAATATGATCCAATAACTCAAATATGCTTTAATAACTTAAACATGCTTTAATAATCTTAAATATGATTTAATTCTATTTCTTAAATACATGATTTACTAACCTTAACTAAATTATTCTTAACAATATCCTACCATCTATTCTACTCCTATCTCATCCTACTTACCTTTTTCCACATCTTTTTAACCTATTCAAAAAAAATAAAAAATCCCAATCATAATTACCTACCCAGACAACCTAACATATCTCCCTCTTCACATTACCCAAAATTGTGGCCACTACTTAGCATTCTAATACTATATCTTTTTAAAAACTGTTGGTGTAAATAAGTATTTACTTATTACACTTAAGTTTTACTTAGGTTAATGCATTATTTAATTATTTAATTATTATTTTAGGTGAGACACTTAGGATTTTGTGTACTCTCATTGAGTTATGCAACTATAATTATGCACATGGTGTCTACAACATAGGAGTATGCATCATTCACTGAGTTGTCATGTTGACAACATAGTTATCCACACTCCTCATTTAGCACATGTTTTCTACACCACTGATTTGCATGCTACACCATTGTAGGCTTATCCTCACATCATCACACTTAATCTCGTGCTCAATGGAGGATAATCCATATATGGTGGACATGTGCCCAGTTGTATGACATATCATGATGCTAACTTCTATGCATTCTAGAAGCTCTCTTGAGGCTTTTATATTCAAGCACTTCTAGTGTACTCTTAACCAATTATTGAATGAATATCGTCATTTTGATCATACTTTGTCTATTTTGGTCTACTGTGTGCTTGTGTTGAGTTCTTTAGATCTTGGGTGAATTCTGGCCTAAGCCAAATTCTTACATGGTATCAGAGCTTGGGGAGATTCTCTACACATAGCCGTTCGAGACCATTCATGCTTCAGCACCTTGACATGAATCTGGAGGATCTGTAGAAATTGGGAGCATCTAGAGCCAGATCTGACCTCACTATTGCATTTGAAGCATCGATTCAATGAAGATCGACTATAAATTTTCCTATATTGGGTGAAAGCTGATCATGAAGCAATTTTTTTTTGCAAATCGAAACTTAGAAGCCCCAATTTACAATTTAGGTATGGTCAATTAATTGATCTGATTAGTGATTAGTTATTTTTTAGATATAAATCTCTACAATTTATTTGTATTTTCAAAAAAAAAATTGGATTTATTAGCAAAGGCAGAGAAATTTTTTTTGGCGAATTGGGCAGTAACACCCCAGCTTGGCTCTATATTTTGGTGGCAGAATATTTCAATTTTTTGCAGAGTATTTTATTCACATAAGGTGGACTATTTTAAATTCATGGCCATAATACTATTGAACCACATTCACACTACGCATACAATAACTGTGCAAATAGTCTGGCGACTCATCTAGCCAGCGACCATGCCATGAATCTGGCGAGAGACTCTTCCACTGGCAGCATCCCTTTAACACTAAAATTGTGTGCTATTATTTTTAAACAAGTGCAATGCCCCTACTCCCACACATGTGGGACTAATCTATAGAAAGTTTGATGTTTGCATATAACTTTTCAATAGCATCCTGCAGATCTTGGCAAATTAAATCAAAATTTGGCAATGGCAGATAACATTCGGCCATTGCAGTGTCTATTCTGGAACCCGCACAAATATTTTGGTAGATCCCCCACATAGACAATGTTGACCAGCCCAATCACGTGCCTCTACATGTAGATCTCTCCATATGACAAATACTAATCCCTACATGGTGGAAGCTTAGGGACACATCATTAGACACACGACAACATCTATATCACTGCCCAGACAATGCACAACTATAGGACACATGGCACACCACCACACAGATAACCCCACCTCATTTTCCAACGCAGACTATACCATCTACCAACACAGTGCCTGCATAGTCAAATCTAACCCATGGAGAGTCAAGTCAGTATTGACACATTATCATATTTTGTACAATCCATACAGTACGGAGAGACACGTCAACACATATTTTTGCTGATGTCATCATTTCTTAGGATTAAATTTGACTCCCATTTGGATGTCATTTTAGGAGGAATTATAACTAGCATGATGGCCATATGACCATCAAATTTAACCCTATGATTCATTGATGCAACCCCTCTCCAGATTCATTTTGGTTTTTGTAGTCTAACTTCAAGAAGCCATAACTCGCACATCCAGACTCCAAATTAGGTGAATTTTCTTTTGAAATTGGGTAAAATTTTCTAAATTTTTCAATGGTATAGCTATTTTTTGGTTTTTGTGCACTTATTGTTCAGAATTTGCATTTTTTGATGACTATACCTGGATAATCCTACATTTGCCAACTTCAAATGCTCCGTACAGGAACATCTGGAGCCAAAAACAAGTTCCATTTTTTTTGAAAGTACATATTTTTTCATCTACTTTCTAGAGCTAGCATCAGATTGTAGGGTTTTGTGGACAAAATTGTCACTTTTAGCAATAGGGCCTTTCTTTTCTTTGTAATGCTTCGAAATTGTAGCACATTGTAAAGTTTCAAATTTTTAATTCATTAAGAGGTTGTAACAAGAAAAATTAGAAGTCCATGAAGGCCAAAATTGGCAAGTGGCCCATTGTAATTGCACTACTGATAAAGTGCCCAAAGCATATATTTTGGGGGGGTGTCTTGATTTAGTGAAAAGGTGGGGTGTTCTTGGTGTTGTGTTCTCTCTTTTCTACACTTTTCTTTCATTTTTTGCATTATGAGAAACTTTAAGTTTCCTAAATTAACTCCTAGTAACTATGCTTCATGGTCAATCAAAATGTTGTATCATTTAATGCATAATGGAATTTCACAATATGTAGATGGTACTCTTCCTAAACCAACAGGTGATAATGTATCAACAAGTGAAATTTTAGATTGGGTAGCCATAGATAGGAAAGCCCTAGGTGATATATGTTTGGGGGTAGATGATAAGATCATGTATCAAATCAAGAAGTGTTCTACATCCAAGGAAGCTTGGGATACCCTTGAAAGCCTATATGGTAAAGTGTTTGAAGAGGATGTGTTCAAAATAGAAGATGAGCTTGTTTCCTTAGATCCTAAGTCATATGACTCCATCCAAAATTTCATCATCAAGGTGAATGAACTAAGGAAAAAGCTTATTGATTGTGGGAGTTCTATCAAAGATGACAAACTGATCTATCTCAAACATAACAAGCTACCATTAGAGTATTCCATATTTGTATCTTCTTTTAACACCTCAAAGACAACCTTAGGGTCTACCTACAAGAAACTCACTTTTGATGAATATGCTAAACTATTGGATGATGAAGAAAAGAAGTTGAAATTGATGGGGATTCTCAAAACACCTTAGTCCAAAGCATTGGTGGTGAATAATGAGGGTTCTCAAAATTCAGCTGCACAATCTTCAAATAAAGGAAAGGGTAAGAAGAAATGGAAGGAAAAATCTAAGGATGTAGAAAAGACAACACCATAATCCAATCAACAAGGAAAGTCCTCGAATTCAAACAAGAAAGGGGACAATAATAAGGAGAAGAAGAAGTGTATTTATTTCAAGAAATTGGGTCATGAAGAGCATGAGTGTTATCTTAAGAAGATTGATGAATTGACCAACATCAAGAAGAAACATAATTTTCCATTGCCTAATGCTTATAAGGATAAAGGGTCATCTTTAGATTCAAAGGGCAATAGGAAAGCACTCATGGCTAATTTGAACTCTTCAAAGGAATGGATATTTGACTCAGGTGCCTCATATCACATGGGTTCTTCAAAGGAGGATTTTTCTTCAATGATGCAATCCAAGGTACCACACATCTTCAACGGGAATGATAGAAAAATGAAAGTTGAAAGAAAAGGAAATGCAGAAATGGAAAATGGAGAGTTTCAAGAGGTTCTCTATGTTCCAAACCTAAGTTCAAATCTCCTATTAATCTACCAAATCACTCACCTTAGAGATGGACATAGAGTTGAGTTCCTTCCAGACTCAGTTCAAGTGCACAGTCTTAAAGATAATTCCTTGGTTGTAGTGGGGAAAGTGAATGATCACAAGAGGTTGTACTCTTTCTCTCATTTTGTACCCAAGTCTCCTTCAAGGGCCTTGTTATCTCAATCCAATTCAAACATGCAATTATGGCATGAGCGGTATGGTCATCTTGACTTTTGCTATCTTCAACAACTTTACACATACCAAATGGTGAAAGGTCTACCTCAAATCAACTTTTCTAGGGGCGAATGTTCAAAAGATTTAGTGGATATACATCCAGAAGAGAAGTTACAAAGAGGGAAGTCTTCAAGAGCAACAGGTGTTCTACAGATGGTTTACATGGTATTAGCAGGTCCTTTCGCATTCAATCAAGATTGCTACATACTCACTTTTGTTGATGACTTTTTAAGATTCACTTGGGTCTACTTTCTACATAACAAGAATGAAGTGTTGGAAAAGTTTCTATACTTGAAGACTCATGTAGAACAGACATCTAGAAAGGCCATCAAAGTACTCTGCATGGATAATGGAAGTATGTATGTGAACAAAATACTTAAAGACTTTTGCAGACATGAGAGAATTGATCTTTAGACTCTAGTAGCATTCAGTCTGCATAAGATAGATGTTGCAACACTGAGGATTAAGACTCTCAAATCTATGACAAGTTGCATGATTCATGCCAAGTCTCTTGATCCATCATTAGAAGTTGAAGCAATCTCTAGTGCCACTCACATTCTTAATCGTTCTTCTCATCTAGCCTTAGATGGAAAAACTTCTTTTGAGGCATGGTGTGGAAAAAAACCTATTGTGACACACTTCAGAGTCTTTGGTTGTCCTGCATGGGAAAATATATCTTCGAGGGGATGCAAGGCATAGTCATCTCAGCCTTGTACCTTCATTGGTTATGAAGATGGTGTAAAGGCATATAGACTTCTAGATCCTGAGACTCATCAAATTTTTGTGTAGAAGGATGTACATTTTGAGGAAAGTTCACCAAGCCTATTCTCTATTCCTCTTCACACATCATACAGTGTGGAAACTGATAGTGATTTCAGTGATAGTACTTCAACAGATTTAGACATGTGGAGTTTTATCGACAGTTACAGTGAGAGGTCACTTCATCAGTTCAATCCACATGCATACATCGCCACAGTGATAGGTCTAGAACAGCAAGGTACATCTAGTCTTCTAGATACAAGTTCAGTGATAGATTTGGGGGATAGTATTCATGATCTACCTCTTCTTCTTGATGCAAAATTACCTTATTTAGTTGTCACAAGGGTTCTAGACTCTCTTGTTCATTCTCTACATGATCAATCATCACAGGTTGAAGTGATTGTGGATACTTATGATCATTAGTTGCAGCAGGGTTCTTCATCAGTTGTAGAGACAAATAGTTCTTTGGGATAGGTTCTTCAGCATGATGAGCAAGTTTTAGAGACATCACTTATCCATGGGATTCTTTCCACACACAATGGAAGCATCTCATTTATACCCTTGGCATTTTTTCTTCCTAAGGGGAGGAACACCATTCTGCAGTCTTGGATCAGCTTCTTTATCAAAGCATTCATTGTTTGGAATTCTTCTTTGGGGGGGGAGGGGGGGGGAGCCCATCCTATCTCTCTTTCTCTTCTCATCATTCTCTTATGTATATACTCGATGTATGTCATAATGGGGGGGTCTTGATTACTCCATCCATCCATGCATCCCTATTTATCTCTCTTTTTGGGGGAGGGTTTTTCCCACGAGGTTTTTCCTCTTTCCCCACTTTATGGGAGATTGCATATCATTATGTACATGGGTACTAACATGGCCTAGTAGTCAGGACCCATTATGCATTTCATCCTAGATTTTGTAAGCTTAAGGGCATTCCCCAAAGTTGCACTTAAGGGGGGGTGTTGATGTAAATAAGTATTTACTTACTACACTTACTTAAGTTTTACTTAGGTTAATCCATTATTTAATTATTTTGCATTATTTTATTATTATTTTAGTTGAGACACTTAGGATTTTGTGTACTCTCATTGAGTAATGCAACTCTAATTATGCACATGGTGTCTACAACATAGGAGTATGCATCATTCACTAAGTTGTCATGTTGACAACACAGTTATCTGCACTCCTCATTTAGCACATGTTGTCTACACCACTGATTTGTGTGCTACACCATTGTAGGCTTATCCTCACATCATTGCACTTAATCCCATGCTCAATGGAGGATAATCCATATCTGGTGGACATGTGCCTAGTTGTATGACATATCATGATGCTGACTTCTATGCATTCTAGAAGCTCTCCTAGGGCCTTTATATTCAGGCACTCCTAGTGTACTCTCAACCAATTATTGAATAAATATCATCATTCTAATCATAATCTATCTATTTTGGTCTATTGTGTGCTTGTATTGAGTTCTTTAGTTCTTGGGTGAATTCTGGCCTAAGCCAAATTCTTACAAAAACATTATTACCTTGCTAACCCCAAACACCATATCAAAAATATTAACCAATCCCAAAACTAACAACTACCCACATCCACCTAATACCATATTATTTATTCCACCCAAAACTAGTGCCTAGTTTCCCCTTTTTCCAAGGCACACCACTTACCTTCCCATCTCCAAATGTGGCCCACCTCCCTTCTAGGTTCATGTGACATGGGGAGGTTTAATGTAACTACCTCCTGCAATGCACTTTTTCCTAGGTACTTGGTGTTGGGTAATGAACTAGTTTGAAAGACAAGAGTTTTATCTTTATTTATTTCAAGAAATTTACATTTGAAAGCTTATTGACAACTTATTTTTCCTGGGTGGTTGGTCCTCCCACATGTGAGGATGAAGGGTTGAGGAGGCTTCAATCATGGTTGGCCTTGGGTAGTCTCCCTAGGTTGCTTTTCATTTTTTTAAAGCCATGTGTGATGTGAAATATTAGTTTATGTTTTATTTTATTTATTTAAAATTTAATTATTATTTCATGGGGATTTTCATTAGGTACTTCCTAGTTTAAAGAAGTAGGTGTCTAGACTTCTTATAATCATAGCCTTAGTATATATAATTTTTGTATTTCTTTCTGAATAGCAACACAAAGTTCATGAGATTAATTAGAGTCTTTTCTTGTAAATGATTTAGGACTAGATGCTTATTTTTGTTTGAGTCTTTCTCCAAGTCAAGATATTTTATTATTATTATTTTATGTACAAGATTATAAGAATACTCCCTATGAATACAATATTAGATTGTAATGGAAAGTAGATTTTTTTGCCATTCCTCATACAAATTCTAGAGGATTAAATGTCACCTATAGGCTTTCTTACTTATGCATTTGGACCATGTATTCATTTTTAAACTAGTTTTCCTTTAATCCTACCATGGTATTTTAGTGAACATGTTTGATGATGTTATGGTGTTATCTAACCTAAAAATTAGTTAGAACTTGAAACCAAATAATCTATTTTTCATACACATAAAATGAACTATCAAAGTATGATAACTTTCTTCCATTACATAACATGTGAGTTTACAAATCAATCACCTATATTTTAAAATTGAGTCAACTATATCCATAATAATCTTGTACACAACAACTATGTAATGGTTCTAATAAATCATTTATAGATCAGCAAAAGAAAGAAGGTTTAATTTCATAATTTTCTCCTTATTACATTCAATCACATAATGTGGAAACTTACAATGACTATTTCCTTTCAAGTAACTATATACAATTTCTCAACCTGTCCTTACACAATTTCAACAATATACAATGATAAACAAATCTCTTTTATATCACAATAAAATAATAATGGAGACTTGATATCACAACACATTGGAGATCACATGAAACATTGGTCTCTCTTTACACATTTGATTTCAACATTGTCAAGGGTGAAACCCTAATATCTGTAAGGAATCCATCTTCACAAAACCTAAATACATACAAAAACTAGGAACCATGGAGGCTCAACTCCCATCCTAGGCTTCTATGAAACCACCCACCGAGTAGGGGAAACCAAGATCTAAATGGGATACACAAATACCACATTTGATAATACATGAGAAACATACAAGACAATACCTAACACTCCCTTCCAAGGTTTACACATTGATTCACCATTGGAATCATTATCACATTGGGTGAAGGTGGACTCTTCAAAGAGGAGATGCCATAACCAAACAAAAACACCATGTTGCAATTGCATTTTGCCTCTCAAAGCCATCATAAAAATATGGCTCCAATGGAGCCCATGCTCCACAAAAGAAAGAACAACTCCTCTTCATGAGATAAATTTTCTTGACTACAATGTTGAGCCCAACTAATCCCTTCACCCAAGGATTCTCTTCCCTCCCAAGGGTGAGTGAATCCTTCACACCCATGATCATATTCAAAATTCAAATTAAACTAAGAAAATTAGGAAGAAAAGCCAAGAAATTTACATGAAACACACTACACATTCACATTATCAAAACCAAAATCTACAATACAAAGATTCACCACACAATGCATGATTCCATGACACATGCTCCATGCTTGCAGGTTAATTATGCAATACTAAAAGAAAGACAATGAACATGGCTTGACTCACCAACCTTGGTTCAAGCTAAAGACAATGCTAGTTTTTGTAGAGCTCCCTTAATTTCCCTCCAAAACTTAGTTGTCTCTAAACTTAGAGAGTGGGTGAACACCCCACTAGTTTGTCCAAGACTCTCTAATAAGGCCTTCTTACTAACTATTTTAGAAAAGACACTAAGAAACTTCCTTTTACAAACTTGTCTCCCTCTAAACATGCTATATTTAACTTAATGGAAACATGGGAGAAAACACATGTGACAACTTCAATTTCGAATTGGTGGAAGAATGCATGGGTAAAGGGCCCCCAAGCTATCTAGGCACTCATGTGGTCAAAATTAGGTCCCTAACATGATATACTATCATATGGGTAACTTATTTTCACATAAAAGACACTTTGGGACCACCTAATGACCCCTCAAAACCCTAGCCAAGTCCAAATTCGATTTTCCTTTGATTGTTACTTATCCTAACCCTTGTCAAGTGGGTTTACTTACTCATTAACAAGGTAATTAGTTCTAGGGTAAAATGCCACCATAACCAAAACCCTAGATGACATCTCATTGCACACAAAATTCACAAGTGTCAAGTGACACATAAAAGTACATTCCACATCACCATGACATGTCCTTAATGCATCTTTATGATTAAAAATTTCCACATACAAGAAAAATTACATTTACTAAATAAAATACATCACAACAAGGCTTTTGAATCTTCCAAAGATCTACCTTAGTTAAACTATGTTCACATAGGTTTGGAATTTGTTTCCCCCAATAATTTCCATGGTTCCACTTCCTACACATTAAACTCAAGCATCAGTAGTCCAAGGAAGTCATATAAAATATATATCATAAATGCACATGCTTTCAATTTTTACAAAAACCCTATTAACATAATTTAAATTAAGTTTCCTTTCAAAATCATTTCAAATAAATCATTCAAGATGTTAGAATATCAAATCTACATATCATAAACCATCTTAATAAATTTAACATCCATTTGCATATCATAAACCATCATAATCAATTTAACATTTATCTGCGTATCATAAATCATCATAACTAATTTAGCTTTTATCTTCATATCATAAATCATCATAATCAAAGTAAAATTTTGCATCGCATTATAATCTAATACTATCATGTCATAAAACTACATCCATATGTGTTCAATCATTTCATACACAATATCAAGTTCTTAGTACATGTCATAATTGCAAACACTACTGGAATATCAAAATCAATAGATAAAACAATCCATTATCTATCTAAGTCTTGAAAAAATGTCAAAATATCAAAGTCTCGAATATCAAAACACTAGAAAAGAGTCTATACTATGATGGGTTAGGGTGAGGCTTCACATCCTCCCCCCAGGCATGAACTTCCCCCTAGAGTTCATCAAAAAGATATGGGTATTGAGTCTTCATCTGAGCTATATCCTCCCATAAAGTTGTGACCTCATTAGAATAATCCCACTAGACCTTAACCTAGTATAGCTCTATGCATAAAAGTGTGAGGGTCCATCGAGCCAAAATGCAAATGGACTCCAATGTTATCTATCCATCTGACTCCACCTGCAAAGTATCCCAATCTATGATGTGAGACTCATCATAAATATACTTCCTTAATATAGACACATGAAATACATTGTAAATGTGTGATAGGCTAGGTAGAAAGGCTAAATGATAAGTAACTAGTCCTATCTACTCCAAAATCTCAAAGGGACCCACAAAGTAAGGTGATATCTTAGAGCATTTTCTAAAATGGATTGGGCTCTTATGTGGTTGCACTCTCAAAAATACTCTCTCACCAACCATGTACTCTCTATCCACCCTCTTTACATCTACATTTTTATTTTGTCCATCTTGGGCTTCTCTAAGGTGATGTCTGATCAATACCACCTATTGCTCCATGTTCTTAACTAACTGTATCCCTATAGATATCATGTCTTCAATCCTATCCCAACTTAGGGGTGTCCTATAAGGCCTACCATACAAGCCTTGACATGATGGCATGCCTATGGAAGTGTGATGCCCATTGTTATAGGAAAATTCTACAAGGTGAAGGTATTCTTCCTACTTGGACTAGTGGTCCATCACATACATCCACAACACATCCTCTAGGATCTGGTTGACTTTCTCTATTTTTCCATCTATTAGAGGATGATAGGCTATTCTAAAGTTGAGCTTGGTACCTAGTGATGTCTATAATTACCTTCAAAATAATGAGGTAAAAAATGAATCTCTATCTAAGATTACCTTACAAGGAATACAATGGAGTCTAAAAATGTCTCGCAAGAAAACTTATGCCACTGTGGATGTTGGGAAGGTAATGCAAATGGGTGAAAAGTGGGCAACTTTGTTCAAGGTGTCCACTGTCACCATGATGGCACCATGAAAATGAGAAGACATCAGAAGACCAATAATGAAATCCATGGAGATAGTGTTCCACTTCCACTCAGGTATCTCATGTGGCTGCAAAAGTCCACCTAGATTTCCATGTTTTGCCTTAAGTCTCTAAAACTCTAGGCATTTGGCTATGATGTTGGAAATATATATTCTCATTCTAGGCCAATGATATAACTTCCTTAAATCTGTGTAAAGTTGCTTGGCACTGGGATGTGCTACATAGGGTGCTCTACAAGCTTCCAAAATAATGAACTCATGTAAGTCACCCAAGGATGGTAGTGATCCATCTGAACCAATGAAAAATTAGAAAATCTTCCCTCTAGGGGTCTCTGAGAGTGGACTAACTAAAAAACTTTTGCATAAAATACATCTTTGGTACGGTGGTTTAGTATGTGCTCTCCCAAATCTATCTCAGTAATCATAGAAGATATCCCGTGTTGTCTCCTACTTGAGGCATATGTGACCAAATTATCCTTTCCCTTAATGTAATGTACCTCAAAATTATACTCACATAAAAACTCCATCCATCTCCTTTGTTAGGCATTTAGATTTGGCTGTGTGAAAATATACTATAAAATTTGGTGATCTAAATGAAGCTCAAAGTGATGTCCTTGAAGAAAGTGGTACCATCTTGCCAAGTCATGAACTACTACTACAAGCTCCAAATCATGGGTGGGATAGTTGAGCTCATGATTCTTGAGTTTCCTAGACTCATATGCTATGACACAACCATTTTGCATGAGAATAACTCCAATACCATCCAGTGAAGCATCTGTGCATACTACAAAATTTGATGAAGGATCAAGTATTGCTAAGATTGGTGCACTAGTGAGTGCCCTCTTGAGTTCTTGGAAGGCCCTCTTGACTTGTCTATGCATTCAAACTTCTTCCTTTTCATCTAAAGGGAGGTGATGGGGTGATCTACTCTAGAAAATCCTGCCACAAACTACCTATAATACCTTGCTAATCCCATGAAGCTTCTAACTTCTAAAACAATATTCAGTGCTAGCCAATGCATGATGGCTTGGATCTTATATGGATCCACTATGATTCTAATTCTTGATATATCATGACCTAAATAATGTACTTCCTTCCTAAAGAAGGCATACTTGGACAAACTACCACATAGCTGATTTTCCCATAAGCATTGCAATACTTTCCTTAAGTGTTATGCATGTTCCTTCTCATCATGTGAACATATCAATATATCATCAATGAAAACTACTATAGACTTATCCAAAAATGTATAAAAAACCCCATTCATAAGGCATATGAATACAACTAAGGCATTTGTAAGACCAAATGGTACCACTATGAGCTTGTCATGGCCACACCTTGTACAGAATGTAGTCTTATGAATTTCACTTTCCACAATACAAAATTGATGATATCCCAACTTAAAATATGAGAATACTCAAGCACCATGAAACTAATCAAATAGGTCATTGATTCTAGGGAGCAGGTATCGATTCTTGATTGTTACCTTATTTAATTGTCAATAGTCAATACACAATCTGAGTGATCCATCTTTCTTCTTCAAAAAGATCACCAACACACCTCAAGGTGATACATTAGGATCTGCACATGTCCCTTCTCCAAGATATTCTCCAAATGAATCTTAAATTTATTGAGTTCATGTGTAGCCATCCTATATGAAGATCTCAAAATGTTCTCAGCTCTAGGCACTAGATGTATGTGGAAATCAATTGCCCTATGTGGTGGTATACCCAGAAGCTTTGAGGGAAGCACATCCTTAAATTCTTGTAGTATCAGATAGTCATCTAGAGAAGGTTCCCTCTCATCTTCTTCCTCCTTATTACTATTAGATACTACAAAAAATAGACATCCTTTTCATAGATACCACTTAAGCTACATGGTAGAGATCATACAAAGAGACACTAGCCTTTGCACCCACTAAAATCACCATAGGAGTACCACAATCATTAAAAAACTTAACTTCTTCTATCTGTACTCCATCTTAGTGCTATGTGCACATAACTAATCCATTCTAAGGCCTAAATAATACAATCTTAGGGGGTTAACTCAAAGATCTAATGTTGTACTCAAATTTCTAATTTTAATCTAGTAATCATGTATAATAGAGTTAACTATGACCTTAGCCCTAGATGCCAATTCAACTTCCCAATTATCATTTTTCCTAGCTGGCACTAGCTCGCAATGCTCCACTACAAATGGAGATACAAAAGAATCGATGGCTCCAAAATCAAATAATATAGAAACCTTAATACCTTTGATCATACCTATTGATGGCATAAAAAAATAGATAAATTTTTTACCCTTTCTATGAAAATTTATCTATATCATACTGAACTCAACTCGGCTGCCAAAAAGGATCATTTTCCATTGACATTTGTTGATCAAGTTCTTGACAATTGCAGGAAAGAAATACTTTTCATTCTTGGATGGGTTCAGCGGCTACAATTAGATTTAGATAGGAGTAGATGATGAGCACAAGACTACATTCACATGTCCTTAGGGAACATTTACTTATTCTATCTTGCTATTTGGTTCGTGCAATGCACCTTCAACTTTCCAAAGAGCTGTTATTAGCATTTTCTCTTACATATCTGTAGATTGTTTGGAAGTGTATATGGATGACTTCACCACATATGGGTAGACCTTTGAGGAAGCCAAAGAAAACTTGGACAAGGTCTTGCAAAGATATAAAGACTACAACTTGTCTTTAAATAGTGAAAAGTGTTTCATAATGATGCAAGAAGGAGTGGTGTTGGGACACTTTATTTCCCCAAAGGAATTGAAGTGGATCTAGCAAAGATAGAGGTTATCCGTACATTATTTGTACTAGACAAATTGAAAGAAGTTAGGAGTTTTCTAGGGCATGCAGGGTACTATCAGTGCTTTATCAAAGATTTTAGTTAGATTACAGGCCCTCTATACAGATTGCTTCAAAAACATGCAGAGTTTGTATGGGATTCTTATTGTACAAAGGCCTTCCTGTAGCTTAAGGAAGTCCTCTCAACAACACTAGTTCTTCGAGGACCAAATTGGGAATTATCTTTCTACATACATACTGATGCCTTAGATCATGCCATTGGAGTAGTACTTGGCCAAAAATTGATTCAATAGGACATGCAATTTATTATATCAGCAAAACTCTTCAAGGATCCGAGTATAACTACATTGCAATAGAGAAAGAGATGCTTGCTATAATTTATGCTCTAAATAAGTTCAGACATTATATTATAGGTTACAAAATATTTGTACATATAGATCACTCTGCTATCAAATATCTAATGAACAAACTGGCAATTGTCTGGTTGTTACTAATGCAAGAATTTGACATTACCATTATTGACAAACTAGGTAAGGAAAATGTTGTAGCTGATTTCTTGTCTCATCTTTAGACACCTAGTGATCCTATAGCCATAGAGGATAGCTTTCCCAATGAACATCTCTTTCTTTTATTAGCACAAAACCCTTGGTATGCTGATATTGCCAACCATCTAACCACTGGTAAAACACTTCCACATTTCTTTGCAAATAAAAAATGGTTGTTGGCAGAAAGGAGTTTTAACTTCTCATGGATCTCAAGGTTCATGTCTCAGAGAGGATGAAACTTATGATGTTCTTCATACTTATCATGATGAACCTTTTGGTGGCCATTTTTCTAACAAAAGGATTGCATTAAAAATTATAAATATAGGTTATTATTGGCCCACACTTCACAAGGACATAGCTCAATATACAAAAAAGTGTGACAAATGCTAGAGAATATGTCGACCAACAAAAATAGATGAAATGCTCTTGTAGCCATAGATAGTAGTAGCACCATTTGATAAATGGGGGATTGATTTTGTTGGTCCTATTGAACCACCATCAGAAGGGAAGAGTTACATTTTGGTTTGCACTGATTATGTTACTAAATGGAAAAAAGCAAAGCCTATGAAGCACGCTCATGATAATAATGTTGCAAAGTTTCTGTACGAGTGTATCTTTACTAGATTTGTCATTGCAAGAGAATTAAAAATTAGATCAAGGGCCTTAGTTTACATCTAATCTAATAGCTTCACTTATGGAGATATATAAAATTTGGAATGGAAAATCTTCCCTGTACCATCCAAAAGGCAATGGATAGGTTAAAGTGATCAACAAAGAGCTGAAAAATATACTCACTAAAATAGTGTCCTTGCATAAGAAGGATTGGGAAGCTTGAATTTTTGGAGCCTTATGGGCATACAGGACAACATTGAAATCCTCTATTGGGTTTACACCTTTTGAGCTCCTATATGGAAAGATGGTCATTATGCCCATTGAATTTGAACATAGAACTCTATGAACAACCTTGGAACTTGATATTACTCTTCGTGCAACACAACATGACTGCATTTTACATCTCATTGAGTTGGATGAATGACACAAATTAGCTCTTCATAATGTAGAATTGATTTAGAGTCAGAGGAAGCAATGGCATGATAGATTCATTAAAGATAGAGAATTCTCAGTTGGTGATTGGGCACTACTATATGACTCATGATATCATCAACACCAAGGCAAATTTTAGACCAGATGGCTGGGACCATATAAAAATGTTGCAATTTTTAATAATGGAGTAGCTCAATTATCAACAATTGATCTAGTCAAATTCAAACTCTTGGTTAATGGACATCATCTAAAGTTATATCACAAACTAGCAACATAGGAGGAATTTCTTCAATGGTTCAATACATTAGAAACATCTCTTCCTACAGCCACCCCGTCTGAGTCTTCCACTTAGATGCCTACAACCCCTTAAATTTATTTCAAGGTTGTCATAATAAATTTTTTGCATTTTATGCAAAATTTATTTCTTTTCCACCTCAATCCATATCACCTTAGTTTAGTGATACTTGACCCTTGTGCATTTATTTAATTTATTATTTATTTAGAAAAACATGATTATTTTTATTTTTAAAACTCGTAATATTTAAGCCCTAGTGGGACCTAGTCCATGATAGGTTGGGGGGAGGGAGAATCAAAATCATAAATGAAAATCAAGGTGAATTGAAATCATAAATGAAAATCTAAGTAAATCTTAAGTTTGCACATAGGATCTATAGGGTACGGTCATCTCAAGAATGAGCTCACACCACTTTGTACTTCTAAAATGTGTGTGAAGTAATTAAATAGTGCAGCCATTATATTATGATTTCATAAATGCATAACCTTTCATTAATACCCCCATTATGTTAAATGTCATCATGAAGTACTGAAGGATGTGATTTGATTTTTGAAAAGTGTTGAAGTGTTTTAAATTGTTGTGTCCTTTTCAAACACCATTGTTGAAGCCATCATCAAAAACCTTGTAGCCATCTCTACCCCCACTTTCAATCATGTTTAGTTATTTTTAGTCACTTTCAATAAATTTACAGTAATTTTCAAATATGGGTGGAGAACCTCAATGACATGAACCAAAAGATCATAAAGTCTTGTTGGCAAACCCTGCAACATGTAGCTTGTTTCAATAATAAGGTTGACTGGCATACTATCTTAGTCTAGAGTAGTTTGAATAGGAAATTGCACTCCAATTTCCTAACACATTAAGGGATGGATATGAAACTATAAAAGGAATTTGTATAGAGTTTACAGAGGAGGTGGTTGCAGAAGTCACTAGGTTTCCTACAAATGGGGAATGATGGATAGAGGACATGGATGTGTGAGCAACAAAAGAGAAATTTTTAGTATACGAAAGTCTTCAGCTGGAGGAAAAAAGAAAGAAAGGTACTTTGCAGTTGTCTCTCCCTGTGCAATTTATCCAACCTATTGAATTTATTATTAGATATTTTACCTGTGAAGGGAGATATTCTTATTTGCATGCTATTCATTTTAAAATTTTAAGTGGTTTGTGGCATGGTGATTGCCCTATAAATCTTCTGAGATTCCTCTACAATATCATCAAAAGGCAAGCTATCTATGTACATCAAGGCAAAACATAGTCAGTATCCCATCATTGTTTAATTAGGGCCATAGTTGAAAGGGAATTGATTAGGCAACACTTGGGGACATGGGAGGATTTTGTTAAACTAAAAACAATTAGACCCCAAAGTAGTGGACCTAAAGGGAAAGGAATGGTAACATGGGAGAAAGCTATTATAGGAATTAGGAAAGTAGTATACAAAATAGCTCTATAAGCTTTGGCTTCTGCATCCCCACCTAAAGCTATGAGAAGGAAAGTTTCACCCTGGGACACCTCTACCTCTAAAAAGAGGAAAGCACACACAACTACTCCAGAGGAAGGTCTAGAAGAAGTATCTCCAATGTCACAAGAAGCTACACCTAACCATGATAAAGGAAAATCTATTGATAAGGGTAAGCAACCAATTTCTACCCCATGAAAATTTACCAGAGTGTATGGGGTTAATTTGAAAACTGAACCTCCTGTGCCACATACTAAACCTCTCATTCCACCAATTGATTTGGAATCTCCAGTACCTACACCTGTGTAGTCCCTAGAATGTACAATTCCTAGTCCTAAACATGACAGTGATCCTAAGGAAATTTCTCAAAAGCCAATTAGCCCTATTAATATTGATAGTGACACAGATTCCTCAAAGAGAATAATGTCTAGGTTTGAGTAACAAGTGGAAGAAAATGATAATTTACCACTAGAGAAATACCCATCATCTACACAGGAAATAGTTTAGAAAATTGTTAAAACATTTCAAGTTAAAATGGCTATTGTGCCCTATCCTGCAACTGTTGTACCTTTAGAAAAAGTTGATAGTCTTGTTGCCCATCAGCCACCTGAGGATGACAACACTATCTACTCATCATCATCATCATCTTGAGCACAACCTTAATGATAATCAACCTATTGTCTATTGACATACACCACCCAACATGTTTAATCCATTAATAGACAACTTTAATATGTACTAGTAGTATCAATGGGAAAAAGAAAATTGGGATTTAGAGAGAAAGCAATTGCTCAGAACTATCAAGGAATAGGCATGAAAAATTGAAGAAAAAGACAATGAAATTAAGGTCTGCAACGTGTTATGAAAGTAATAGGTCTCATTATAGAGTTTTTGAATTGCAGGTCACCATCTCTAGTTTACACGTTATTCCTAAAATAGAAAATGGTTAATTTTCAATTGTCTTAGATTATTCAGGGGTTAAACCCTTCTTTGAACACACCCCAAGAATTTTATGCAGCAGTCAAATCAGTTTTAATGGCCCTATAGAATCTCCTTTGTGAATTATACATTCATAATCTTGCTACACCAGATGATAAAGATTGGAATTCATTATTGTATGTAGGAGATGTGTAGTTTAGAGCCATTATGTCTTGGATACAGAATAAAATTAGCTGCAAGAGTCAGACCACTCCATACAGGGAAAATAAAATATTAGAACCATTATACATTTCGCCCAAGGTGTAGAATACTCATAGAGCATTCTTTGATTAGCTCTTTTTTAACAATAATCCATATGGCGTTGCCAAAATTTACCCCATCCAACAACAGACATTCCTAGACTGGGAGCAACATTGTTCTACAATTTCTCCTGATGCCATACAAGAATTTACTCAGAGATGGATTTGATTATCAAAGAAGTTGAAAATGAGAGAGATGCACTCACCTTAAAACTTGGAATTGGCTATCTATAGGATGCCTAGGTATGTGATGCTGGCTAGAAATCAAAAAAGTTATTGGATTCTTCTTCATTTTCAACCACCAATACTCTTACATCCCATGCTTGAAAAGTATGAATCATTTGTTGAAGATAACCTGGTCCATGAGGAACATAAATGGAAAAGGTTGAAATAGAATCATGGATATTTCAACTACAAAACTTGGGAATCAAGGGAGAAGATTGCTTATGACCTCAGGCTATGAATGTAGATCAGAATTTTGTGAATGCTAAAGGGACCAACATTAGGACGGTTGGGGGGAAAATGATGGCATAAAACAAAAGATGACCTTTTGACCCTTTTTGTGAAATTTTTTCTTATCATACTAAACTTTATCATCTTTTAAGCACAGTATTTTGAACTTTTGATATATGAAGTATGGACATATGGTATAAGAATGATAATAAGTATTATGTCTAAAAAGGGTTCATTTTGTTGAAATCTTTCTTCATGAATGCTTAACATGGGCATGTCTTCCTATAGCCAAAAAGATTGCAAAAATTGTTAGTTGAATGTTAATGCTTTTTCTCTATAAATTAATAAATTTGAATAAATGTTGTAGGAGGTTTTGTGTGTGATTAATGTCCACAGGAATCCAAGCTAAGTGAGAATCAACCAAACCATCATGAAGGACCCATGTTGAGGAAGCATTGGTATTAAAGAGGCTTGGAGGAAAAATCAGAAGGGACCTATTTTAATGAATAACAAGTGGGACCTGACAGAGTGGCCAAGTAGGAACGTACACATCAAAGTGGTTAGTTAAGCATGCAAAGAACTATTATGCAATACCTAGATTCCTACAAGATGTTTAAGTCAGAAAGAGGAGCAGATCTAACATCCTTTATGCTCTATCTTTAGAGGAATTTAAGGAGATAGTCAATGCTTTAATGTTTGCATGTTGTAATGAACTATCCTTCTTGAGGAAGTTTTAATTGTAGGAGGTTTTTAATCCTTCCTTTTAAATAAGACCTTGTCTGTGTCTATGAGGTCAAGAGAGTAATAAGAGGATAGATAGAGTTTTGTGATATTGCTATCAGGATTTAAGTGTGTGATTTCAAGTCAAACTCATTGACCGATATTTCATGAGTAGTGATTCAACATGAATCCATCTCTCATGAGAATAAATGGAACACTTAGCACTCATTGGATCTAGGTGATGCTCACAGGGGTGAAGCACCGAGACTTCCCAGGAGGTCACCCAATTAAATCTTGATAGCAATATCACAATTTGACTTGCTGTGGAAGTTATCTCCTACTTATCAATAGATAGAGTTGCTGGACATCTTGTTTTTTTTCCTAAGTAGATGTAATAATGCATATGTGAATGAGTACATGAATTTTCTGAGTTACTACACTTTCATCTAAGTTTATCTTTCCTTCATTCTTCTGTGGGGGTCCATGCAGAAGGTGGAGTTTACTTTAGTAATTAGTAGTTAGACTTAGTTTTCTAAGTTAAGTGTAGAACTGTTGTTCTTGCAGCCACTAGAAACAAAACTAGTTACTATTCTTATAGAAATAGGTTCATAGATGTATGGTTAAGAAATTAGAATTTCCTTCCAATCATTTGATAGTTGTCTTTTCTATTGGTAAATTATATTTCCTTAATATTTCTTACATTCAAAGTAGTAGTGGCTTTTAGTGAAAACTAGATCATATACTTTGCAAACATCATCTCAAGTTCACGTTCTTGAATTGATATTTAATGAAGATTAGTATAGTACTTTGGTGGTGAAGGATGTTCAATCTTGTAACTAAAAAGATTTTATATTGGCTCGACACCTGTAGCCTTAATAATTGTAGCCTGATTCTTGACTTGATGGTTATCAATCACTATAAATACCCTATGGGATCTACCCATTTCTCCTACTATAGGCTCAAAAGTGGCTCTCCACTGATTACTAGATGCTGGTCCCAGAGGGCACTCTCTAGTTTTATATGTCCCATACCATCGCAAGCATAACAGGGCCCATGAATCTAAACTTGAATGCCCTATGGCCTAGGTTACTGCTGACCACCTATCCTATTGGATCCACTATAACCACCATGGGAGGACTCCTAAGTCCTAGCTAGCTATGCATATGGAGCTTGTGGTCTCTGATCTCATTGGGACCCCTTGGACTACCACTACTTGGGCTTAGAGGCTTAATACCCTTGTGTTAACTTCTACCTATTCTCCTATTGTGACTTTTTCTATACATGTGAGGCCTTAGAGGACCCTACTAACTGACCCTAATTACCATTCCATGAGGGTTTATATTGTCCTAAATGCTAGGATAAATTCTAGTTGTGAGACTGATCTCAAGATTCTTGTTTGTTATGGAGATCTTCTGCAACCAATGCTATCTCAAATTCCTCCTTGAATGTGCTTAGAAAATATAGGCATACTAAATTCTAAAGAGACAAGTAAAGGCCATTGGGAAATTTATAGATCCATAGTTTCTCATCCTTCATGTACTCAACATAAAAAAGGAGCTCTAGGAATATGTTCTTATACTATGCTATAGTAAGTCCCCTCTACTAGAGGTCATGGAACTTTTCAATCTGACTTTGTCTAAAAAGCTTTGAAAGATACCTATCTCTAAATTTAGCCACAAATGCCTCCCAAATAAGTGTGTCTACTCTTACTCTACCTCTGGTCTCCTCCTATTTCAACCAATTGGAAGCATTGTCTCATAATAGGTGGATAGTAAGTCAGGCCTTCAAATTGCTCCCATATGGCTGCAACCTGAAGCACCTATCTAAGCTCTGTAGCTATGCCTCTACCTATGTACCATCTATGGTTCCAATGAAAAGAGGTGATTTGAGTTAGATCAAATCCATAATCTCATTCCTTACATCTCTAGGTTCTCTCACTACTATTGGTGGCTCAATGACTAGTAGTGGTTCAATCTGATGAACTAAAGCCTCTTCCTAGTCACCTTGTCCTTCTGTGTCTCTAGGTGGGGGACTTTTGCTTCTTTCCCTATTATCATCTCTATGTTCCCCTATTCCTCATTATTCAGGCTATGGAATTACATGTGGCATCCTCTCCTGCACTACTCTAATAAGATTATAAATGGTTCTGAAGAGTTGATTAAGATCTTGAGGCTGCATAAGTAGAGGCTCTCCAATTCTATATCTAGTCCCTCTAGATGCCACTCATGCATCTCTAGCACCTCTAGCCCTTTGAAGACCATTATGGGTAATGATATACATCCTACACACAAGTTTCTATTTTAATGAGTCAAGCATAATGGGTTAGGCTCTAGAGTTGTAACCAATTTCTCTGATACCAATATGTCATGCCCTAAATTTCAACAAGGCAAAACTCAACCCAATTTTTTTTTTTTGAAAGGTGGACTTAAAGATAGTATGTGAAGACCTACATTGAGCTATGAATGATTTTTCAAACTATAGGTTCTTCGAATAATCATCTTGTACCCCCTAAGAACATTGGATGGTTACTTTAGTAGGTCTCTATTATTGATTAACATGGGAGAAATTTATTCAATCCAAATACTATATTTTGTGTTTCCAAGGGGAACCAAATAGTACCTAACATTCATTAAAAAACTAAGAGGTGGATCATGATGTGACTTTTCAAATTTCATGTCCTATCCTTAAAATTTAAGACCTTTCGTATGTGAATGTGAAGAAGTTTTGTGATTGTTTTTTTTTAATGTTTTTTTTTTAAGGTCATCATTTCATATATGTGTTCATAATCATAACTCATTATTTTCTATTTTCCAATTTCATTTTAGTTTATATCTTAACTAAGGATCATACCATTATCAATTAAATGGTTAAATAATTTAAGAAAATATGAAGGCTCAAAATAAACATTACACATCTCTTTTCTAATTTACTCCTTTCGTCTTACTTTACTATTCTACTATGATAAGTGATGGTTAATTAAAATTAAATAAATACCACAAAATAGCTTTAAACCCTACATCTAATTATATTCCTCTTTACCACACACTAATTCTTTAATACATTGTTTAATAACTTAAATATGACCCAATAACTAAAATATGCTTTAATAACTGAAACATGATTTAATTCTATATCTTGAATACATGATTTACTAACCTTAACTTAATTCTTCTTAACAATATCCTACCATCTATTCTACTCCTATCTCATCTTACTTACTTTTATCCACATTCCTGTACCCAAAAAACATAACATATCTCCCCCTTCACATTACCCAAAATGGTTGCCACTACTTAGCATTCTAATACTATATCTTTTTAAAACTTTATTACCTTGCTAACCACAAACACCATAGCAAAATATTAATCAATCCCAAAACTAACAACTACCCACACCCAACTTATACCATATTATTTCTTCCACCCAAAACTAGTGCCTATTTTCCCCTTTTTCCAAGACACCCCACTTAACTTCCCATCTCCAAATGTGGCCCACGTCCCTTCTAGGTTCATGTGACATGGGGAGGCTTAATATAACTACCTCCTATAATGAACTTTCCCCTAGGTACTTTGAATTAGGTAATGAATAAGTTTGAAATACATATGAGGAGGAAGGAAGGGTTGGGGAGGCTTCCAAGTGGTCGATCCTGGGTAGTCTTCATAGGTTTTTTATTTTTATTTTTTTAAAGCCATGTGTGATGTGAAATATTAGTTTATGTTTTATTTTATTTATTAAAAATTTCATCATTATTATGTGGGGATTTTCATTAGGTAATTACTAGTTTTAAGAAGTAGGTGTCTAGACTTCTTATAATCATAGTCTTAGTATTTTTTTAATATTTCTTTCTAAATAGTGACACAAATTGTTGGAATGTCCAAATAGGAAGAGTGCTTTTGGGAGGGGGGTGAAAGAGAAGTAATAGATTTTTATCCTTTTCAAACCCTTAATAACATATAACTGAAAGAAACATGCATGCAAGTAAACATTTAAGAAAACATGAAATGAAAGCATGCATCACCACATAACACATGATATTTGGTAACCCAGAAACCCTCCAAGAATAAGAAGGTAAAACTGGGGTGGGATGACACACAAAAAAATCACTCCAATAATGAGTTCAACCACTTCTGATGGTTTTCCCTATTAAAGGCTTTATTGTGTCAATAGTGATATGTTTAAAGAATTTAAAAACACTTAATATGAAGTGTCATCCTATTAAAGGGTTTACATATAGGTTGTCAAATCCACCTAACTTAATAGGACTTTCATGACCTTCTCTAAAGATTCTCCTACCTAGCTGTTAAGCTAACCTATCAACATAGGATTTCAACCTCTAATACAATTGTGAGAGAGTATTAGAAAATTTAACCTGATTGAATGCAATCTCTAATTTCTTGGTTCAGGTACTTGATCTACTCTTCCTCTTTTGATCTCTACTAGATCTGATCTCTGAATGTGTCCTTTGCCTATTCTAATCAACTAGATGTATAGATGCTATCCTTTACACTAAGTCTTTGACACCTTTACTTGGCAAAAACCTTCTTAGCTACCTTCAACACTTTCAACAACATCAAAAACATCAACAACTCTTACAATGGTGTCATGATCTCCTTATAAAGACTTGTGGTTTGTTATGCATTTATGATCATAAAGTTCCTGCTCAAATCCTTTGTTTTCACCTATTGGTTTCATGTTGTCTCCAATTTTTTGATTGGCTACATGTTGATTTCATAGGTAAATGAAAGGATTCAATATTATCTCTTTATCCTTTCATGATTCATGCATAACTATTTTACATCTTGGTTTGTGATGGCACAAAATTTTATGTTGATCCTGTGTTACTCGACACTTATAGTATTACTAATGGTCGACACATACTATTTTTGGATTGCTCAACATCAACTATATTTCCTAGTTTTCTCAGCACCTATTATATCCTATATTTCTCAACATATGATATTCTTGAATTTCTTGACATCTGAAAGATTTTGTTACTTAGCACATGAACAATTCAGAGTTGCTCGGCACATACTACACTTTGATTTGCTTGGCACTAACTGTGACTTGACACTTACTAAAATTTTGACTGAGCATACATTGTGTACTTGACATACATAGTGAAAATGGTTAAGTGTGTTGACACTCATTTGTCAATACTATTCATTTGACCAACAATCTCCCCCTTTGACATTAGTGTCAAAAACACTTAACTAAGCATTTACGATCTAGCCTTATTGAGTACATTCTTTATCTACTCGGCTTACATGTAAAAACTTCAAAAATTTGTAAGTATAAATATACCCTATGACTCCCTTGAGTTGATTATCCCTTGTCCATGATTGAAATTTAAATTTTGTGCTTATGTTCCTGATCCTCTCTATCCTTTGTCCTATTTCTGCATTCTGAGCCTTTATGTTGTATCTAATCTATGTGAAGTCCCTATTTTCCATGTAATTACCAAAATTTTTTATCTCCCCTTCACTCCTTTATTTCTTGTCTCCCCCTTTTTGGCTATTTACAATCATTCCACTTTATTCTCAAAATGAATGAAAGAATGGAGTGGAAGAATGTAATCAAAATGGTCAAAATTTGTTAAAATTTGGTAATTACCCATAGTATCTACATACCTCCTCCTTTGCTTATCTCTTTGCCTAGAATATATCTCCTACTTTTTGATACTGATGTCAAATAGTTCTATGGAGTAATACCATGTTTGGTCAAAAATGTATTGTTAACCTCTAGGAGTATCTTTAGAGTTGCATCCCAATTGTTCAATGCAATGTCCAATGACTTATTCTAGATTGCAAGCTCTGCTGCTAGATCTGCAAGTCCTTCATGTGTAGAAAGGTTGGAATATTTTTTAAGAACTATCTCTACATAAATTTTCTCCTTCTGGAGTACTTCCAAGTGAGGGGTTATTGAGGACTAAATTTGCATTAGTTTTTATTTTATGTTAGCCTCCTCTACTATTAATACAACTAACTCTCATTGAGTGTGAAGCATCTAAGAAAAATGCTTCTCACTTTGAGCTGGATTTTTGGGGAGTTGCATACTAGAAATCTTTAGATTTCTCTCCAAGCTCAATATCTTCTGGCTAGTCTCTTGTGTGAAACTGGAAAAATCACACAAATTGTTGTAGAGGAAGAATATATTCCCAAGTACAACTTTGACTCTATCCAATTTCTTAGCTAGGTCTACTTGTCCCAATACTATGTCATTAGATAAATTCTGATTGACCTTACCTTGGAACTTCCTCTCTAACCATTCCATTAGTTTGGTGTTAATATCATGGTCTTCATTTTTCACCTAATAAACTATGTTAGATAGTTGCTCTATAATTGGTCTTGACTCATCTGGAGACTATAGGCTGAAGGCATCCATGAATATGTCCTTTATTTCATTCAATGCTTGCCTGTATTTATATTATTTTCTTAGTGCCTCTTGTCTCCTTCTTCTATCCAATGCACTTTGTATCTCATTCATATTTTCTTCTGTGAGAGTGTTGGATTCATAATAGGGTATCTTTATTTCTTCATCTAGCTCAGGAATTTCATAATGAATTGTCCTAGCTACCCTAGTTGAGCTCGAGCTTGGTGTTCTAACTTGTAAAGCTAACATATCAGTGCTTGACTACTAAAGATTTTTTGTAGGAGTACCTATTTTTTGTAGTTCAACCAAATTTTGTATTGTAGATTCCTCCTCATCTCTTGCCTCTTCCTTCTCTTCTTCTTATTTTTCTTCTTCTATTACTTTGGTCGAGGGTATACCTACTAATTATACTGATTTACCTTTATCTTCCCTTGCTATTGCACTTAGCTCCTGAAGTGCTTCTGTGACTACTTTTGGTGGAGATGGAGGTGGAAGAAATAAAAGTCTAGTAGTTTGAGTGGTTATAGGTGGTTCTTGTGTTTGCACCTTCACTTCCTTTGATTTTTCTGCTAACTTTTGCAATTCATCAACTCTGACCAATATAGGACTTGAGCATAGTCTCGCTACTTATTTTGATTGGTCAAGGATCTTTGTGAGATCCTCTATAGTCAAAGGGTTAATGTTTTTACAAGAAGTGTCAACAAAATCCTTTATCTTGATTGTCTCTACAGGTGTGATAGTAGAATGAGGAGGGCTAGGAGGTGGTAATTGTGTGTCCTATACACTCTGTTCTTGTTCCTCTCTTTTTCCCATTTCCTCCTCCTTTTCTTCTTCATCCTTCTTTTTTTCCTCCACCTTCTTCTCTTCTACCTTATTCTCCTCTACTTTCTTTCTTCTTACTTCTTTTGTCTCCTTTATTTTGGCACTTGCTTCTACCTTATATTCTTCATCAAATACATCATCATTTTTCTTGTAAATAATCTTCCACAATTTTTTGGATTTGCTCACAACCTCTTCAATTTTGTTTTTCAATATGAAAAATGCTCTATATTTGGGAGCAAATCTATTATTGTGCCTCTTATTTTCATTTTCAATTTGACTTTTATTCAAATTAGGCAACAATATTTCTAAGGTAGACTCCTTTATTTCCTTCTTAGTTTTCAATTAGTAATGCCATTTATCTTCTATAATCTTATATAACTCATTGGGCAATGAGCCATCTAATTCAAGAGGTGTATGCTTATATTCTACCATCATTGCATAGACATATTCCTCTATTTTATTTTTCTCATCCTTTGTGAGTTTATTAAAATCCAAAATTTTCAAATCATTTAAATCTCCATTCCTAATCTTTGCACATAATTTGTCAATTGAAGACTTAGGTGGATGAATTACCACTCTGAATTGACTTTTGTCTCTTGATTCTATCTTCTCTTCATCAGAATCAGGTTGAGCCACATATTTTCTTCATTTTCTTGGCTCTTCTTCAGTTTTCTTTGTGGTTTTCTTCCTCTTTATTGCCTCTTCTTTTACCTTTGGTGTAGTGGCCCTAGTAGTGGCTCTGGTAGTATGCTTCTTTGGTGTAGGCTTTGCCACTTTCTTTGACTTGGGTTAAGGAGAAGGTGGTGCTTTTTCCTTTCTTTTGGTGACCTTGGTGTTTATGGGTTCTTCCTTGTCTTCTTCTTCCTCGGTACCTTCATCCTTGTCTTCACCAAGGCCTTGACTTAACTGAAGTGGCCCTTGCTCTGGCTCATCTTCTTCCTTCTCATTGTCATCCTCTTCTTCATCATCACCTATTTCCTCTACTTCCTCTGTAGTCCCTATCTCACCAATATCTACCCCAAACCTTTTCTTAAGATTATTTATAAGCTTGTCCTTCTTTTTGAATGCTTTTGTTGTCTTGAGGTTTGTAACCATCCTTAATTTGACAACATCATAAGTTCCAAAGAGCTTTGTAGTTTTATCAATTTCCTCTACAAGTAGGGTTGTAATTGTTGCTGAAGGTTGATCTACATCAAGTTCATAACCCAATGGTCTAAGCCATCTAATTCTAGGGATGACTACTTGTATGTATGTGTAGTCTATATCCACTAGAAAGAAAATATCCTTCACATGTTGCTCCACCAATGAGACTGGTATTCTCATTCTCTATTTCATGGACTTTTTCATTGGGTAATTACTAGTTTTAAGAAGTAGGTGTCTAGACTTCTTATAATTATAGCCTTACCTAGTATTTTTTTAAATATTTCTTTCTAAATAGTGACACAAATTGTTGGAATGTCCAAATAGGAAGAGTGCTTCTTTTTTTTTTTTTTGGGGGGGGGGGGGGGAGTGCGGGGTGGGGGGGTGGTGAATCAGAAGTAATAGCTTTTTATCCTTTCAAACCCTTAATAATAGATAACTGAAAGAAACATGTATGCAAGTAAACATTTAAGAAAACATGAAATGAAAGCATCCATCACCATATTACACATGAGATTTGGTAACCCAAAAACCCTCTAGGAATAAGAAGGTAAAATTGGGGTGGGGATGACACCCACAAAAAGCACTACATCAATGAGTTAAACCACTTCTGATGGTTTACCTTGTTAAAGGCTTTACACTATGTCAATAGTGACCTATTTAAAGGATTTACAAACACTTAACATGAAGTGTCACCTTGTTAAAAGATTTACATATAGGCTATCAAACCCACCTAGCTTAATAGGACTTTCATGACATTCTCCACAGGTTATCCTACCTAGCTGTTAAGCTAACATATCAATGTAGGATTTCAATCTCTAACACAATTGTAACAAAGTATTAAAACATTTAACCTGATTGAAAGCCATCTCCAATTTCTTGGTTTAGGTACTTGATCTGCTCTTCCTCTTCTAATCTCTGCTAGATCTAATCTTTGAATGTGTCCTCTGCTTGTTCTGATCAACTAGATGTATAGATGTAGTCCTTTACACTAAGTCTTTGACACCTTTACTCAGCAATAACCTTCTTAGCTACCTTCAATACTTTCAACAACATCAAAAAATATTACGATGGTGTCATGATCTCCTTATAAAGACTTGTGGTTTTTTATGCATTTATGATCATAAAATTCCTACTCAAATCCTTTATTTTCACCTATTGGTTGCATGTTGTCTCCAATTTTATGATTGGTTGCATGTTGATTTCATAGGTAAATGAAAGGATTCAATCTTATCTCTTTATCCTTTCATGAGTCATGCATAACTATTTTACATCTTGGTTTGTGATGGCACAAACTTTTATGTTGATCCTATGTTAATTGACACATATAGTATTATTGATGCTTAGCACATACTATTTCTGGATTTCTCGGCATCAACTATATTTCCTAGTTTTCTTGGCACCTATTATATCTTGTATTTCTTGGCATATGATATTCCTAAATTTCTTAGCATCTGAATGATTCTGTTACTTAGCACATGAACAATTCTGAGTTGCTTGACACATGCTACACTATGATCTACTCGACAGTAACTGTGACTCAACACTTACTAAAATTCTGACTTCACATACATTGTGCACTCGACATACATAGTGAAAATGGTTAAGTGTGTTGACACTCATTTGTCAATACTATTCATTTGACCAACATATTTTGTGGGGATTTTCATTGGGTAATTACTAGTTTTAGGAAGTAGGTGCCTAGACTTCTTACAATCATAGCGTTAGTTAGTATTTTTTTTAATATTACTTTCTAAATAGTGACACAAGGGTCACAAGATTAATGAGAGTCCTTTCGTGTAAATGATTTAGGACTAGATGTTTATTTTTGTTTGAGCCTTTCTCCAAGTCAAGATATTTTATTATTATTTTTTGATGTACAAGATTCTAAGAATATTCCCTCTGAATAAAATATTAGACTATAATGGAAAGTGGATTTTTTTGCCATTCCTCATACAAATTCTAGAGGATTAAATGCCACCTATAGGCTTGCTTACTTATGCATTTGGACTATGTATCCATTTTCAATCGAGCTTTCCTTTAATCCTACCATGGTATTTTAGTGAACAAGTTTGATGATGTGATGGTGTTATCTAACCTAGAATTAGTTAGAACTTGAAACCAAATGATCTAATTTTCATACACATAAACTAAACTATCAAAGTATGATAACTTTCTTCCATTACATAACATGTGAATTCACAAATCAATCACCTATATTTTAAAATTGAGTCAACTATATCCATAATAATCTTGTACACACCAAGCATGCAATGGTTCTAACAAATCATTTATAGATGTTCAAAAGAAAGAGGGTTTCATTTCATAATTTTCTCCCTATTACATTCAATCACACAATGTTGAAACTTACAATGAATATTTCCTTGCAAGTAACTATATACAATTTCTCAACCTTTCCTTACACAATTTCAACAATATACAATGATAAAAAAATCTCTTTTACATCACAATGAAATAACAATGGAGACTTGATATCACAACACATTTGAGATGACATGGAACATTGGTCTCTCTTTACACACTTGATTTTTCAGCTTTGTCCAGGGTGAAGCCCTAATATCTTCAATGAATCCATGTTCACAAAACCTACATACACATACAAGCTAGGAACCATGGAGGCTCACCTCCCATCCTAGGATTCTATGAAGCCACCCACCAAGAAAGGGAAACCAAGATCTAAATAGGATACACACATACCACATTTGATAATGTATGAGAAACATACAATAAAACATACACATAACAATCCCTTCCAAGGTTTACACATTGATTCACCATTGGAATCATTATCACATTGGGTGAAGGTGGACTCTTCAAAGAGGTGATTCCATAACCAAACATAGACATCATGTTGCAATTGCATTTTTCCTCTCAAGGCCATCATAAAAATATCCTCCTTCTTACACACAAAACCCCTTGTATCTCCCAAAAGGCAAAGTTTTATGGCTTCAATGAAGCCCATACTCCATGAAAGAAAGAAACACTCTTCATCATGAGGTAAAATTTTTCAACTACAATGTTGAGACCAGATAATCCCTTCACCCAAGGATTCTCTTTCCTCCCAAGGGTGAGTGAAGCCTTCACACCCATGATCACATTCAACATTCAAATCAAAGCAAGAAAATTAGAAAGGAAAATCAAGAAATTTACATGGAACACAATACGCATTCACATTGTCACAACAAAAAACTAAAATCTACAATACAAATATTCACCACACAATACATGATTCCATGACACGTACTCCATGCTTGGAGGTTAATTAAGCACTACTAAAAGAAATAAAATGAACATATTTTGAATCACCAACCTTGGTCTAAGCTAAAGGAAATGCTAGTTGTTGTAGAGCTCTCTTAATCTCCCTCTAAAACCTAACTATCTCTAAAATTAAAGAGTGGGTGAACACCCCACTATTTTTTCCAAGACTCTCTAATAAGGCCTTCTCGCTAACTATTTTAGCAAAGACACCAAGCCACTTCCTCTTACAAACTTATCTCCCTCTAAATTTTCTATATTTGACTTAGTGTAAACATGGGAGAAAACACATGTGACAACTCCAAATTAGAATTGGTGTAAGAATGCATGGGTAAAGGCCCCCCTAGGCTATCAAGGCACTTAGATAGTCAAAATTAGGTTGCTAACATGATATACTATCATATGGGTAACTTATTTTCACATAAAATACACTTTGGGACCACCTAATGACCCCTCAAAACCCTATCCAAGTACGAATTCAAATTTCCATTGATTGTGACCCATCCTACCACTTGTCAAGTGGGTTTACTTACTCATTAAAAAGCTAATTAGTTCTAGGGTAAAATGCCACCATAACCAAAACCCTAGATGACATGTCATTGTACACAAAATATGAAAGTGTCAAGTGACACATAAAAGCACATTCCACATCACCATGACATGTCCTTAATGCATCTTTATGATCAAATATTTTCACATATAAGAAAACTTACATTTACTAAATAAAATACATCACAATGAGGCTTTTGAATCTTCCAAAGCTCCACCTTGGTTAAACTGTATTCACATAGGTTTGAAACTTGTTTTCACCCAATAATTTCCATGGTTCCACTTCCTACACATTAAACTTGAGCATTAGTAGTCCAAGGAGGTCATATAAAATATATATCATAAATGCATATACTTTCAAATTTTACAAAATCCCTAGTAACATAATTCAAATTAAGCTTTCTTTCCTAATCATTTCAATTAATCATTCAAGATGTTATAATATTGAATTTGCATATCATAAACCATCATAATCAATTTAACATCCATTTTCATATCATAAATCATCACAATCAATTTAATATTTATCTACATATCATAAATCATCATAATCAATTTAACATTTATCTACATATCATAAATCATCATAATCAAATTAACATTTCTTATTGCATTATAATCTAATACTATCATGTCATAAAACTACATCCATATGTGCTTGATCATTTCATACACAATATCAGGTTCTTAGTACATGTCATAATTGCAAACACTATCAAAATATCAAAATCAATAGATAAAACAATCCACTATCCATTGAAGTCTCAAATAATTATCAAAATATCAAAGTCTCGAATATCAAAATGCTAGAAAAAAGTCTATTTTATGACAGGTGAGGGTGAGGCCTCACAAAGTTAATAAGTAAATCTAAGCAGAAGGCTTAAGTTTGAGAGAAGATTGACTACTTGAAGGGTTGCCAAGAAAGTTAAGGGCATAGATGGTAATGGATAACTTATTAGTGAATCAATACATGAACTAAATAGTGATCTAAACTTGTAAAAGTGAGTTGTAATAATATAAATCAAACCATACTATTTTCTTGTTGTGATATTGCTATCAGGATTTAACTATGTGATTTTTGAGTCAAACTCATTGACCCATGTTTGATCACAATTTGACTTTTTGTAGAAATTATCTCCTACTTATCATACTATTTACTTTAAAATAATTGTAAATAATTTGTATTAAAATCCTTCTAACAGAGGTTGATCCAACAGTC
Source organism: Cupressus sempervirens (assembly GCA_028749045.1). Taxonomy (NCBI): domain Eukaryota; kingdom Viridiplantae; phylum Streptophyta; class Pinopsida; order Cupressales; family Cupressaceae; genus Cupressus; species Cupressus sempervirens. The sequence goes on from CM053786.1 coordinate 221,315,929, forward strand.
ATTTGAAAGACTTAACAGTTTATGTAAATCCTTTAGCAAGGTGAAATTTTAAATGGAATGATTAAAGTCCTCTAACAAGGCCACTTTTAATAGGGTGATTAAATCTTCTAACCAAGTCACATTTAATAGTGTGTTTTATAACCTTCAATAGCATTGGATACTAACACAACTCACTTCAAAAAAGTGAAAAAGTGGTGACATGTTGTTGGTGTTTTTTCCCAAATTGGGGTTCCATGTAAAATCCAAGAGTCAACTTATGATGAATGTTTTATGATATTTTGCATTTGATAAATTCTACATCTAACATGTTATGTTTAGGAAAATAAATGTTGATCTTAGAATGGTTTTGACAATTGAGTGTCAATACACTTAAGCTATTTGCTAAGTTCATGTCAAGTTAGCAATATATGCTGAGTATAATACATGTACAAGTGTCGAGTTGCAATAGGTACTGAGTAAGAAAGATAGTAAGTGCTGAGTCATTCAGGTGTTGAGCATATAGATAGTGTCAAGTGTGTATGTGTCGAGTAAACAATAGGTGTCGAGCAAGAAATTTTTTTAGTTATTGCCTAGCATTAGTAATCAATAAGTGCCAAGTAACACAGTATTGACATAAGAGTTTGTGCCTTCACAAAATAAGATGTAAATCATGTTGCATGATAGCTAATGGATAGATCTTGAATCTTAGAGATAAGATAGGATCTATTCAATTTCGAATGTAATCATCATGTAACCAATCAGAAAAGTGGAATGCTAAAGAGGCAAAGAGGATGAATCTTAGCCATAGATTCATACATATCACAAAAACATTTTATGGAGGATGAAGCCCCATAATTCAAAGAGGAGAATAGAGTGTAAGAGAGAAAAGAATAGAAGGATAAGAGGGTGAAGAATTAAGAGGACATTCATTAGCATAATAGAGGAATTGGAAGATAAGTTAGCAAAATAGAGTATTAGCACTACAACAGCATCACATCATATCAAAGAGGATTAGATTGGATTGAATAGTGATTTGAAATCAACAATTGAAGATTGTAAGTGTAGAACAAGAATTAGTATGCAAAGAACATTAACAAATAAAGTAAACATTCACAAACCAAAAACTAAATTCACATATATGCTTAGACAAAGAAAGCAAACAAGAAGTGCAAACCTCACAAGAGAAAACACTCCATGCTTTCTTGATTCTGTAGATGTGTCCTTTTACTGTGGATGTATGCTCAAGATGCTCAAAAGTTGCTTCAATAGAGATGGGTAATGGCAAATTGGTAGCTTTGTGAGCTCTCAATTTGGCATTATAAGGGTAATATTGATGGCTTTGGTTCTCAAAATAGCATGGTAACTTTAGCTCAAAGATTGTTGATGAAATGGCTTGGGATGGGATTCAATTTATAGGCTAAGGAGTAGAGGGATGGAGGGCTTAGATGCAAGGATGGATGAAGGCTTAAGGAGGGCTAGGATGCACTCAAAGGAGAGCACATGGATTGTGCTTATTTAGCACCAATGGGAAGGTGACACTTGTCACAAGGAGGATGAGTGTGAGAGGGTAGGGTAAAGGGTTGGTTAAAGGCATGATGAGTGGGGTTGAGTATGTAAGAGGGATGTAAGAGGAATGAGTTTGGAAGAGGGAAGAGTGTGGAAGATGGGTGTAAGAGTCATGAGTGGGCTTGTAAGAGTCTTTTATGTTTTGTAAGAGCACTCATGACTTAGTGGTTGGTTTTTTTTGAGGGGAGACTTTGGTTTGGATTAGGAAAGTCTTAAACTTGTTTAAGGAATGTGACAACATTAGGGGGTGGATTATGCTTGGGTTTAGGATTAGATTAGGGATGTTAGAGATGTGCAAGTGGATGGCATTAATGAAGGTGGGTGAGTTAGTGGCTAAGCTTGGTTAGTATGGGTGGATGGGGTGGATTAGGCTAAATGGAGGTTTAGAGATAGGTTAGGGGTTTTTGAATTTGAGGATTTCATTTATCAAATAGATTTATTTAATAAATGGGGATTTTTGGAATTAGATAGGAGAAAAGGATTTAATTGATAAATAATAGATTATTTGATTTATCAATTAGGACTATAGATGATTAATTAAATTAATCAACTAGGGATGGCAAAGGATTAATTAAATAAGAATTTAATTAATGATGCCTTTAGAGATGGCTAAATTAGATTACCAAAGCAGTGTAATCAAATTTAGGTGTCTACATTTTGCCCCTCTTTGACATAGTGTTGAAACAACACTATTTCAAAGAAGTTCAAATGAAGATGACACGAGGAAGATGTTTTAGCAACAAGGTTGCCCCAGTCTCGGATAAGAAGAGGAGAGGCTAGACTTAGATGATGCCCCCTCAAGAAGGCAATGGGGAGAGAAATGAGGCTCGATGACTTCTTGAAAAGTACAAGAAATTGAGATGAGCTAAGACATAGGTTGGCAAAGAGAAGGGGTTGAATTAGCTCAAACTCTCACTACGGGAGACTGATAAAGGGAAAATAGAGGCACAAAAGTAAAGCAAGCTTTAAGACTTTCCAGGATTGGGGGGGGGGGGATGGAGGAGCGGAGTGCTCTAAAAGGAATCCATAGTAGGGAGATGGATGATGGGATGGCAAAAGCTGATGCAACAGGATTTCAAAGAGTCAGATTGGCGAAAGATGGGTTTCGAAGATCCCTAGGACTAGGATTGTGGATCTCGAAAGATGAGGCTTGGTGGATTGATTTGATTGGTGGATCCCTAAGACTAGGATTGTGGATCCCTAAAGCTAAGCGTGAGGAGTGATTCAAAGAGATACTGATGCATAAGCTGGGGTAGGAGCGATAGATGTAGGATATGGATGGGGGATAATGGAGATGAAGGGAATCCATTGAAGCTTTTTGAGCGGGGGGATACTTCAAAGAGAACTACCACCATGTAGTTGAGCACTAGATTTGCTATAGGACTGTTGGTTAATTACCAAGGTTACCAAGAACATCAAGGCCTTTTCACCAACCGTCCAGAGGACTGATGAACTAACTCGAAACAAACACGCAAGGATTGCCCCAGTATCACATATGAATCCCAGAGGAAGCAACATGGAAACGACACTAGGTAACCCACAAGCAGAAAAAGAAAACAAGCAAAAGACCTAATCAAGACCTTATGCTCTAATTGCCCCATTCGCAGCATACCATGATATAGAAGATCATGGCAACCTTGAGGAGGGAACAAGGAGATTTCTTGGAAAAGATATTTCAAGACCCAAAAGGGAAGATCCCAAATCAAAAGAAATCAAAAATCCAAAAGAGAACTATTTGCCAATGAGATGGGTAGGACGAGGTACTAACGGATCAAGATCAGACACGAGGAAAGCTATATCCTGCAAAGATCTATCAGAGAGCACCTAAGCTGATGGATCTAGATGAGTGATGCGTCTAGCAAGCTGAACTAAGAAGGATAACGCTTTGGTGATAGGAGATCTAGCTAAAGGATGCATTGGAATATCTAACCAAGGTGTGCGATGTGTGCAAGATGTTGACCAAGGATGAACTAACACGAAAGCCGGATAGATACAATGATACTAAGCTAAAGAGGATGTACAAGTTGATAGACCAAGATATGTTACAAATGTACAAGTTTGTTCATGTTTTGTTTTTTTGTGAGATGGAAATGTTTGTGAAGGATGGGATGTCTATAACAGTTGATAGGTGGATAGGTAGATGGTTTGTGAAAAGCTTAAGGAAAATGGGATTCTGTGTGTGCATGTGATAGGATACAGGCTAGGATACAAGATTATTTACAAGCTGGAATATGGTACAAGCTTTGGACAAGATTCGGATATATAAAAGGTATGGTACAAGATTTAAAAGGTATAATACAAGCTTTGGTACAAGATTTACAAGCTGTACAGGAGGTATTGACAAGCTCCATCAGATTTTGGATATTTGATTGGAACACCAAGGGAACAAGCAGGTGTTTTACGGGATGGTGGGTGGATGGATGAGGGATAGGATAGTGATAGATAATGGATTAGTCTTCAGCACACAAGGCACCTGAATTACCAGGTTTTCACCAAGGTACCTATCCAAGGCGCTTGAATTGCCAAGTTTTCACCATTGGATGCTTATTTCTCTTTATTATTTTTTTGTATTTTTCAAAAGCTGGGTATACCAAATATCTTCAAGCATAGAACTTCTTGAGATGAATGATGTTAGTGGGATCATTCAAGAGTTCTCCTTCTGGTGTAGATAATTGATAGGCTCCGGAGCCAAAGGAGGCAGTAACCACATAGGGACCAAGCCATGTAGGTTCAAACTTGCCTTTCTTTTCTCGATCTGCTTGGACTTTCATATTTTCTTTGAGGACCATATCACCTGGCTGAAAGTGTCGTGGGAGCGCCTTCTTGTTGAAATTCCTTTTGAGACGAGTTTGGTAGACTGTGAGATGGTCATAGGCTTGTTGTCTCTTCTCATCTAAGAGATCTAGCTGGGTGATTTGAGCTACTCTGTATTCTTCATCTGAGATTTGCCCTCGCAAAGATATGCGTAGTGAGGGAAGTTCAACTTCTATAGGTAATACCGCTTCGGCACCATAGACTAGGGAGTATGGAGTTGTGCCTGTGGATGTATGGAAGGAAGTTCGATAGGCCCATAGAGCCAAATTTATTTGAAGGTGCCAATCACGGCCGAAATCATTGACAACTTTCTTTAGGATTTTGAGGAGGGTTTTATTAGTTGCCTCTGCCTGGCCATTACCTTGTGGGAAATATGGGCTAGAAAAGCGGTGATGGATGCGGAGGGAAGTGCATAATTCTTCCATGTTGAGATTTTCAAAGTTACCTCCGTGGTCAGTGAAGATGGTGGATGGGATGCCGAAGAGGCAAACAATGTGGTACAAGATGAACTTGGAGACTTGAACTCCTGTAGCTGAGACTAGGGGGACTACTTCCACCCACTTAGTGAAATAGTCTGTAGCTGTTATTATCCATTTATGTCCATCAGATGAGAGAGGTGTGATAGTTCCAACTAGATCAAGGCCCCAAAAAGCAAAAGGCCAAGGTGGTGCAATAGGCTGTAGATCTTGTGCTGGAGCATGCACAAGATTTGCATGCTGCTGACATGGGAGACACTTTCTGACAAAGTCACAAGAGTCTTCTTCAATGGTAGGCCAATAGTAGCCTGCTCTAAGGATTTGTCGTGCTAGGACTATACCACTCGTGTGGGCACCACAAAGTCCAGAATGTACTTCTTTTAATGCCATCATGGCCTCATTTTCATCTAAACATCGAGAGAGAGTATCGTGATAACCTCGACGATATAGGGTATTGGCTATGATAACATAGCGAGATGATTTTCATATGAGGTTCTGGCATTGGTTGCGTGTGAGGTGAGGGGATATGATACCATCGTTAAGGTAAGCATGAATTTCATGGTACCAAGGGGATTGGGGACCAACCAAGATACAAACACGGTTTGAATCCTCATTCGCATAAGCAGGTGTGAGGAGCTGCTCAACTAAAAATTCATACTGCGTAGCTTCTTGGGGAATTTCCAAGAGTGAGCCGATAGTGGCCATGGCATCTGCTGCCTTGTTCTGCATTCGAGGGACTTGTGTAAACTGAAGCTTTGTAAAATGCTAGGTTAGTTGATCAACTAGCTCTTTGTAGGGTAATAGCTTTTCATCTTTGGTTTGATATTCATTTAAGACTTGTTTGATGATGAGTTGGGAATCACCAAAGACTTGTAACTCAGTGATATTCCATTCTGCAGCTATCTTTAATCCTGCTACAAGAGCTTCATATTCTACTATATTGTTGGTGCTAGGGAATTGTAGCTTGAAGGCTTTTGGAATGTAATCTCCTTGAGGTGTAACTAATAATATTCCTACCCCTGATCCATGAGAGGTGTATGAGCCATCAAAATAAAGCTTCCATGGGGGCTGTTCTTCAATTAGGTAGATATGCTCATCTGGAAATTCTGTGAGCAAAGGATATGCATCTACTAGAGGTGCATCAGCTAGGTGATCTGCTATAGCTTGCCCTTTGATTGCCTTTCTGTCCACATACTGGATGTCAAACTCACTTAGTAGCATAACCCATTTGGCCAAACGGCCTGTAAGTGCTGTTCTGGAGAGCATATACTTGAGAGGGTCAATCTTGGAGACTAGTTGGATGGTATGACTTAGCATGTAGTGGCGAAGCTTTTGAGTTGAGAAAACAACTGCCAAACAAGCTTTTTCCATAGGAGTGTAATTGAGTTCATAACCAACTAGGGTTCTACTGATATAGTAGATGGCTCTCTCTCTACTATAATCATCATGTTGTGGGCCCCTAGGGTAGTAGGTGTTGCTGATATATACAAGATCAAGGGATGACCAGGAACTAGTGGAACCAAGATAGGGGGATTGGTGAGATACTGCTTGAGCTGATCAAAGCTGTGCTGACATAAAAGATCCCACTTGAAGTTCTCATTCTTCTTTAGCAAGTGTGAAAATGGTGTACACTTATCTGCAAGTTGGGAGATGAAGCGCCAGATAGACACTTATCTCTGAAGAACCAATGTTGACTTCTCTAGTATCCTCTATTAGAATAGAAGACACCTCTAGTCGATTATCTTGAGGAGGCAATACTAAATCCTCATGTTCTGCTTGTGGCTCTGGATTTTCTTGTTGAGGGGTTCTCTTCACTGCCTTAGCTAGTCCCAGATTTGCCTTAGTTCCATTTTTGGGTGTATTGAAACTAGGTTGGGGATTTTCTCCAAAATACCCCTTGGGATCTAGCTTGTAGATGTAGGCAGAATCTGGCTTTGTCTTCTTATGAGGAGTTTCGGCTCCCATGAATCTTAGAAGTGCTTCCTCTGATGCAAACTCATCAATATGTATGACACTTGGTTGGTCCCAATCTATGAGTTGTGGATGAGCAAGTGGTAGGTCAATGAGATGGATGGATAGTTCTTAGAGAACAGAGTCTCCTAGGAAGATTTGGTCTGGGATATCGTCGTAGGCTCTCTTTTCAAATTCCTCAGGAATGTCTTCAATTTTGACAAGTTCGCAGTGGATGTTCGAAAAAGCATGACCGTTCTCATTGGTGCCCCCAGTTGTGGGTATGCCAAAGCCAAGACCTGACTTTATATCCCAATCATGTGCTTCAATGGGACATTGCATGCCCCTTTCTTCTGGTCCTAGTCCACCTCCTTGATAGTTCCATTTTTTAGTGACGAGCTTATGTTGTTGGGGATACTTCTGGCTGAAGTGATCAAGGCATGCTTGATTTCTTGGAGGTGCATCCTTATGTAGCCAATTGTTGATATCTGGAGTGAGCTCTTCATGAAGAGGGGTTTTTGAGGACACAAAGGTGGTTGGGCCAAACTGTTTGTATCAAGGAGGTGGAATCTCCTTAGCTTTGTGATATGTTGGCCGTCCATGGGTATGTGGATCAAGTGGGATTGCTCCGACAGCAAATGCATCTGATAGACTATATTCTCCACAACCCTTTTTGTTGATCTTTACAGTAGATAGGGTGGAGGCAAGGATGGTTTCTGCATCATTACAAGTGTGGGATGAGCTGGCGATGGCTGTGCCGATGTCTATTCCAGGGCAATGGTTTGTATATGAAGCTTCAACCGCATTGCAGTAAGCAAAGGGTTCTGGATTGGCATGGATGGTTACCTCAGTGCCTTGATGTGGAAATTTGATGCACTGATGGTAGGTAGATGGAACGGCCTTCATAGCATGAATCCATGGGCGACCGAGGAGGATGTTAAATGGTAGGTTTAGATCAACAACATGGCAAACTATCTCTTGAATGACTAGCCCAACCTTGATTGGTAGCAAAATAGTCCCTTCTGTGGTCCTTTCCAAGTTGTCATAAGCTTTGATGGTGATAACCTCACTGATCATATCTGCCTCAGTATACCCAGCTTGTTTTATAAATTTTAGGGTGCAAATGTTCAAGGCTGATCCATTATCTATCATTACTCTTTTCATGGCAAAATTGGATACCATGATGGCTATACGAAGCGGAAGGGTGTGATCTGGCTCAACCGCAGGTATGTCGGTGGGTTTGAAAGAGAGGGCACATGAGGATGAAAGGTGTCCAACAAGATTACAAAAATTAGTAAAATTGATATCAGAAGGGACACGGGATTCTATGAGAGCACTGTCAAGGATGTCTTTGTACATAGGACTAGTGCGGAGAAGGTCTAAAATGGATATTTGGGCTGGCATGTTCCCAAGGTGTTCCAAGATATTGTACCGGCTTTTTGATGATGAAACTGGTGGGCCTGCGATGTTAAATCGCGCTCTTCGAGTGGTGATCGCACACTCATTGTCTGGTCCTCAGATATTGATAACATTGACAGAAGGCTCTTTCTTAGATATACAACCTATAAGGCTACCATAGTCTATATAGGATGAAGTGTGGTCATTGTTCTTCCCATGCTGTTGGTTTGGCTGGCGGTTGTTGGTGTTGTTTTGGATAGGTGCTTTTCCAGGATTTTGGTTGTTGTGTGGAGGAAAAGCATTTTGATAAATCTGTAAGCCTGCATTGGGAGAGGTTTGGGCACCAACAGTGATTTCCTTCCGATCAATGAGGTCCTACACATAGTCTTTCAGTTTCATGCATCTGAGGGTGGTGTGACCGTTTACCCTATGGAACTTGCAATACTCATTGTCCTTGTACCATGCAGCTTTGGATTGGCTTGGATCAATTTGCTGGGTAGGTGGAAATTTGATGAGGTTTTCCTTAGCCGATTTCTCAAAAATAACATCCAATGGCTCACCAAGGGGTGTATAGTTTCTAGGTGCAGGTTGGAATCTAGGTTTTTACCCTGCAGCTACATTTATGGCATTAGCTTGATTGTTAGACCCTTGAAAGTTGGGTCTTGTATTGTGGTTTTGATAGCTTTTGTTATTTCGTTGCTGGTAATTGATAGCTTGTTGGTTGTTTGTTTGATATGGTGGGTTAGACTAGTTTTGAGAAGGACTAACGATATTCACATGTCTGGTATCAGTAACCCGATCTGTTGCAACATGCTTGTTTTTGTTCCAATACCTAGGCTTGTCATTAGAATGTGATTGATTTTGGTTGGCCTCTTTGTAAATCTTTACCACACCATCTTTGATGAGTCCTTGCTCAAGAATCATTCCTTTCTCTTTGATATCCTTATAGGTCTGTAAATAGTTCATGGTCATGTGGTGAGCCAAGCTGGGATGTGCATTATCAATAAACATTTTCACCACATGGCATTCTGGCAAGGTGCAGGATATGCGGGTGGTAAGGGTTTTCCATCTTTGTAGGTATTCAACAAGGCTTTCTCCACATTTTTGCTTGGTGTGGACAAGATCAACTATTGATAGCTCTGTTTCAACAAGATGGGCATATTGGGCTACAAATGCCTCAGATAATTCAGCAAAGTTTTTAATTGTGCCATAGGGGATTCTATAAAACCATTCAAGAGCTGGTCCAGCCAAGCTTTTGGGAAAAAGGTGCAAGAGGAAGACATCATTGTATGCCACGTCCTGGCAATGCATGTAAAATTCTTTGATATGTGTGACAGGGTCTCCTTTTCCTCTGAATTTGTCAAATTTAGGTACCTCAAAGTGTTCGGGAAATGGTGTCGTGGTAATGGCTCTGTCAAATGGGTAAGGACACACATTCTCAAACTTGAATGTCTTTGGATCATTCCCTTCTTGGATGGCTTTTAGAGCTGTCTTCATTTGCTCCCACTCTGAATTGATAGGTGATGGTTGGGGTGCCCCTAATGTAGGAGTGCCTTGAGGTAGGTATGTGCTGGATGGGGCCACGGAATATGGATGGCTGTGAGGGATTTGCTGATAGGGATTGTACATTGTTTGGGCAGCTGCATGGTGGATGACGGGTTGTTGAGGGGGAGGTGGTGCATATTGCTGCATGTGCTGTGAGGCTTGCTGTTGATATGGGATTTGAGGTTGGGATTGAGGAACATAAGCTGGCTATGGGATAAATGGATTGCTTTGTGGAGGTAAGGTATAAGATGGTTGTGAGGCTTGGGGAAAGGATAGGAGGGCTTGTGGGGTTTGACCAATATATGTGGGTTGTGCCCCCATTTGGGATGGTATCTGCAAATAATTGGTGGTTGGCTGGGGTGGTGGATTACCTCCTAGAAGTGGCATTGAAAAGTAGTTGGTAATTGGAGGTAATGGATTAGTTGGTGGTGGAGGTGGTGGGAATTGAAAGCTTGGAAATGGAACTGATGGGGTTTGATAGCTTTGTGGCTGGATTTGGAAGCTTGGTAGAGTGGTAGCGGGAGCTGGGGTCACTTGGGAGCTTGGTAGAAGATTGGCAGTAGCTTGTGGGATTTGATAGCTTTGTGGAGTGAAGGTAGTAGCTTGTGGATTTTTGGCTGGTGGTATTGAGCTCCCAAGACCTAATGGAAATGATGGGATTGTGTTCTAGGCTGTAGTGAACAAGCTGGGGGTGATGAAAGGTTGATTACTTGGCCCCATGGGTGACATCCCTATTGTATATTGTTGAGGTTGGCCAAAGATGCTAGCACTGATTTGGGAGATGGGTGGATTTGGAACGCTGGGTTGGGGAGCAGTAGCAGCAATAGTGAAGGGGGTGAATGGTGAATTTTTTTGGGTAAAGGGGGTTCAGAGCGGAGAGGTATGAACCAAGGATGGAGTGGTGGTGGCTAGGTTGGCTTGTGGCATGGAGATTTCAACTTGGGTGGATGATGGTATGTTTGGGTCTGTTGGGTCATATGGATTGGCTGGAGGCTCTTCTTTTGGAATAAATTGAGGATAATTTGGATCATAAGAGCCTATGGGTGGTGGCAGCTACCCAAACAATGGGTGAGATGGATCTGATAATGGAGGGGGTCTTCCAAAGTCAAAGGTTCCTACATTGTCCCTTCGAAAATTAGCCATGATTGTCTCTTTGTTTTTGTCTATAATGGCGTTTACCAATACTGCATTTCCTGGTTGGTTCATGAAAGCTTCAATGTCAGTAGGTGATGGCATAGCTTTCTCTAGGCTGAAGGATGGCTGAGTGCTCAAGGGGGGTGAGGCTATTCGATCCAAATGATAGGGCTCCATTGTTTCTTTCTTCTTGGCTAAGCAAGTGACGGGTGGCATGAAAAATGCTCCTAGGGATGAGATGCAATAATGCTAATGGATGCAAAAGGGGGAAGGCTTTTCTATGCAAATGATTTCCTAGGTTGAGGCAAAGCTATATGACAAAACCTAAGGAGGATTGGGTTGGGGATTCTAACTTCAAAGATATGTTGCCAAAGTGCAAAAAGTCTGCTTTCCTATGTGCAAGCTTGGTGGTGATTGTGTCAACTTAAGGATAGACTGATGATCCTTTAGGAAGAACACGAGATTGACCACTTTTGGATCCCAACCTTTAGCTCAAGGTGATGAGGGATAACAAGTGACAAAGCTAGATTACCCTAGACAAAGCTCTGTCAAAGGGATAACCTTGGTGAGATTGGTGGATTTGGAAGATGTTAGGAATGGAAAACTTTTAGCAAGGTGACAACAATTTTGAAAGCTTAGATGCGCAGATTTTTGATTACTGGCTAAATGGTATGATTCTAAATGATATGGATGAGCTAATAATGCTTAAGGGGATAACCTAAGATGGCTGGATTTTCTACAAAGATGACTCTAAAGTGAAGCTTATCCAAGGAGATGTGGAGAAACAAGGGTGTCTAATCATAGAAATCATGCCTAGTTGGTAAGGCATAAGTAGGATTAACTCCTAGATGTTGGCTAAATTTGATGGTGCGCTCTAACCAGGCCTCTTAAAGTTCTTCGTCGGTAGCTTTGTCCTCTGCTTTGTGGAGTTTGGAAATTCATGGGCTTGGTGTTATTTCTTTTCTCTTGGCTGAAAGTTCTTGGTATGCTAGAGATGGCTTGAGTTTGACCTTGTGAAACTTCTATTTGGGTTTGGGTTGTTCCGACATAAATTCCTGAATTTTCTTGACTTTGAGAAAAATCTCAGTTGTTTTGCTTCAACTTGTTCAACTTCCAAAATAGGCAGTGACTACGCTAAGTGTGCCCTAAGCTAGGATTGACCAAGTTTGGCAAACATTCATTCAACAAGTAAAATAAAAACAAGCAATAGATAGGAACACCCAGATAGAAGTTTGTGGTTCTCAGAATGTGATACTTCCGCCAAGGAGTGTGTATGTTCTACAAATGTTTCGATCAGTCACTCCAAACACATTAACATCCTAGATGGTTTTCTGTAAGGCTGAGAATTGGTTTAACTAGAGAGTCCTCGATATATGCAAGGTATGTGAGGCCCAAATCCGTAGATGAGACCAAAAGGATGTCACATAGCCGAGAGGAGCGGTAACCCACTTCTCCTCTTTCACTTCTCAAGGGTATAAAGTTCCTTGAGGCTTAGCCCGAATGACAATATCTCAATCCCAAGAGAGGTGTCTTTCGATTCACCTCCCGATTCTTATACTCTGCCAGAGCGCTGGAGTTGAGGTCATCCAAGGGGTGATGAAATCCCCAAGCAGGCCTCCTAAAAAGAAACAAGGTTTTGGATCCTAATCTTATGCACCCAAGATGGCCTCGAAAGACGACAAGGGGAGAGAAGACTTGGATGACCTTGGGCTAAAAAACACACTTGTTCTTTTACCGACTAACTCTTATGTATGCTAATCTAGACTTTGCAAGCACTCATGTTTAAGAGACAATTTTCAATTCCAACTTGAAGCGCCAACAAAAGTAAATCGATCGAAGAATGCAAACAATAAGAAGAGTTAGGGTCAAAAAAAGCAAACTTGCGCGCCCGGAGGCCCTCCACATCAAGTATCGATTAATTTTCTTTAAGGCATTCAAGATTGAGTGTGATTTTTTTTTAAGCCCAAAACAAAAGTGTGTGAGATTCGATTTCAAGCGCGTGCCCGGAGGCTCTCCACGTCAGTTGTTGTTCAATTTTAGTGCCCAAACTTGAAGTGTGATCGATTTAATCTAGAGTTTTGGCCATTTAAGAATTTTGATAAAGTTAAAGCAAACGTTCAAAGACCAAGTGAGTGAGTTAGATTTTGGAACATTTAACACCTTTTTCAAGTAGACCCATCCCCATAAATGGTGCTGAGATTGCAACCAATGGTTAATATTTGATGGGTGATTAGAAAAGAGGTGAGTACAAGGAACTACTCAAATTGATTTTTGTAAATTTGTATTTTAACTTAACAAAGTTTCTTTAAATGTCCAAAAATCAAACTTTAGAAGCTCCAAATGAAGCTCCAAATGAAGTGTTTGATATTGTAATGGTTAATTGATCCTTGGCATTCAAGATTGGATTTTTTGTTTTAAGCATGCATTCCAAGGAAAGTTGATTTTAATCCATGACATTCAAGAGTGTGTTTTGAGCAACATTCATTCAATGGAAAATGTGTTTAACCATTCAAGTTCATTTTTTTAGCAACATGCATTCAAAGACAAATGGTTAAACATTCAAGTTCATTTTTTTAGCAATATGAAAACCTGCAAGAAACATGGTTAGTGGTTCCATATGTGCTCCAACCTGCAATGAGACAAAAAAAAAGGAAATTTAGTTAGTTAGCCAAAATCTTCAAAAATGAGAGCTTAACTATGGGAAAATTTTTTAAAACTTTTTTTGTTGTTTTTTCTACGCGTAAAAATGCTTAAAATGGTCTAAATCCTACGGAACCACTAAAAGTCAAATTTTGATTTATACTCTTTTTTTTTTTTTTTAAAGCTACAAAGTGCAGAAATAAAGATTTTCAAACAGAAATGCAACATAAGCAGGCAGAGACGACAGAACAGATTTGCGGCAAAGAAAACAGGTGACAAGTAGAGACGCCGATTTGCGCAAATGCGGATTTTCGCAGACGACGATTTTCGTAGACGCGGATTTTCACAGATGTTGATTTGCGCAGACGCGAATTTTTGCAGACGTCGATTTTTGCAGACGTGGATTTTCGTAGATTTCAATTTGCGCAGACGTCGATTTGCGTAGACGCGGATTTTCGCAGACAAAACAGGTTGCAGACGCCAAAATTGCACCAAAAAAGCTGAAAAATGCGATTTTTTTTTTTTTTAGATGGTATTTCTTCTTCCTAAGTGCGTTCTTTAACCTACAAAAACAAGCAAAACACCCTCACAACACACTCAAACAACAACAAACATTAGATGGTTAGAAAAATGACATATAGATGAAAATAGATGATTAAATGACCCATAGTGGGGTCCCACCGGGCGTGCCAAAATGTAGAACAAGAATTAGTATGCAAAGAACATTAAAAAATAAAGTAAACATTCACAAACCAAAAACTAAATTCACATATATGCTTAGACAAAGAAAGCAAACAAGAAGTGCAAACCTCACAAGAGAAAACACTCCATGCTTTCTTGATTCTGTAGATGTGTCCTTTTGCTGTGGATGTATGCTCAAGATGCTCAAAAGTTGCTTCAATGGAGATGGGTAATGGCAAATTGGTAGCTTTGTGAGCTCTCAATTTGGCATTATAAGGGTAATATTGATGGCTTTGGTTCTCAAAATAGCATGGTAACTTTAGCTCAAAGATTGTTGATGAAATGGCTTGGGATGGGATTCAATTTATAGGCTAAGGGGTAGAGGGATGGAGGGCTTAGATGCAAGGATGGATGAAGGCTTAAGGAGGGCTAGGATGCACTCAAAGGAGAGCACATGGATTGTGCTTGTTTAGCACCAATGGGAAGGTGACACTTGTCACAAGGAGGATGAGTGTGAGAGGGTAGGGTAAAGGGTTGGTTAAAGGCATGATGAGTGGGGTTGAGTATGTAAGAGGGATGTAAGAAGAATGAGTGTGGAAGAGGGAAGAGTGTGGAAGATGGGTGTAAGAGTCATGAGTGGGCTTGTAAGAGTCTTTTATGTTTTGTAAGAGCACTCATGACTTAGTGGTTGGTTTTTTTTGAGGGGAGACTTTGGTTTGGATTAGGAAAGTCTTAAACTTGTTTAAGGAATGTGACAACATTAGGGGGTGGATTAGGCTTGGGTTTAGGATTAGATTAGGGATGTTAGAGATGTGCAAGTGGATGGCATTAATGAAGGTGGGTGAGTTAGTGGCTAAGCTTGGTTAGTATGGGTGGATGGGGTGGATTAGGCTAAATGGAGGTTTAGAGATAGGTTAGGGATTTTTGAATTTGAGGATTTCATTTATCAAATAGATTTATTTAATAAATGGGGATTTTTGGAATTAGACAGGAGAAAAGGATTTAATTGATAAATAATAGATTATTTGATTTATCAATTAGGACTATAGATGATTAATTAAATTAATCAACTAGGGATGGCAAAGGATTAATTAAATAAGAATTTAATTAATGATGCCTTTAGAGATGGCTAAATTAGATTACCAAAGCAGTGTAATCAAATTTAGGTGTCTACAGTAAGTAATCAAGTCAAAGTGATCATTTCAAAACATTGTACTATACTCTCTAAAAATTGTATTAGGAGAATGAAAATCCTATGGAATTAGGTTGGTTTAACAACCATTATATAAATCCTTTAATAGGATGATATTTCAAGTGAATTTTTTGTAAATCCTTTAGATAGGTACATTTTTAATAGGGTGTGAAAGCCTTTAACAAGGTAGGCCTCTCACAGGGTAGACCATTTCTAATGGTCAAACATCATAACTTTAACAAATTACATTATTACTACAGTGATAAGTTGTGGGTTTCATCGCCACCCTAGTTTTACCTTCTCATTTTGGAGGGTTTCTGGGTGATCAATATGGTGTTAGCTATTTTTATGCATGCCTTTACTTCCATGTTATTTAGATATGTTACATGCATGTGCTGATTTAAGTTGAAATTTTTATTGGTTAAAGTTTGGTACTTCTAATTTGCCCCCCCCCCCCCCCCCCCCCACCTCCAACACCCTAGACGTATACTTCCCACTTGTAAATTTCAAAAATTGGTATCAGAGCTAAGTTCTCACCAGGAGAAGCTTTATAGCTTGGTGAAAAGATCTAGTAATGAAGGTCTACAAGCTTGGGAAGATTATAGAAAACTAGGAGATTGAAATAAATCTCATTCTACACTAGGGAGGAATTGAGGAAATCCCTAAAAAGAAGAAAAGACATTGCCATAGCTAAGAATCATACACAATACAATTTGAGCAAGAATCACAAGCCATGATGCTATGTGAAGTGATTGAACAAAAGAAGAGAGCCATTGAAGACAAGGCCATGATAGAAGATGACAAGAGGAACCTAGCCAATAGACTATAAGAGAAGTAAATTGATCTTGCAAGAACATCTAACATGTAGTTGGATACCCTAAGTTAGATGATGAATGTCCATCATGAGTTAAACATCAAAACAAATGATTTGAGGAGAGGAAAAAAAATTTCAGAGAGGTTCAACAAGCCTAATGAAGCCATCAAATACTTTGAGACACTACACTAAGGTTGCAGAATGAACAACTGCAAAATGATTTGACGAGAGAAAAAAAAAATTTAGAGAGGTTCAACAAGCCTAATGAAGCCATCAAGTACTTTGACAAACTACTAAAATCTCCAAGATCCAGCAATGACACATCAAGACTAGGTTATACCAGTACTAAAGAAGGAGAATCATCCAAGATTGCTGAAGAAAGAAGTGACAAAGGTAAGAACCCAAAACCCACTTGTCATTTTTGTGGTAAGAAATGACATATTGCTAATGTGTATAGGAGTAAGAATGCCAATCAACACGAAAAACCTAAAAACATGGGTCACTGTCATAAGTTCAATAAGAAAGGACATCAAACACATGAATGTAAGACTAGAATCATCAAGACACCAAGATTTGAATGTCACTGCTACAACTACCAGAAGTATGGACATAGAGCCTTTGAATGTAGATCTAAGCCTATGTGATCACCAAACAAACTAGCAAAGACAAAAGGTCATGGATATCACTACAATTGGGACTACAACACTAGGTAGAGCTATCACTACTGTCAATAGTATGGATACATTCCTAAGAATTGCATAAGAACACACTTTAGTGGTAACTACAATAGATGGTTGAGTCAACCCACTTGTTTCAATTGCCTAAAGATAGGTCACATCAGCAAGTATTGCCCAACAAGGTCAGAGGCACCCAAATTTGATTTCAACAAAGCAAAAGGGAAAGTTGATGTTGAACACATTAGAGGAGAGATGAATAAGACATGGAAAAGAAGAGATGGAAGCAATGCATCCAATGAAGGAATCACTTCACCTAAAAGGTCAAGTGGTCACAATTCATCCAACTAAGTAAAAGAAGGTATGTGGAACTGATATTTATTACTTTAACATACATCAGTACCAAAATAAGTTAGCACTATAAAGGATAAAACAACATGAATAAAGATGCAAGGTTAAAACTTCAAGTTTTCACCCTACCACCGAGTGTGACAAGATACCTTCAGCTACCAAGTAAAATCCTAGTATATGCTGAGTTCTGAACCAAGCCTAGTTGGAGCCGAGTGAGTAGTTGTTGCTAAGAAAAATTATGTTAGTTGATGCTGAGTAAGGGTACCTCCTTTAGCTGCTGAGTAAAGTAAAATTCACATTGATGCCGAGTAAAGTAAGAAATTGCATACAAGCTGAGTGTCCAGCTGTATATGCACTAAGCATTTAATGCTACATATTGAAGGGTATATGATTGATTTTTCAATCATTTTTCATTACGACGAACACAAAGAAAAGATAAAAAGAAGATAAAAAGAAATTTCAAGCAAAGACAAAGCATTTGAGCATATTCAAGCAAAGATTCATAGTGATTTCATTGATTCAAGGTATTTATTCAAGTGTCGAGCTACATTGCTTTGAATTTGTCAAAACTCTAGTTATTGAAAATGGCCTCTAGCTTAATAAACCCTATGGATACGGAACCCTTCAAAGTTCAACTAGTTAGCAAGGAGGTAAAACAACCAGAGTTTAAGCGAATCCCAGAAGTTTTTTACAAAAATGATCCCACTAGTGCATTATCTATTATTCTGCCAAAAGTAGGTATGGTCCAAGACATCAGGAAGTGCTACAATTATAAAGTTGGAGGGATAAGTGATATGGAGATTAGGGAAGCATACAAAAAATAATGTGATATCAACATATTGAAGGAGGAATTCAATATAGTTGAGAAGAAGGGACTTACTCGTGCCCTAGATTTCGCTACAGTTTTCAAAATGGAATGGATCAGGCTAGTCTTGAGTAGAATTCATGATGGTTGCTTATGGTTGGAAGGTGGTTGTATAAAAACAACAAAGAGAATCATCCATAGAGTTATAGGTTACCCAACCCTAGATCAACCTAAGTCTTTCAGAAGTGACTCTAAGGAAGTCATAAAGAAAAATATTGGTGCACAATGGAACAAGAGGGGTATGACTATAGAAACAATTAGAGACCCACTCATAGAGTTTGTTATCAGATTCATCTCACAAAAATTTTATCAATAACTTGATATTGAACAGTGTGCTCTGCATTGTAGTAGATGTAGGTTATAAAATTGTTAAGAAAGATCATACATATGATCTAGAAGATTTTGAATTGCAATAGATTATAGAGAATTTGGGAGCCATAAGAAGATCAAAGAGTGCAAAATGCAAGTTTAGGTCAATTTTGATATGCACATTTTTCTATGTACAAAATGAATTTCCTTCTTTTGGAAAGATAGGTTGGAAGGCTAATAGGTCTATACCTATACAAATTAATGAGTACATAGAGCATATGGGAGACAATTTTGAAACCATCATGATGAGCTATTTTGAAGACTTCAAGAAGTCTATGAAGCAAAGGCCAAATTAGTTTAGATCCAATCTACCATAACCCCTCATATGGAAATCTTACAAAAGGAACTAGCCTATGCAAAAAATGTGTTAAATAAAGATCCAAATCTTTCTACATTAGATGGATTATTTCACCTTGTAGGAGAGACAACCATCCAAATTAAATCCCTAGAAGTTGCACTACAAAACTAGGATGCTACTCTAAGAATCGTAATGGGAGTGAATAGATGCTTCTTGGAAAAATATTCAGTATGAATATAGACCCTTAGACATAAGTATCAAAAAGGAGAAGAAGATGCAATGGGAGAAATTGGAAAGGGGGAGATAAGGCCAGAAGGATATTTAATCTGCAAGGGGATACATGTGAAAGGGGGAGCCAAAACAAGCACACATACATAGTAGATAAAGGAAGAGTGAGAAAAAAAGACACAGATAAAGAGTATCAAAATGAATAAGCATGAGACAAATCCACTATGAGAAGTTGTGGATATAGTAAAGGCACATCAACTCAGGGGGATTTACAAATTTTGAGGTATATAATTCTTCACAAAATTTTGAATTTTTGTATATATGTCAAATAATAGCTATATTATACTTGAGGAAGTTAGACTCATCATGGATAGTTAAGTCTTTTTGACACTCATGTTGAAGGGGGAGATTGTTGATCTTGAGATGGTTTTGACAATTGAGTGTCAACACTCTTAAGCTATTTGCTAAGTTCATGTCGAGCTAGCAATATATGCCAAGTATAATATGTGTACAAGTGCCAAGTTGCAATAGGTTCTGAGTTATAAATATAGTAAGTGTGAAGTAATTCATGTGTTGAGCATACAAACAGTGCTAAGCATGTATGTGTTGAGTAAACAAAAGGTGTCAAGTAAGACAAAATTTTAGTTAGTGTTGAGCATCAGTAATCAACAAGTGCCAAGTAACACAGTATTGACATAAGAGTCTATGCTTTCACAAACTAAGATGTAAATCATGTTGCATGACAACTAATGGATAGATCTCAAAGCTTAGAGATAAGGTTGAATCTATTTGATTTCTAATGTAATCATCATGTAACCAATTAGAAAAGTGGAATGCTAAAGAGGAAAAAAGGATGAATCTCAACCATAGATTCATACCTAACCCTAAGTCATGAAAATCTTTTAAGGAGGACAAAGCCCCATAATTAAAAGAGGAGAATAGTTTAAGTGAAGAATAGATGGATAAGAGGGTGAAGCATTAAGAGGACATTTAAGGTGACTTAGTAGAATAGAGGAATTGTGAGATTAGTCAGCAGAACAGAGTATCAACACTACAACAACATGACATCAGATTAGAGAGGATTAGACTAGATTGAATAGAAATCTAAAATTAGTAATTGAAGATTGTAAGTGATTAGATCAAATTTTTTTACTAAACTCTCTAACCATTGTGTTAGCAGAATAAAAATCCTATGGAATTAGGTTGGTTTAACAACCATTTTATAAGTCCTTTAACAAGGTGACATTCCAAGTGAATGTTTTCTAAATCCTTTAGATAGGTACACTTTTAACAGGGTGTGAAAGCATTTAACAGGTTAGTCTTCTCATAGGGTAGACCATTACTGATGGAAAAACATTGTAACTTTAACAAGTTACCCTCTTGCTATAGTGATAAGTTGTGGGTGTCATCCCCACTCTAGTTTTACCTTCTCATTTTGGAGGGTTTCTAGGTGATCAAATATGTTGTCAACTATTTTTTTGCATGCCATTAGTTTCATTTTTTTTAGATATGTTACATGCATGTGTTTATTTAAGTTAAAAGTTTTATTGGCTAAAGTTTGGTACTTCTGATTCACAACCCCACCACACTCAGAAGTATACTTCCCACTTGTAAATCCCAACAATAATTTTGTTTCTTAGTATAGTAGAGATCAATTAACAACATAATAAGAACAAGTTTTTAATTGTTCAAATGGTAATTATAGACCTTGAGTAACTTATTCACCCCCCACCCTCTCAGTTATTCTAAACATTTCTAACAATCTCACTTCAATCCTGAAAGGTTTATGTTTGGGAGTCAAGTTGCCTAGTGTTGGGATACAAAGTTCTAGCTAGGATTTTTTCCTGGATGAATCCCAATAGATAAACTAATTGGAGGTTAGAGACATTCTTCATAGATTAATGTTTATAATTTCTATTATGTCTACCTCTATTTTTCTGATAAAATTCTAAATAGAATATGGGTTCTACCTAAAAATCCTCATGTTTCTTTCCCACTAGATTTCCCAAATAGTACATGAGTGAATGGCATTTCATAATGAAGTATGGAGTGAAGACTTGAACAAGAGATACCAAGATTTCAACAAATACCACAGTGTATTTGGAAACAATGTATTTGGGAATGGGAAGGAGATATGTAATTTTTAAAGAGCCCATATCCAATAGTCATAAGGAAATGAACAATGTATAAAGATATGGTCCATATTCTCATCTTGCAACTTACAAAAATGACACATAAAAGAGTATGCAATATTAAGTCTAACTAGTCTATCATTGGTTAAGACTCTTTTTATAAGTATCAACCAAGTCAAGAATCATGCCTTAGGAGATATGAAAGGTTTCCAACAAAATTTATAAGGTTTATGTATAATATTTTGTTTGTATATTGTAAGAAATATCTCATACCCTTCTTTAACTAAATATCTACCAAATGCCGAAGGCACCCATTTCACAATATCATCTAAGTTGGAAATGAATACATACCTCCCCCAAAATATTGTATTCAACCAAATTTGCATATTTATTTGGACTAGGAATGAGGAGAAATCAACCCAAATAGCTCTCCTTGTAGAGCGTTCTATTTCTATAATATAGTTCCACTATTTGACTCCACATTTTCTAGAAATAATGGCATAAATAATCCTTATACCAAGAAATATGATTAATGGTAGAAATGTTGACCAATAGTTTGTCTAGAATTTCACATCTTCACCATCATTCACCTCCCAAGTAAGATAGTTAACACGTACTTTTTTGGACTGACATATGAAGTTTTAGATTGTAGATCCAAAAGGCAATTTTTCAATCATATAAATGTGAGTATCACAATTATGATCTAGGTATTTTTCTATACCCACAAGGAATATATATTTTCATACAATTTCTAGCCCAATTTAGCACCATATGCAAGATTTATGAGGTGCAAATCATGTAGTTTGACATGGCCAATAGTTTTATCTTGATACATAGATGTTATAGACACCAATGGGATCTTATTTTTTCCTGTCATGTCATCCATCCAAATAAAAGTAGAAATTAACTTCTTTGTTTCCTTAATGATGGATTTTGGAGCCTTAGGAACTGAAATGAAATAGTTGGGGATAGTTTCCAAGTACGATTTAATGGATTTATTATATGTCACATTTGCAAGTAGGTTATCTTCATGAAGACGTTTTATACTATGTTTGATGCAATGCAAGGCAGGAGAATCCCTAGAGGAGATTTCCTAGCCCCCAACAAATAACCACATAGTAGACAAGCTGGAATACCTTTCCCTCCAAATTGCTTGCCAAACTCTAAGACAAATACCCTATTTATACTTGCTAAAATGGCTTACAAAGAATTCTAGAACATTACAAAATAGGAAGGTCAACCCAACAACAATTAGGACACATCCTAAGGAAAGATCTCATCATAAATGTCATCGTCTAAATAAATCTCACAAGTCAACTCACACCAAAAATGTAGGAAACACATCCAAAATTATAACACCCGACATCAATAGGAAAACTCAACACATGAAGAACCACTCAGCACATGAAGAGTCACTCAAAACATGGAGAGTCACTCATCATATACTATAGATTGATATGGGATAACATGCTAACCTAAGTGTTAATATGATGTGGGATAATCTCAACTTAGCTTAAACTATAAATTCATTGGCAATCAACAATTGTTGTAACTTGGTCACAACCAACATAATCAATAGGATAATGTGATGGCCAAGATTCTCCTACATCAGACTCACCAAGTAAATAGAAAAGTGTGTCCCACACTTTTATGCCAAAGAAAGATCAACAAAAATCTTCATCTTCACTAAAGGCTTCCACTCTAACAAGGATACGGAAACCAATCTACACATCATCCATATTTGCATCATTCTATCAAACACCAAAATCTCAACCATCTAATTAGCATGCTCACTCAACTAAAAATCACAATGCTCCATCTACAACTTATCATCAAAATCATCCATAACATCATCCTTATACATGAAAACTAGATCAGCAACAATATCCAAATCACAAACTTGTTCAAAAACAACATATGAACTTAGATCGATAATAGTAGCAACATACAAGTCCATAATAGAAACATGTATATTCATCCCTCCAGCAACATATAGATCAGCAACATCAGGATAATCCAAATTAGTAACAACATATGTATCCTTCAAAATCTCAGAAATAACATATAAGTTTAGATCCATATCAGCAACAACAACACCATATAAATCCACATCAATAACACTGTTGAAACCCTCAACCATATTACCAGCAAGAAAATCCATCTTCTTACCAAAAGAAACATCCAAATCAACATCATTCATAGAAAAATGAACATATAACTCCAAACCAGCAATGAAAACAATACATAAGTCCTCAATCACATCCATTCCAAAATTAACATCATTTTGTATAACAACATTCAATTCCTTACCAACATAAGTGAAACTCTCCTGTTTAGAAATCTCATTGTACACAACAAGATGCTCTAAAATTTCCATGTCAAATATATCCAATTGATCATGAAAACCAACATCCATCCCTACATCAACAAGGTTAGGAATATCTTCAACAACAACCTAAAGTTTCTCTGTAAGTTCTATATCAGACTCCAAAAATAGATCAACAAAACCAAAATTTTCCATCTTGACCTTGCTATGCCATCTTCTCTCATGAACAAGTCTCTTAACTAGCCAAACAAATCTTTTCTGGATCAATAGAATCCAACTCCAAAAACATCGACGGGATGCCTTCCTCATCCTGTCCTTATCTCGATTAGTCAAACTAGTTTCAAATCGAGAAACCTCCTCCTTAGCTTGATCAACCAAACTAGCTTCAAACCAGTTAAACATCTTAGAAAACCTCCTCTCTACCACATCATGGAGATTCACTATTATATTAGGGTCCAATCCTCTCAGAGCCATATCCTATGATCTTCATAAACCCTCTATAACAAATCCTTCCCACACTCCTTGTGGAAAAGCTAAATTGTTTGTAAGTCAGATCACAACTTTCCACCTTGTATGAAAAATCAAGAAACACATCACAAGTCCAGGACCATAGATTTGCAATCTAGAAACTCTCTATGATCATCCCTTAACAAGATCAACCTTCAATCTTTGCATCCATTGATCCATCTACAAGCCCTCTATAATTGCAAGCCAAAACCACAATTTGCCACCTTACAACCAAGATATCTAGGATCCCAGAAAGAACAATTCACCACCAGATCAAGATCTTCTTAGATCTACTTCTCCAACCCAATTCTTGGTGCAAAATGCCATGACTTTTGTGATTTGTCTACACACTCAAGAATACATGAGCCTTGATACCACCTAACACAGTACCAAGGTAGGAGAATCCCCAAAAGAAATGTCTTAGCCCCAAACAAATAACTACACAGTGGAAACACAACAACAATAAGAAAATAATACAAGATTTGATATCAAATCACAACTCTTTATTCATAGATATAACTGATTACATGCAATATGCCCAGCTGTAAGGCCTTCTGAGACAGGGTCAAATACAAACAACAATTACAAAAATAGTTCTACAAGATCCAATGAGATCCAACTTACAAACCCAATCCCAGGTAGTCCAAAGACACAACTGGATAAGAACACCAAGAAGAATCCACACTTGTACCATCAATTAAACCCAAAAATCCTCTAGTTTCTAAGTTGTAGCCCTAGCTCTTCAAAATTTACATCTATACTTCCTTTCCTTCCCAATCTGGAATATCATTCTCTCCAAATTGCTTGCCAAACTCTAAGCTAAACACCCTATTTATACTTGTCAAAATGGCTTATAGAGCCTTCTAGAACATTAAAAAATAGGGAGGCCGACCCAATAATGGTCTAAACACATCCCAAGGCAAGATCTCATCATAAACATCATAGTCAAAATAAATCCTACAAGTTGCCTCACATCAAAAATATGGAAAACACATCCAAAATGCTGACACTCAGCATCAACCGGAAAACTCAGCACATGAAGAACCACTCAGCATGTGAAGAGTCACTCGGAACATGAAGAGTCACTCAACACATACTATAGAATGAGATGGGAAAACATGCTAACGCAAGTGTTAACATGATGTGGGATAACCTCAACTTTGCTTAAACTAAAAAATTCTTGGCACTCGACAATTGTTGTAACTTGGTAGTAACCCACTTAATCAATGGGATAAATCGATAGCTAGGATGCTTCTATATTACTATTACATAGTGTAATGGGTTGGAATTTTGTAAATGTTTGTGGGTGATCAACATTTGGAACCAAGGTGATATTTGTGTTGTTAAAGTGTCCCAACATAACTTCATTTTTCCTTGTCTCTTCCATGGCTAGGAGTAGCTTAAAACCAATTATGACCTAGGTTTCTTTAAAAAATATTGTCATAAACCTATTTGGATCTAAAGCCTTATCCAAAGGGATTGAGAAGACAAATTTTTTAACTTAATCCAATGTGAATTCTTTCATGATCATATAGTTATCTTCTACCATTACTAAAGATGGAATTGAATGAAGCAATGTATCAGTAGCCAAAGTGTCTGAAGTGGGAGGGGTATGGGTTGGGTGGAAAGAAAATATAATATTTTTTAATACCTTCTTGTAAAAAGTACCATTAGATGGTTAGGGGCACTCCTAGAGGTGTATATTGAAAGAAAAATATGGTATTAGTGGCCTTTTTTATTGTAGTAGCAACGTGAAAGTATGTTGTATTTTTGTCGCCATATTGAAGTGATCTCTCCTGGGACTTATGTTTCTAGTAAAATTATTCTCTATTGCAGAGTTATGCTCATTCTTCCTAAATGATTTTGTATTTATCAAAGAGATCTAATGTAAGGCCTCATTGGATAAGTATGTCATGGATGATCTTTAGCTCCTGTTCAACATGATCATTCTCCACAAAGATTTTTTGAAAACTGATTTTATCTACATCTTAATTTTGTTTTAGAGATGAAAAAGCTTCAAGTGGAATTGATACATCTGAGTGGTAGTGAAAAATAGGGAATATAGCCACAACTAATTAATGTAAAGGATGAATTATGGATGCCTGAGGCATATCTTCTCAAACTTGAATGATTTTTTATTTTTCTTCCTAGAAGAATCTTCCTAAAATTTTATAGAAATTGCTGAATGATCTAAATATAATGGCAATAGGATATAAGATTCTATCTTTACATTTGGACTATACTAGTCTCCTAGGAGGAGGAACCCATCCAATCTCTCTATAATTTCATGGAAACCTCACTTCTTGTTTGTCTATGTGAATGTCCCATTCAAGGAAGAAGTGTCCATGAGACTGTTGTCTAAAATAAGGAAGGAAAAATCTTCCATAGTTTCTTGTGGAGAGAAGATACCACCATATTTCTCTATTGAAGATTTGATGGAATTAAAGTCTCCCTTGAGACAAATTTTTTGGATAGGTAGTAAATGGAAGGAAGGGGAGAGGATTTTTCAAAGTATCCCCTTGGCTTTAGTCTAGTTTGGGGCATAAATATTGTATAGCACAAATTAGTTAACAAAAGAGGAAACTTGAAAGAGTTAGCAATGAAAATGGGATGGAAAATTACTAACTTGATTTTTTTTTTGGATTCCATAGTAGTAATAAACCTCCAAAAGCACCTTGAGAAAATTAAGGAAGAAAATTCCATCTTTTCCATTTTGAGAAGATTTCATCTATAGATGATAGCAATATTTTTTTCCCTCTTGTAGAAGAATGAGATCAACACAACTTGCATTAAGTTTCCTTTTGATACAAGTCCTCTTGTCAGAGGCATTTATTCCTCTAACATTCTAGGATATGAGCTTCATGGATCTTGAGTAGCTCATACAGAAATCTATGTTCTTTATCTTATTGAATTAGTTGTAGCATGAAGATAACTCTTGGGTGATTGATTATGCCTTTTTTCTTGTTTTGACAAGTAGGAATGACATCTTTCATGGTTGGCTTTGCTAATTTATGTTTCCTTGGTTGGCCTCTTTTCTTTGGTGGCACTAAGTAAGTTGTCTAGAGGAGAGACAAATTGATAGAGAAATCAAACTTTTTTTATGTTAATAGAGGGTTGCAATCACTTTCGTTATTCCACATAACAACAGATCATGATAAAGTAGGGGGAGATGGCCAAAGCCTCCCTTCATAATCCATTTCCATGCAGGTTAAAATTATATCCATGGGAGACTATGGGTGTGCCAAGGATGGAGAGGAGTTGGGAGATGTCCATTTTTCCCTCTAGATTAACAATGATCTATAGGAGTTTTTGAATAGAGGCTAGACTAGTGAGAAATAGGAATATTTAGAGAGTGTTGCAAAATTGGTTTAGAAGAGGTGATTTGATCTTGATTTATCTCCATTAGAAAAAAAAATACCATGGGACTTGTAGAAGGATGCAATCACTAGGAATCAATTTAGTTCCTTTAAATATCACCCAAAATTGATGCCCCACTCACATATGGAGCTATTTCTTAGTTAGATCCTATTAAATCTAGAGAAGAATAAAAAGTGGGGTATTGCATATTGGAGGTGATTGAAGAGGCGTGACTTCTTCAACATCTTTGTCATTGGTCTTGCAACCTTTTGAGTGTTTTCATTTCCATGGGTATAATGATACTGCATGACATGCATGAAACACGTTGGAGGGGGTCTCCACAATAACTTATTGAACATGGATTCAAGATATAGAGGTGATATTAATATGAGATGGGAAGGGCCTTGTGATATTAATCAAAATGAAAAGCCTAACATGAAAAGGGACATCAAACTAGGTGAACTCATCCATTCTTAGAAAGATGCCTAGCTTACTGGTGATGCAGTCAAGGATTTCATGTTCCCTATATTCCAAGGGGTTGCTTTAGAAGTTGGGTCCAAAAAGGCACAAATCTAGAGTAAATCTTTGATGGCTTAAAATTTTGATTTCATGGTTGCATGTACAAACCATGTCCTTGATGGGTCCATTCTTATTTCCTATAGATGATGATTATTTCTTGTACTGAATAAAAAAGAATAAAAAATACCAGAGCCCTCAAATATCTAAAAAACTTGAGAGATTCCCCTCCATTCATTGAAGAGAAAATATTTTAAATAAGGTATTTCAAAAGTATTATTCCAAAAATAATAATAATAATGTGTTCCTAAGCTCCACTGAAGGTGAAAGTACTTGGTTCAAACATATCATAATCTTTGTTTTGCTTTGCCTAATAAGACCCTAATCATAAATGAAGGATTTGAGCAATAAATATCCATAAAACTCAATGAACAGCTGCATGCAAGAACCTATCACAGAGAAGAAAAGAAAAAGAAGAGGCAAGGTTTTTTCTCTAAGAATGTGTAAAATTATATTATCAGACTAAAAGAATGAATGGAAATTACAATTGATCAACCCTTATAGAAGGAGATTGTAAAACCTAAAAGGTAAACCCTAAGTGGGATAACACTCATCAAAATGAACATCTCATCAAAACAAGACATCTCTAGAATTAGGATCAAACAAAATGTATGCCTTCACATTCTTATAGTATCCAACAAAGACAAGTACTTTAATCTTCCTCTCCATGGCTTTCCATTGAGCATCTATAGAAAATGCCCAATCCTCACTATAAAAAATGTAGAATGTAGAAATATTGAGCTTGACATGAGTTCAAGCCTCCTAAGGAGTCAAAAGTTGTAATGCCTTGTGAGACATTCAATTTTGAATATAGTTAACACCATTGATAGCCTTAACCCAAAATGAAGAACTCATATCCTACACTATATCATACAATTAGACATCTCTTGTAATGTCCTATTGTTTCTCTTTCCAACCTCATTCTACTGAGGTGTATGGGAAATGCAAACTAATGTTGTAAACCATGCTTAGTGAAAAAATATCTAAAAGACTAATTCACATATTCCCTATCATTGTTAGTGCATATATGCCTAACAAAAAGACAAGAATTCTTCTCCACAAATGTCTTAAAGATTTGAAATGAATCAAAGATACAAGTCTTGTAGTTCAAAATGTACAACCATGTGCATCTAGAGAAGTCATCTATGAAGGTAAGCACATTATGAGAACCTAAAAATGATGGAGTAGAGAATGACATAAGATCACTAGTTATCAACTCTAATGGTGCCTTAACATTGTTGAATTCTAATTGAAAAGATCATTGTTGAGAAAGAGAGAGATTGTTGATGAAGAATTTTTTCAATCATTTTTTTTTCACTAATGTCAAACTTGCTATTTGCTGAAGAGACAACTGCTTATAAGATCCAAGTAGTATCACTTAGTTAACTAATGAACAAGATTTAATCAATAATATGTAACAAAAGTGCCTAAGGGAAAGGCTGAGTTATGATTAAGTAATGGAGTATAAGGATCAATTAAGACAATGGTAAAATAATGTATTGATTATCTATCAAAGCTTGGCTACACTTAGAAACTTTAGAAGAATAAGTTATAGCAAAGATTATCTGTAAAGCTTGACAAAAGTTAATAGTGGGTACCAAGCAGAATATTAGTCGTTACCAAGCAAAAGAAAATTCTAATATGTGTCAAGTAACATAGTTGGTGCCAAGAAAAATACAATAGGTGCCAAGCATTTGTAAAATGTAGTTGATGCCAACTAAAAATGTAATAGGTGTTGAGTAATAAGGTATGTGCTGAGAATAAAAAAATTAATAGTGTTGAGCTTTTACATTATTTGAAAAGTCAAAGATTCACCAAATCTGAGCTAACAAGTTTGTTATGTTGAATTTTTTGAACCAAGTGGAAGAAGGATGATGAGCTAGTGGTATAGAATTTGAGGTTAACTATTTTTAGGTGATTACAAGTGGGTTCTACATAAAGTTTGTAGAAGAAACAAGATAAGAGACAGATACATTGTATCCTACCTAATCCATTCAAACCCTAATTAGACGAGGGAAATTAGAGTGAGAAAAGTATTCCAAATTCCTACTTAAGGAATTACTGGTCATGAAGAAAAGAAGTCAAGTGGTTGGCTAGAGTGTGTGGTGTCAAGGATAAGGCATTGAAAAAGAAGAATAGAGTACAAAGACTCTGCTTTGTCAAGTGACCATATAAGCAACTGTATTGGCACAACAAGCAAGGAGACTCATGGAGATAGAAGCTTGAGGAGTGCATAAGTTGTCAAAGTTCCAGAGACCAAAAGCCAAGTAGAATTGTGAACTAAGTTGAGATTTGAAATCTACAAGTTATGTTGTAAGTTGTATAAGATAAAAATCCCTTATTGTCACTCTTTAACAATTGTATCGGTTAGGGAAAAATTCTTTGGACTAAGGTTTCTCTAATAGCCATTAGAAAATCCTTTAATAGGGAAGAATTCCATGTGAATGACCTAAAGTCCTTTAATCAGGCTCACTTCTAATAGGGTGATTGAAATCCCTTAACCGGGTCATACTTAACTGTGTGTGTTGTAATGTTTAACAGGGTTGGCCTTTCACAGGGAATCCCTTCAGAAGAGTGAGAAAGAAGTAGCATGTTACTAGTGGTTTTTACCAAATTGGGTTTCCACATAAATCACCATGTTATGTGTGTTGATCTTTCATGTCTTATTGTTGCATGTTGATTTATCAATAACTTGCTAGTTAAGAATGTTTAGCTTGGATGCATGAATAGTTAAATGGGTTCACTAGGCTAAGTGAAAACTTTTATTAGGAAATCTAGACCTTGAATAACTGATTCACCCCCCTCTCAATTATTCTAAATAATTTCTAACAATTGGTATCTGAGCCATCTACTAATTGAACTAGTTTGAGGGTAATAGAAGCATAAAGATCAAGATGTATAAGAGAAGTTCCCAAGCTCAATAGAGACAACTTCAGTGCATGGAAAACTCTAATGAAGTTACACCTTGGAGGAATAGGTGATCATGCACAAACCTCAATTACAGTGGAACATGTTGATCCAGCTAGTGTGCCTACTACTGAAGATATGAAGTAAAAGGAGCACAACCAGGAAATGTTGGAGATTTCCTTTACCCTCAGCTATGTTGAATTTGATGATATCAAGGGATGTGACACTACATTCAAGATGTGGGATGCCTTTTCAACTATTTATGGAGGAGGTAAAAATGTCCAAAGAGCCAAGTCAAAAAGCCTCATAGGAAAGTTTTATGACATGAGAATGGAGGAAGGTGAGAACATTGCTCAATATACCTCTAGAATAAAAGAAGTTGTAAGTACAATAAGAAGTGTTGCTGGTCATTTAAATGATGAAACTATTCTTAGAAAATTTTTACAAACCTTGCTACCTATCTATGCTATTAGAGTCTCAACTATCCAAGAATTGAGGTGCATACCAGGAAATAAACTAACTCTTGAAGATTTAGTAGGAAGACTCATTGCATTTGAGTTATCCAATTTTGATAACTACAAGATAGAAAGTCTTGAATATGCTTTCAAGGCCAAGTTGTTGCTAAAAGATTCTAATGAGAAGGAAGAAGAGGATAATAAAACATGTTTCTAGTGATAGTGACATTGATGAAGAAGATGTCAATCAACTAGAAGCACTACTAGCGAGAAAATTTCATAGAGGGAAGCAAAAATTTAAAGGTAAGCTGCCTATCATCTATTTTAATTGTAATGTAGTTGGAAGTAGTGCTACTAGGTGTCCAAAAAAGAGAAACTTTGAAGTAAATGACAAATACAAAGGCAAAAGAAATGATGATAATAGAGAGTACAAATACAAAGGCAAAAAGTGCTACATTGTAGAAGAAGATGATTTAGATGAAAATGATGATGAGGTGGCTTATGTTGCTATGAAGGATGATTTAGACAAAGATGAGGCAATAGAACTGGTAACTTGTGTGAACAAGAATGATAAATGGGTCATAGACAGTGCATGCTCACATCACATGGTAGGAGACAAAGGTAAGTTTGTAACCTTAACCTAGTATGATGGAAATAGTGTTAGATGTGGAAATGATGCCCCATGTCTAATAAAATGAAAAGATTCCATTAAGCTTATAGAGAAGATTTCATGAGATAATGCATGTTATATTGAAGGATTGAAAAGGAGACCAAACATTATATATCTATCTCCTTTTTGTTGATGATTACTCTAGGATCATGACTGTCATATTTTTAAAGCAAAACTCTCACATTTCTCAAAATTTTAAGTGGTATTTGGCAAGGGTTGAAAAAGAAATAGGAAAAAGTATGAAGTGTCTAAGATTAGATAGAGGAGAAGAGTTTACATCAAGAGAATTTGAGACATTTTGTAATGACAAAGGAATCAAGAGGCAAACTTCTACACCAAGAATCCCTCCATAGAATGGAATCATTGAGAGAAGAAATAGATCAGTGATGGACTGTGCTAGAACACTAATGATGGAGAAGAATGTTTCTCTAAAGTACTAGAGAGAAGTTGTAAGTACAACTATCTACACCCTGAACTAAGTATAGATCAAGAAAGGTACAAATGCAACACCTTTTGAATTATGGTACGATCACTCACCCAATGTGAAACATTTCAAAGTATTTGGTAGAAAATGCTATATTCTTAAGGATACTAGAAATGGTAAATTTGATGCAAAAAGTGATGAAGGAATAGTCCTTGGTTATTCCACAAGAAGTAAAGCATATAAGTGATTCAACACTAACACTAAAACTAACAAAATTGTGGAAAGTGCAAATGTAAATTTTGATGAATACATAGAAGTTCATGATGATGAACCCATCAAAAGACTAGAGGAATACAAATAATTTGTATACTTCTATGAGGGAATGCCTACTAAAGAAGAAGTTGCCAATCAAGTTGGGAATCAACAACAAGTTTTAGTAACTACTTAGTCACAACCAGTGAATGTTGAGTTGCATTCAGATGCTAACTTGTAGAATGAAGAAAATGTTCATTCTAGTTCTAAAGTTAGCACACATGATAGAGATGTTGAGTTACCTAAAAGATATGTGCATAGTGACTCTGAAGCTGAAAGACCAAACATAGAAACAAGGAAAGAACCAAGACTATCCAAGTATATTAGAAGACATCACCCTTCTAAATAGACCATTAGAAATAGAGATGGTAGACCAATGACAAGGAATAGACTAAGGAGTGAATCATACTTGCTGATTAAAAAAAAAACCCAAAACAGTGAGAGGTGCACTAGAAGATAATGACTAGTACAAGGCCATGGAATAAGAGATTGAAAAGATAGAGAAAAAAACTTGGAGTTTAGTTCTAAGACTAGCTAATAAAAATGTGATTGGTACCAAGTGGGTGTTTAGGGACAAGCTAGATGAAAATGGTGAGATCACAAGGAACAAAGCAAGACTAGTTTGTAAAGGATATGCCCAAGAAGAAGGAATATATTATGGGGAAACATTTCCCCCTATTGCAAGAATGGAAGGAGTAAGAACATTACTTGCATATGCTACCAACAAAGGATACAAAGTCTACCAAATGGATTTCAAGTCTACATTTCTAAATGGTATATTGGAAGAAGAAGTCTACATAGAATAGCCAAAAGGATTTTTGGATGACAACAACGATATGGTATGTAAATTGCATAAAGCACTCTATGGCTTGAAATAGGTGCCAAGAGAATGGTATGAGAGACTTCACAAATATCTTGTGAAGATTGGATTTGAGAGAACTAATGATAATAAAAATTTGTACATCAAAATAGAAAAAGGTAAGGACATACTATTATCAAAAATCTTTGTTGATGACATAATATTTGGAGAAAAGATGCTCTATGCAAATATTTTGCCAATCAGATGAAGCATGAGTTTAAGATGTCAATTTTTGGTGAAATCAAGTTCTTTGTTGGTCTAAAAGTCTATCAACTAAAGCATGGCATATTTGTAACCCAATAAAAATACATCAAGGAGATACTAAAAATATTTGGACTAGAAGATTCTAAACCAGTAAGTACACCTATGATAATAGGACATAAGTTATCAAAGAATGATGAATCATTTGAAGTGAATCAGACATTATATAGGCCAATGATTGGTAAGTTACAACATATTGTACACAAAAGACCTAATATTACATTTTTTTTTTGAAATAATTCCAAGATTCTCTACAAAGCCAATAGAAAATCATTTTATGGTAGTAAAGAGAATAATGAGGTACCTCAAAAAAACAAATGATTTTGGCCTATACTATAAGAGAAATGAGAAATTTGAGTTAAGAGCCTACACTAATGTAGTTTGGGGAGGAAATATAGATGATAGAAAAAGCACCAGTGGAGGAGCCCTCTTTTTAGGCAGAAGACTAGTTAGTTGGATTAGTAAAAAGAAAAGTTGTACCTCATAGTCCATAGCTAAAG
Source organism: Cupressus sempervirens (assembly GCA_028749045.1). Taxonomy (NCBI): domain Eukaryota; kingdom Viridiplantae; phylum Streptophyta; class Pinopsida; order Cupressales; family Cupressaceae; genus Cupressus; species Cupressus sempervirens. The sequence continues at coordinate 221,350,189 of CM053786.1, forward strand.
CTAAATATGTTGTTGTTGCCATCAACTGCACCAATATTGTATGGATCAAGCATCTATCAAAAGGTATGAAGGAAGAGATAACTAAACTTGTGATATTTTATTGTGATAACACAAGTTCCATCAACATATCAAAGAATCTTATGATGCACGTCAAAACAAAGCACATTGCAATTAAGTATCATTATGTAAGAGAGCTAGTGGAAGATAGAGAGGTGAAGATGGAATATGTCAATTCAAAGGAAAAAAATTCTGACATCTTCACAAAACCATTACCTAAAGATGCATTTTAATATCTTAGAGGTAATTTGGGGGTGATACCCCTATCTAAAGTTGTTTAAGAAATAGTAGAACTACCCTGCATCAAATAGAGTGATTGTTGAAATATACAAATTGATGCAGAGGATCTTAGTTTAGGTTTATCTTGAAGTAATAAAAGTGTTGAAATTCCAAAATAGCCACAAGCAAGGTAACAGAGGGAGAAATTGTAGCTACTACAAATGCTATATTTGCATGACAAGATGCTAAAATAATATATCTTTGGTATTGTTGTAAAAGAGAGAGAAATAGCAAAAACTAGTCAAATATACATGATCAAAAGAAAGAGAAGGAGAAATAACAGCTAAGAGGGAGAAAGGGCATAAACAAAAATCATTCAGGATGACAAGATTAGAGAGGAAGATAACAAGAAGTAGTATATCAGCAAAAGAGATGATTACACTAATACTTTGAAAGAGGAAGATATTAAAAATTTAGAGAGAGTCATAAGAAATTGGAAGATGCTAATAGAAGTAACAATTTTGGATACAAGATTTCTTTTTGGCATTTGCCTTAGTGTTTTGACCTAGTTAATAATTAGGTAACTTGGTTGATCAGTTTGGTTTGCCATCAATGCCAAAGAGGGAGATTATTTAAATCTAATTGAAAAGATAATTGTTGAGAAAGAGAGATTATTGATGAAGACTATTTTTAATCATTGTTTTGTCACTGATGTCAAACCTAATATTTGTTCAAGAGACAATTGCTTATAAGATCCAAGTAATATCACTTAGTTGACTAATGAAGAGGATTTAATCAATAAGATGTAACAAAATAACCTAAGGGAAATATTGAGTTATGATTAAGTAATGAAGTATAAGGATCAATTAAGATAATAGTAAAATAATGTATTGATAATCTATCGGAGGTTGGGTACACTTAGAAAATTTAGAAGAACAAGTTATAACAAAGACTATCTGCAAAGCTTGACAAAAGTTAATAGTGGATGCCAAGCAAAGTTAGTTCATGCCAATTAGAATATCAATCAGTGCTAAGAAAAAGAAAATTCTAGTGTGTGCCAAGTAACATAGTTGGTGCCAAGAAAAATACAATAGGTTTCAAGCATCAATTAAATGTAGTTGATGTCAAGTGAAATGTAATAGGTGTCAAGTAACATTGCATGTACCAAGCATTAGAAAATTAATAGTGTCAAGCTACTGCATTATTTGAAAAGTCAAAGATTTTCCAAATATGAGCTAACAAGTTTGTTATCTCAAATATTGTTAACCAGGTGGAAGATAAAGATGATAAGCCAGTGATACAAAATTTGAGGTTAACCATTTTTAGGCAATTACAAGTGGATTCTAGATGAAGTTTCTAGAAGAAAAAAGATAAGGGAATATACATTTTATGCTACCTAATCCATTCAAACCCTAATTAGATGAGGGAAATTAGAGCAGGAAAAGTATTCCAAAATCCTACTTAAGGAATTATTAGTCATGAAGCAAAGAAATCAAGTGGTTGGCTAGAGTGTGTGGTGTCATTGAAAAGGTATTGAGAAGGAAGAACAAAGTATAGAGACTCTACTTCATCAAGTGACCATAGAAGTGATTGCATTAGCACAAAGAGAAAGGAGACTCATGGAGACAGAATCTTGAGGAGTGAACAAGTTGTCAAAGCTCTAGAGACTAAAAGCCAAGCAGGATTGTGAACTGCATTGAGATCTAAAATCTACAAGTTATGTTGTAATTTGTATTAGATCAAAAGCCCTTATTCTTGCTCTTCAACAATTGTAACAGTCAGGAAAAATTACTTTGGACTAAGGTTGGTCTAATAGCCATTGGAAAATCCTTTAACATGGTGGCATTCCATGTAAATAACCTAAAGTCCTTTAAATAGGCTCACTTCTAATAGGTTGATTGAAATCCCTTAACCAAGTCACACTTAATAGTGTGTATTGTAACCTTTAACAGGATTGGCCTTTCACAAGACATCACTTTAGAAGAGTGAGAATGAAGTAGCATGTTATGGTAGTTTTTCCCAAATTGGGATTCCATGTAAATCACTATGTTATGTGTGTTGATATTTCATGTCTTATTGTTGCATGCTGATTTATCAGTAACTTGTTAGTTAAGAATGTCTAGCTCAGATGCATGAATAGTTAAATAGGTTCACTAGGCTAAAGTGAAAATTTTTATTGGGACATTTGGACCTTGAATAATTGATTCAGCCCCCTCTTAGTTATTCTAAAGAATTTCTAACAAACATGTGTGGATTTTCCTACTGGAAATGGATCTTTGTGATGTTTTTCAAGTGCACAACCTTTACAAACACCATAAGTACAAGATATTTGAGGTAGCCCAATAACTAGTGGCTATGTACTCATCTATTATAAATATGTGTAGTTGACATGGCCACAATGCTTATGCCAAATGTTTCTCACTGTGTCTATATGAGGAATAAGAGAAATACCTATAAAATTAGAGATCTCAAAACCATCAGATTGATATATAAATGAGACTAAAGATCAACAATCCTAGTAGAAAGAACCAAGTCAGGATCATGAAGGTCTCAAATAACCACATCATATGGTGAGAGCTCAACTTTCTTACTAGAGCTAGAATGAAAAATATAAAAGATAGATAGAAGGTTCATAGAAATGGTTGAAACCAAGAGAAAATCCTATAGTGAACCACCCTCTAAAGAGATAGTTCCTAAACCTAGAACAAAAAGTTGTGTGGAGTCACCAACTGTAATCTGTATAGTAACACTTTGAGCAAGTGAGGTAACCAAATTAGGTGAGTTTTTCATATGGTGGGAAGCACCTAAATCAAAATCCAAGTAGCTATAGAAGACAATTATTGTGAAAAAAGAACATGTTCTTTCCTAGAAGGAGGTGGTGGCAGCTTCAAGGAAGCAATACTATGTTGTTGCACGACCTCCTTGTATCAAAATAATATGAAAGTAAAGGCATGCATGGAAATAGATGACACAATATTTGATCAACCAGAAACCCTCCAAAATGAGATGGTAAATTTGGGGTGGGGATGACACCCACAACTTATCAGTGCAATAATAGTGTAATTGGTTAAGGTTACAATGTTTGACCATTAGCAATGGTCTACCCTATCAAAGGCCTGCCCTATTAAAGGGTCTAACACCCTATTAAAAGTGTACCTTTATAAAGGATTTAAAAAAATTCACTTGGAATGTCACCCTATTAAAGGATTCATACAATGACTATTAAACCAACCTAACTCTATAGGATTTTCATTCTGCTAATACAATTGTTAGAGAGTATAGTAGAATGTGTTGACCTGATTACTTACAATCTTCAATTGTTTATTTCAAATCACTATTCAATCCAGTCTAATATGATCCTCTCTAATCTGATGTGATGCTATTTGAAATGTTGACACTCTATTTTCCTCAACTGATCATGCAATTCCTCTGTTTTACTAAGTTGCCTTGAATGTCCTCTTCAACCTTCTATTATTCATTATCTTTCACTATTCATCTCTCTATTCCACACACTAAATTATGGGGCTTCATCCTCCTTAAAAGGTTTTCATGACTTAGGGTTAGGTATGAATCTACAGTTGAGATTCATCCTTTTTGCCTCTTTAGCATTCTAATTATTGAATTAGTTGCATGATGATTACATAGGAAATCACAATAGATTCGATCTTATCTCTAAGCTTTGAGATCTATCTATTAACTATCATGCAATATGATTTACATTTGAGTTTGTGAAAGCATAAACTCTTATGTCAATACTATGTCACTTGGCACTTGTTGTTTACCGATGCTTGGTACTCATTGTAATTCTATCTTGCTTGGCGCCTATTGTTTACTTGAAACATAAACTTGCTTGGCACTATCTGTATGCTTGGTACATGAACGAATTCACACTTACTAACTTTTTGACTTGGTACCTATTGCAACTGGGCACATGTACATATATTATACTTGGCATATATTGCTAGCTTGACATAAACTTAGCAAATAGCTTAAGTGTGTTGACACTTAATTTTCAAAACCATTCTAAGATCAATAATCTCCCCCTTTGACATGAGTGTCAAAAAAACTTACTATATGTAATGTATATGACTTCCTCAAGTATAATACAATTATTGTTGGGTAGATATACAAAACTTCAAAATTTGTGAAGAACTATAGACATCAAAATTTGTAACTCCCCTTGAGTTGATGTGCCTTAGTTGTATCAAAAAATTCTCATGTTGGATTTGTCTCATGTTGATTTTGATACTCTTTATGATTCTGATAGTCTTTATCTATGTCTTTCCTTTTCATTCTTCCTTTATCTACTCTATATCTATGTTTTTTCTAACTCCCCCTTTCACATATCTTCCCTTGTAGTCATAGTTTGCTTCTGGCCCTTATATCTTCTTTTTTAGTTTCTCCTAGTTCATTTTTTGCCCCTTTTTGACATGTATGTCAAAGGGTCTATACTCTAACAAAGTATTTTTCAAAAAAGGATATGTTTACCTCCATGACTAGCCTCAGAGAAACATCCCAATTCTGTAGTGCAACTTCTAGTGATATAATATGGATGGTTGTCTCTGTTGCAAAATGAACTAAGCCATCCAATGTAAAAGGATTGGGATCTTTGTTTAATACATTTTTAGCATAGGCTACTTATTTTTGCAAAATTTCCCTGTGTTTGGACTAGTTTGGCCTTTGTGTTTGCCTCATTTTTTTTCAACACAACTAATTCCTTTTGAGTGTGAAGCGTAAAATGCATCTCACTTTGAGCTAGATCTTTTGGTAGTTTCATAATAGATATCTTTACATCTCTTTCCAAGCTCATAATTCTATGGCTAGTTTCTTGTGTGAAGATGGAAGGATCACATAGTTTTGTGTACAATGAGAAAATGTTCTCAAGTACTTCCGTCAAATTTTCAATTTGTTGAGCTAGGTCAACCTATGATAGTGCTATCTCACTTGATATTTTCTCATTCACCTTTTCCTAAAATTTTCTTTTTGACAATCTAAAAGTTTGGCATTTGTATCAAGGTCTTCATTTTTCACCTAATCCACTATATTGGAAAGTTTCTCCATAATGGGCTTTGTTTCATCAAGTTTTTGTAAGCTAAAGGCATCTATAAAGATTTCCTTGATTTCATGGAGTGCTTGCTTCTGCTTGTATTCATTTCTGAGTATCTCTTGCATCTTTTTCCTCTCTAATGCCTCTTGCATTAGGTTAATTTGCTCAAGAGTAATATTATCATAGTCATATTTTGGAATTACTATGTCTTCATCTATTGTAGGGTCTCCATAGTGAAGTACCCTTTCTGCTCTTGTTGAGCTTGAGCCTGGTGCAAATATTTGCAGTGGCATGGAATTAGTGGCCAACTTCTGAAGCATTATAGGAGTACCTATGATAGGAAAATTTACCAAAGTTTGTATTGCCTCTTTCTCTTTTTCTTTAGGACTTTCCTTGTCCTCTTTTGTTCTATCCTTATCAATCACTACTATTTGTGGAGGTGCACCTTGTCCTTATGTTGTAGACATAGATGTATCTATCTACCTTGTTTGCTCTTGTCTAGGCTCCTTCTCTTCTGTACTCTGTATCTTATGTTTAATCATCAAGACTTGAATTGTGGAGTCAATCTTGGTGGATGTGTGTACTACTATCCACTCCATAGGTTTTCCACTTATAGCTATAGGGATGTGAGAAGGTGGTTCCTATGAATTCACCTTATCCCTTGTCAAGTCAGCTATAGCCTTTTGCAATTCTTCCACACTAACCAAAATTGGATTGTTGCACAATTGTGCTTGCAAAGTGGTTTAGTAAAGGATATTTTTGAGATCTTCTATAGTTAGTGGATTAATTTTTTGACAAGATTTGTTAGGAACATCTTGCATGGTATTAGTGTCTAAAGGTGTGGAGGTATCATGTGGAGGGCTCAAGAGTGGAAGTTGTATGTCTTGCACACTTTTTTCTTGTTGTTACTCCTCAATAGTTGCCATTGTATCTATCTTTTGTGTCTCCTCCACTATCTTTTCCCCTATTTATATTTCCTCTTCTTTTTCATTGTCTTCTTCTTCTTCATTGGTCTTTTCCTCAAAGGGACACTTTTCTCCAAGTTTCACTATGGTTAAACCATATATCAACTTCCAAATTTTAGTTGATTTATTTACAACATCTTCAATATTATTTTGAAGAATGTTGAAGGCTCTATATTTGGGAGAGAATTTTCTCCCATGTTTCTTGATAGCCTTAGTGATCTAACCCTTTGTTAGCTCACACATTACTTTGGCTAAGGTAGATTCCCTTATTTATTTCTCCATATTTAGGTAGTAATGCCATTTATTTTAAATAATTGAATATTAATCTTTTGGAATTGAAATGTCAAGTTCAAGTGGAGTTGTCTTGAACTTGGCCATCATGGTGTAGACAGATTCTTCCACCATGTTCTACTCTTCTCTACTAAGTTTATTAAATTCAATATTTTTCAACCCACTTAAATCAGATTTCAATGCATGACTTACCACTCTAAATTGACTAGTGTCCTCTGACTCTGTTTTCTCATCATCTCGGTTAGGTTGTGTGACATATTTCCTTCTCAAATTCTTCTTTTTTGGACCCTATTGCTTAGTTTCATTTTTCTTCTCCTTGAATTTTTCTTTGGCCTTCTAAGTGGTTTCCCTTGTGCTTTCTCTTGTAGTGGGCTTGGTAGGGCTTGGCTTGGCAACTTTCTTGGGCTTTGTAGCTGGTTTTGTGCTTGCCTTCCTTTTCTTTGGAAATGGTTTACAAGGTGCTTCCTCACCTTGCTCTTCCTCAACAGCTTCCTCCTCTATGTCTTCTCTCATGCCTTGTGTCAAGGAAAGTGGCCCTAGATCCTACTCTTCTTCTTCCTCATCTTTTTCTTCATCATCCTCTTCACCCTCTGTTGTACCTTCACTAAATTTGGCTTTTAATTTTTTCACCAATTTATCTTTCTTTTTCAAAATTGATGTTGTCTTCAATTCCATCTCAACCTTAGATCTCACAACACCATTAGTGCCAAACATTTTAACACTTTTCTCTATCTCTTCCACAAGCAATGTTGTTATTTCTATTGAGGTTTCATCAATATTAATTTAATAACCAAGTGGCCTTAGCCATCTAATCCTTGGTACAACTTCTTAAATGTATGTATAGTCTATATCAACCAAAAACCAAATATCATTGATATGCTAATCTACAAGAGAAACATGTGTCCTAAGCCTCTATTTCATAGAGTTCTTAAAGAATTCAAAATTAGCTCCAATCTGCTTTATGTATTCATTTATCTATACATCTATAGACCTATTAGCTTTCCATCCTATCTTACCAAAAGAATAAAATTCATTTTGTACATAAAAGAATGTGCATATTAAGATTGGACCAAATTTTCACTGTGCACTCTTGGACCTTCTCATGGCTCCCAAGTTTTCCATGATTTGTTGTAGTTGCAGCTCAGCTAGATCATATCTATGATCTTTCTTGACAATTTTATAGCCTACAACTACTATAATGCAAGGCACACTATTCAATCTACTTGGTTGATAAAACTTGTGTGAGATAACTCTGATAGAAAATTCTATGAGAGGGTCCTTAATTATTTCAATAATCATGCCTCTCTTATTCCATTGTGCTCCAGTATTCTTCTCAATGACTTCCTTGGAGTCACTTCACAAAGTCTTAGGCCAGTTTAGGGTTGGGTACTATATAACTCTATGGATGATCCTTTTGGTTATTTTCATTGGTCCTCCTTCTAACCATGAGAAACCATCATGAATTCTACTTAGTACCAATCTAATCCACTCCCTTTTAAAAACTATAGGGAAGTCTAAGGCATAGGTAAGTCCCTTTTTCTCAACTATGTTGTATTCTTCCATTAACACTCTATTGTCACATAGTTTAATATAAAATTCCCTGATCTCCATGTCTCCTATTCCTCCTACTTTAAAATTATAGCATTTGCAGACGTCTTATACCATGGCTACTTTTGGGGGCATGATGGATAGTGCATTGGTAGGGTTGTTTTCATATGCTACCTTAGCGATTGTCTTGAATTTAGGTTGTTTTACCTCCCTACTAACTAGTTGAACCTTGAAAGCCTCCTTATCCTTAGGGTTTCTCAAGCTAGATGCTATTTTTTTAACAACTAGGATTTAACAATTTCAAGACTACATAGCTCAAAACTCAAATAAATACCTTTGAATCAATGAAATTACTCTATATATCTACTTAAATCTACTTGAACACTTTGTCTATGCTCTAAATCACTTTTCTACTTCAATCACTCTTTGCTTTGTGCTCATCATAATGAAAAATGATCAAAAATTCAAACATATACCCTTCAATACCTAGCATTAAATGCTAAGTTCTCATACAAATGGATACTCAACTTGTATGCATTTTCCTAAATTATTTAGTATCAAATTTTTTTTTACTTCACTTGACAGGTGAAGGATTTACCCTTACTTGGCATTAACTAGCACAATTTTACTCGTGAGAAACTAAGCACTCAGCTTCAACTAGTTCTATCTAACAACTAGACACATACTATGACTTTACTCAATAGGTGAAGGTATCTTGTCATGCTTGGCAGTAGGATGAAAACTTAAAGTTTTAACCTTACATATTTTTTCATGTTAATTTATCCATTTTAGTGTTAAGTTTTTTTGGAACTGATGTATGATAAAACATTGTATATTAGTTCAACATACCTTCTTTTTCTTAGTTGGACAAAGTGTGACCACTTGACCTTTTAGGTGAAGTGATCCCTCCATTGGATGTGCTACTTCCATATCTTTTCTTCCATGTCTTATTCATCTCTCCTTTGATTTTTTCAATATCAACTTTCCCTTTTCCTTTATTCAACTCAAAGTTTGGTGCCTTTGACCTTGTTGGACAATACTTGCTGATGTGTTAGGCAATAGAAACAAGTGTTTTGACTTAACCATCTATTGTAGTTCCTGCTAAAGTGTGTTCTTATGTAGTACTTAGGAATGTTTCCATACTCTTGGTGGTAGTGATAGCTCTGCCTAGTGTTGTAGACCTAATTGTAGTGGTGTCCATGACTTTTTATCTTTGCTGGTTTGTTTGGTGACCACATAGGCTTGGATCTACATTCAAATTCTCTATGTCTATACTTTTGATAGTTGTAGTAGTGCCCTTCAAATTTTGGTGTCTTGATGGTTCTAGTCTTGCATTCATGTGCCTGATGTCCTTGGTTATTGCACTTTTCACAGTGACCCATGTTTTTATGTTTGTCACATTGATTGGCATTATTTCTCCTACATACATTAGTAGTATGTCCTTTCTTACCACAAAAATGACAAGTGGGTTTTTTTTTCTTACCTTTCTCACTTCTTTCCTTAATAGTCTTGGATGACTCTCCTTCTTCAATGTTGGTATAGCTTAGTCTAGATGTGTCATTGTTGGATCTTGGAGATTTTAGTAGCTGCTCAAAGTACTTGATGGCTTCATTAGGCTTGTTGAAGCTCTTTGTAATTTATTTTTCTCTCCTTAGATCATTTTGTAGTTGTTCATTCTGCAACCTTAGTGTAGTAATCTCAATGTCTTTGACATTCAACTCATGATGGGAATTCATAATTTGACTTACGGTATCCAATTGCATGTTGGATATTCTTGCAAGCTCACTTGATTTCTCCTCCAATCTATTGGCTAGGTTCCTCTTGTCATCTTCTATCATGGCCTTATCTTCAATGGCTCTCTTCTTTTGTTCAATCACTTCACATAGCATCATGGCTTGTGATCCTTGCTCTATCTTGAGGGTTCTAATTTCTTCTGCTTGAGCTCTATTTTTCTCCATTAGGTCTACAATTTTTGCATCAAACTCCTTTGAGTCTCCTTGTGGTGTCAGTCTCCTTGTATTGTCTATCATTATCAGCTAAGGTGATGTCTTTTCTTCTCTTTAGGAATTTCCTCAATTCTTCCCTAGCTTCTTCCAGAGAATGTAGAATGAGATGTACTTCAATCTCCTAGTTTTCTATAATCTTCCCAAGCTTGTAGACCTCCATATCTAGATCTTTTCTCCAAGTTATTAAGCTTCTCCTTGTGAGAACTTAGCTCTGATACCAATTGTTGGAATTTACAATTAGGAAGTATAATTCTTGGGGGGGGTGGGGGTGAATCAAAAGTAAAAAGCGTAACCGGTAATTTTTTATAACTCAAATCAACACATGCATGTAACATATCAAAATAACATGAAAGTAAAGGCATGCATGAAAATAGATGACACAATATTTGGTCAACCAGAAACCCTCCAAAATGAGAAGGTATAATTGGGGTGGGGATGACACCTACAACTTATCACTATATCAATAGTGTAATTGGTTAAGGTTACAATGTTTGACCATCAAAAATGGTCTACCCTATGAAAGGCCTACCTTGTTAAAGGCTCTAACACCCTATAAAAAGTATACTTGTCTAAAGGATTTACAAAACATTCACTTGGAATGTCGCCCTATTAAAGGATTTATACAATGGTTGTTAGACGAACCTAACTCCATAGAATTTTTATTCTACTAATACAATTGTTAGAGAGTATAGTAGAATGTGTTGACCTAGTTACTTACAATCTTCAATTACTAATTTTAGATCATTATTCAATCCAGTCTAATATAATCCTCTCTAATTTGATGTGATGTTGTTTGAAATGTTGATACTCTATTTTCCTCAAGTGATCTTGCAATTCCTCTATTTTACTAAGTCACCTTGAATTTCCTCTTCAACCTGATGTTCTTCACTCTCTTTCATTTTTTCATCTCTCTATTCCACACACTGAATTATGGGGCTTCATCCTCCTTCAAAAGGTTTTCATGACTTAGGGTTAGGTATGAATCTACGGCTAAGATTCATCCTTTTTGTCTCTTTAGCATTCTAATTATGTAATTGGTTGCATGATGATTACATAGGAAATCACAATAGATTTGATCTTATCTCTAAGCTTTGAGATCTATCCATTAGCTATCATCCAATGTAATTTACATCTAATTTTTTGAAGGCACAAACTCTTATGTCAATATTGTGTCACTTGACACTTGCTATTAATTGATGCTCAAAACTTATTGTAGTTCTCTCTTGCTCAACACATGTTATTTACTTGGCACATACACTTTCTCGGCACTATATGTATGCTCAGCACCTAAATGACTCGGCACTTACTAAATTTTTGACTTGAAACCTATTGCAACTTGACATATATTGCTAGCTCGGCATGAACTTAGAAAATAGCTTAAGTGTGTTGACCCTCAATTGTCAAAACCATTCTAATATCAACACTCCTCTAAAGCCTCAAAGCATTTCTAGCACCTAGAAACTGGATGTCCTTCCTTGCCACAAAAATGCAAGGATCACCCATAAAATTCTTACTCTTGGAGAAAGAATCACTAGAATTAGAATATTTACCCTTCAAACTAGGTTTCCAAGAATCTAATTTAGGAGTAGGCTTGGAGGAAGTCTCACTACCTATTGACTATGTCTTGGGCTTTGGCTTTTTCTTTGACTTGCCTGTAGATGTCTGAGAAACCAATGCTTGTGACTTTGAACCCATGATTGTATCCAATTGTGTAAGATTGGACTACTCTCTAGTCAACTGATCATGAATGACCTCAAAAGTGGGCATGGTAAATCTAGAACGTAAAGCATCCATAGTGGAATGGAAGGTAGAAGGGAAAATACAAAATTTTCCTTGAAGCTTTGATAAAATTAGATAGATGCACTCCTTATCTATCTTCACTTTCCCACATCCCTATAACAAATTTCTCTACTATTTGAACCTCATGAGAAAGTCCTCAATAGAGGGAAAATCATTTGGTACAAGTGAAGTAAGCTCTATCTCAATCTAAAGTGCTCTGAACTCTTTGATGGTACCAAACAAGTCCTTGAACTTATCCCACATTTCTTGAAGAGTGGAACACTCATCAAGATGAAATTGTAAGCTATCTGAATCACTCAAAGAAATTAGACCCATGGCTTCATCCTTCTTATTCCTATGCTGCAAATTCTAATATTGACTCTAAAACATTAGATGTATTGTATCTAAAAAATACCAAAAACCCTTGGAATGAAGAATTTAGTGCATAGTCATTTTCAATGCATGATTGTTATGTGGGTTTAGAAGTACTAGACAATAAGAGGTTTTGGCCATTATTTTAAGAATTTGTTTTGATTTTTTATGATATACTAACATTGTAAAAGAAAATAATTGAAGAAAAAACCCCATAATGAAAATTGAACCCTAGCTTGTAGAAGGAATGCATATACAAGAAAAGAGAAAAAATGATTTAGTCAAGTGATGAAGGGTGCTCTCGTTAATACCATAAACACATACCAAAAACTAAGAAATAAGAGAAAATGTGAGAATAGAATATGGACTTCTTATTTGTGCCACAAATGTGGAATTACAAAACTCACAAGTATAATAGGCTAACCCATATGGGTACCTTTAGTACAATAATCTGCAAGACAAGCTACAAACTATCACCCAGAGCTATCCTAAACAATGTTTAGGTTTTTCTTAAATAGGTAATTTTATGCCACTCAAGAAGGTTCTAGATGCTCAAACTTAATACCTAGGGCTGACAGACCCTAACAATACATATAGAGTTAGCTAAATACATATTTGACAAATTATTTTATAAATTTTAGTATCCCAACTTCTAAAGGCCATAACTCTCTAACCATTGCTTTGATTGGCTATTATAACCACTTTTCAGAAATGTCAACTCCTGATCTATAGGCTTAAAACTATACAAGCACCATTTTGTCAATTTTTCAAACCTCATTCAGGCACTCTAAGGCATCCAATGGTGAGCTTGAAGATTTTTCTGTAAATTTTTCCACTGAAAATCTGTAATAATTTCTCTGATACTTAAGCTAGAGCAATGAGATTTTTTATGGTAGGATTATAATTCCAAAATGAACCTTCATGTAGAAAATGAGAACATTCTAAACTCGTATAAGAAACTTACTAAAAATGGCAATTTCCCATAAATAGTAACCACCCTATCTACTAGTTCTTATTAAAATAGAAAAGACTAAAAAGAAAATATTTTTGGGTGATGCAAGATTTCTCTTACACCCAGGATGCTCCTGCATTATTGAGTATCACAAATACCTAGTACAAAATATTAAAAAAATTATGGAGAATCTGGAAAGTGCTTGAGAAGACCTTTTTGATGCTTCTTTTGGATAAAAAATGGAGCTAAAATGAGCAAGTTAAACCTCTAGAAGATAGAAACTATCATCTAACTTTGGGCAGGAAAATAGGTATAAAATTAGGAAAAAATCCAAAAAATACCTTCACCATCATGGCAGTCTCAAAATTAGCTTTTTGAATTTTTTTTTTGGTTCTAAAAAATGCCTCTGTATGGTCAAGTTAGAGCCAAATAACTGAAAGGGCCTCTGTAGCAAAAAAGAATTCAACCACCCCCCCATAAGAAAATGGAAGAGCTAAAAAATTAGCCCTTGGACCACCATCTGACTCCTGGCTAGGCCGTAGAGGCTAAAAGGTGGCATGATGGTGGCTCATCTTGCAAAGGTGGCAACATTTCATTTATTGGCGTTTTAAAACCATGGGATTCAAAAAAACACTAGGATATAGAATGGAAGTTGATGCATAGGGGCTAGCTAATTCCCATATTCAACAAGAACCCATCTAGCTCTAGACCAACTTGATAAAACACAAGTGTTTTCTACACTTTAGGCTTCATAGGGCCAAGGTGGGTGCACCTAGGGATTGTACTCATTCACTGATATTTCTTCATCTTATATCTATCCCTAGCAGAAAAATGGTTAGGAATCTTCTTGAAAATGCAATCAACCTATTGATTTACAAAAACTTACTATAAATTCAAAGAAAGCTATTACACTATGAGAATGACCAGTAATATAGTTATTTATTAAAAAAATTAAACAATTGATTTTGATTTATATGTGTATTGTGCAACCAAATGAAAATATCAATTTTCATATTAATTTATGACTAGTGCCTTATCCATTGCTACACAAAGTGATATCAATAAATATTGACCTATTTTAATTGACTTTCAATTAAATTTGTCACTTGTTAACCCTAAATTTCATTTTTATTGTAGGATTTGAGCAAATAAGCCAATCAAATCCACAAAGCCTTCGAATCCCTGCATGCAAAAACTTGTCATAGAAGAAAAAGACGAGAAGAGGCAAGGGTTTTGCTAAAAAATGGAGATAGAGGAAAAGTTTCTCTCAAATAAAAAATACATAAGAGATAATGAAAAAAGTACAAGGCTCAACCTTATAAAGGTTAGATAGAAACCCTAAACTAAAAAGCTAGGTTGCACATTATTAATTAATAATTAATTAATAATGCACCTAAATGAAGCTTAAGTAACTAAAGTAATAGAAATTTATATAATTAAATCAATATGATTTAATTAATAAGTATAGATCAAAAAATACTCTAATACCCCCCCTTAAGCTAAAAGCAAGGAGTAAGCTTACCAAGAAAAGAAAAGCTATGAAAGAAAAAACAAGTGGGTCCTGGCAACAAGGCCTAATCAGGTACCCAGTACAAGGAAATCTCTATAAACTGGAGTAAATGAGAAAACCCAGTGGGAAAAACCCCTCTCCAAAAAGATATGAAATGACTTCAAGAGACTCTCTCAAAGCCATAAGTATAATGCTTGACTTCAAAACCCCTCATGAGAGAGGGTCAAGGCTCCAAAGCCCCCCCAAAATGAAAGAACCCCTAGATCATTGAACAAACCACTGTGACTCCAATGCAAAGGAGTGAAAGGTAGTGGACACTGTAGAGGGAACCTCGAAAGCTGAGGTGTCATTGGAAGGCTGAGCTGATGCTGAAAGGTGTAGACATGAGGATCCTAAAAGGGAATCCCCAATGTAAGTGGTATGACAGGTGTGCAAACACTGTCATCACAGAGGAGATAAATGTCCTCTATAGAATCCTCAACGACTGCACCTAGTGGCTCGATCAATGGAGCTGGAGGATCAGGCAGTGCTGAAGAAGAACTCTGTTGAACAAAAAAGAGCTCAAGAGGAGGTGGCAAGGGAGTCACAATAGTAGTCTCAAGAACCACACAGAGGTTCAAGAAACCTAACTATACCACATGATGCTCTCTCAAAGGAGGAGAGTCATGCTCTAGAAAAGGTGAACCAAAGTGTGAAAAGGAGTAGAGACATGTGGAAAGATCAACTATCCCTGTAGCAACAATACCTCTTGTCATACCATCCTAGATGAAAACTAAATCTAGAGTGAACTCAACTATCTTCCCAAACCCACGGTGAGAAATTTAATAAACTGAGAGAAGGTTTGCAGACAGCGATGGAACATACAACACATTATTGAATGTGCCATCCTGAATGCATATAGTGCCTTTCTGATAGATTGTCATAATAGTGTTATTCTCAATGATAATATGGGGAATAGGAGAAGCTTCAAAAGAAGAGAAGATCACTCGAGAAGATGTCATATGGTGAGAAGCACCTAAATCCAGTATCCAAGGGACCTATGAAGGGAATGTGAAAGAAGCCCGTAATGCATGACCCTTTCCAAGATCCTGTTCAATTGTAGGATTGATAGAAGAAGACTGATAAGCAGACCCCTATGAGCAAGAAGAGGATGGAAAGGAAAGATTGCTCTTCTAAAGAAGAGCTTGCAAATCTGCTATCTATTTCTCAAAACTATCAAACTTCTTTTGATAACAAAGTGACTCGTCATGTGTTCCCTTCTGAAAATAGGAACATGTAGGTCTCTTATTCTTCTATTTATCCTTCTTAGAAGAAGATGGTGGGCTAGTAGAGTGCTGAGAAGAGGAATTTAATAACTGCTTCAGCTTCTATGTGCTTTGAGGTGGCTTGGCAATCAATGCCTATGACTGTAAACTTGTAAGAGAATCCATTTGAGTGAGCTTTGATTGCTCATGAGTCAATCGGTCACAAAAAGTCTTGAAAGAGGGCATAACATGTTGTGCACCTAGAGCATCCATAGTGGAGTAGAAGGTAGAAGTGAAAATTTGATAAGGTCCTCAAAGCTTGGACAGTATCAGAAAGATACACTCATTATTAGATTTTGTCTTTCCTACAGCCTATAACATAGATCGAAGAGACTTGAATTTCATCAAGAAATCCTCAATGCTGGTGAATGATTCAGGAATCAAGGAGATAAACTTTGCATCTATCTGTAGAATCCTGAATTGATTCATTGTGCCAAATAAGGTTGAAAACTTTTCCCACATAGCCCTAGGTGTATTCAAACCATCCAGGTGAAACAATAACCCCTCTAAAATATTCATTGCAATGAGGCCCATTACCTCATCCATTTTATTGCACTACATAAGAAGCTCATAAGGCCTCTATAGAACTAGCTGAGCCACATCAAGACATGACCATAATCCCTTTGCCATAAGAAATCTAGTCATTTGTCCTTTCCAAGTATGATAGTTGTGTGGTGTAAGGCAAGCGACATATGAGTCTACTATTGAGAGAAGAAGATGGAAGTAGAAGGGTCTTATTCTAAATTAAAGTACAGAAAAGAAAAATCCCCCCCACAAAAAATAGTGATATCCCTTAAATACCAAAGAAAACAACTATAGAAAGTATAAAAATTTAGAAAAGAACCTAGATTTTGGATGCAGAGAAGAGGGAAACAAGAGCCTCTACTTCAATGCAAAAAAGAGAAGCTCAAGCGAACTTAGAATCAAACAAAACCAACACTAATGTCTCTATCTCTGAACCAGCTTTTCAATGCTTCTTTTGAATCAAAAAAACACCTTCATATGCCCAAGTTATGGCCAGAAAACCAATTGTAGGTCCAAGAAAGGAGCTCTCTGGAAAAATATAGGGATGGGAAAAAATTGATGGCCGTACGACCATCAATAGCCCCTCGCCAAAAAAAAATCCGTCACCATTTTGATGACATCAGTTGTCAAAACATGACATCATGCAGCTAGTAAATGACGTTAGTGAGGGTTACCACTGAATGATGTCACTCTACCTAATAATGATGTCATGCTGATAATTATTGACGTCAATCTTCAGGAAGCTGACATCACAAGTCAGAATGTGACATTATCACTAGTTGTCACAAGCGGCTATGCCGCTAATAGAGGTGAGTCCTGGGTAGTGAATGTCGGTGGCGTTGTCAGCGCTAGTGGATGGTGGGTAGCCCACCGGTGGTGGCGAGGCTGAGTGCTAGCTGGGGCTGCTCGCTAGTGGTTCACCAGCTATGGCTGAGCACTAGCCAAGAGCAAGTGGCACTCTGGTGATCATGGGGTGGCTAAAAGGTTGAGTGACCAATTTTTATTTTATTTTTTGATTTTTATGAATAAAATTGCCTCGATCTACGTGTAAGAGGCCATACAGCCCTGCTAGGCTAAAAAATTGCCTCCCGAAGCAACGTTGTCCAAATTGGACAAATTTTATATGGAAACAAGGGTTTTGATGCCTTTTGAATCCATCCATGATGTCCGTTTGGCCTCAACCTGCTCCAAAAAATAGTGACCCCCCTATTTTCTCAAAAAATACCCAAAAAATTATAGATCTATTCTGTCAAACCCTTGTTCTCCTTTTTCTCCAAATAATGAACAAGCTGCAGCAAATTTGGCTCTGATACCATGTAGGATTTGAGCAAATAAGCCAATCAAATCCACAAAGCCTTCAAATCCCTGCATGCAAAAACTTGTCATAGAATAAAAAGATGAGAAGAGGCAAGGGTTTTGCTAAAAAATGGAGATAGAGGAAAAGTTGCTCTCAAATAAAAAATGCATAAGAGATAATGAAAAAAGTACAAGGCTCAACCTTATAAAGGTGAGATAGAAACCCTAAACTAAAAAGCTAGGTTGCACATTATTAATTAATAATTAATTAATAATGCACCTAGATGAAGCTTAAGTAACTAGAGTAATAGAAACTTATATAATTAAATCAATATGATTTAATTAATAAGTATAAATGAAAAAATACTCTAATACTTATGATATCCCTCCCATATGCCTAGAAACCCTATAAATTTATAGAAGCATTTATTTAATTCCTTAAATTAAAAGAAACAATGAATTGACATATAACCTATCCTAGCTACATTAGATTGAAAAAACAAATCTCATTCAATCTCAAAGTAACAAGCATGAAAATTAAGAAAAAATTGAAAGACACAGATATTTAGAAATTCCTCTTCATATTAATATTCCTTGAAAATAATACATTACTTATATAAGACTCCAAATATAACTCAAAATATGACACATTATGTCATTCAATATTCATTGTATTCTCAGAGTGCAAATTTGAAACAACATGCAATTGACACAAAAGACTAGACCAAATATAATACTATAAACACTAAAAATATATAGAACTTAGACCCTCACTCCGCATCTTGGAAATCTCTTTATAGACAAGAATTGCAACAAGCTTCAAATGGGAGGACACTTATCAAAATTTAAATAAAAAATAAATACAAAAATATTTTTTACATGTTTACTTTACAAACATTCTTTGTATTTAGACAAAACTTGGGGAAGTAGCTCTGAAATTGGTAGGTGGCACTTTCTTCAGGTGTCTTCAACATGAATCTATTTTCACTTTAACAACCTATCATTTTCATTGCCTTTTCTTCTCTTTTTCCCTTCTTCCTTTTCACTGTGACTTATAATAATCAAATCATAAACCACCACAATAACTACCTCATCATTGCACTATGCCATAAACCTAGAGTGATTCAAAATGCCATCAAAAGAGGATGAGCATTCTTTCCAATTCTTAACTCCTCCACTTCCTCTAGTATACTAGGTAAAAAATTTGGTGTTCCTATAGCAATTGTTTTCATCTTATTTTCGATTAATTGTAACTTTCCTACAAAGAAACCATTCAATTCCTTCACCCTATTAATCAAATTTCTAATAGAAATAATTACCACCTTTGGTAAATCCTTCTTCTATGTTAGCATGGGTATAAGGTTCTCAAATAATTGGGTATATAGGCCCCATTTGGTGAATAAGGGAGACAATGGAGATATTTTCTAAGAAGATTGATACTTTACCTCCTATAAAACAATATAGTTGTTACATATGCACATTCTATGAAGAATATTTCGATGAATTAATCTTATGAATTAGAAAATTATTTAAAATTCTAATTTCAATCACTTTTCTTTACTCTAATTCCTCTTCATCATTAGCCATGTCTTGGACCACAGTCTCCCCTACTTCAAGTGCATAGCCCTCTATTTTTACACCTTTCTCTTCAATCTTTGTAGTAGATCTAACCATGTTTTTCAATGCTACCATTTCATTTTCTAACTAGAGACTCCTCTTTTCTAGAATATGTGTCTTCTTCATCTACTTTTCATAGTTCCTCCTAGTCTTTCTATACCTCTCATAGGCTCACTTTAACTTCTCTTCAAGCACATCAATCTTTTTCTTACCTAACAATGATGTTGAAGTAATTAAACCATAGATCTAGTTTCTTGAAGTGAAATGAACATTCAAAAAATCACATTCCTTCTAGGGGATTCCTTGATTTCCATGAGAGTTGGTTTCTAATTCTATGGAGTTAAAAAACATATTGCCATTTTTTGAGCATCAATGTTATAACAAGACGTACCCTCTTAGATTCCCCTATTGATTCACATATTCAAATGAGATAGTCCTTTCTTGTTTTCTCATTTGATCTAATACAAAGGAGGAACTAATGTCCCATCCTGGGAACCTAGCTTCCTCAATAGTTAGTTTCTCACTTGCATGATCATACTCCTATAGTTTCTTAACCATTTTTGCTATTTTTTCATCAAAGACCCCTAGTGTTATTTGCAAGGACAATTCATTTGTTTTTCAATTTAAATAGGAAACTTTTGAACTCTTCTTTTTTGATGAAATTCTCATCATTCATAAACTCCTTGGCTTCAATAATCCTATCATCAATAATTTGGGATTGTAGCTCCAACTTATTTTCCCTTTGCTCATATTCAGTGGCTTGAGCCATCGGGAGGCTTCTCCTTGCACTATCAAAATACTAACTATTAATTGGAATAATTTGCAAGGCTTTCTTTTTGGCCTTTTTGGGAATCTCTACCATTTTCTACTTCTTCCTTTTCTAATGAACCCATTCTAATTTTTATGGTTAGTCTTCATCATCACTTACCTCCATAATAATGTCATGATTAGGAGACCCAAGATCTACTCTTCTCTTGATTTCTTTAGGAACTTGAGTTGATATCTATTGTGGTATCCACAAAACACACCCCATGCCTCACTAGGAATGGGGACCCCCTACTTTTTTTCCAAACTCTTGGACTCACAATTCGAGAGTCTCAAGAATTTTTTTTAGAGTTAAAGTATTAAAGTCATGAAAATAAATAATAATAATAATATTAATAATATTGTAAATTGCGTGAGTTGGAAAAGTGTGCACTATGCACCACTGCACATGCCACCTAGTGTGGTGGGGGTTATAAACCCCCCTCTCCCCCCTCCCCCCACCCCCCCACCCCCCACACAGCCTCAATACAACATTTTTCTAAGTATTTTTGGAGGTTTGTTATTACATGCATAAGGTAAAACATCCATGCAGTGATGCTTTGTGCCCATGCCCAACACAAACCTCTGCATGATGGTGCTTTGTGCCCACACCCAACAAACCTTTGCACAATGGTGCTTTACGCCCTAGCCAACCAAACTATGCATGGCAACACTTTGCACCCATGCTCATAAACCATCATGTGATGATGATTTGTGCCCACTCTCACAAACCATCACACAACAACACTATTTGCCCACGCTCATAAACTAACATGCGATGGCACTTTGCACCCATGCTGGCTAAACTTTGTGTGCCACTTTCTTGGCCATGCCCCTGTTGATGGCATTGCACCATTTGGCACTTTGTGCTCGTGTTCCACTTGCTTGGTTGTGCCTGCGATCATGGAATATTGCACTTTGTGCATGGCGCACAATGCACACACGCATCCACCCTGCACACATTTTTTAAATTTATTTTAAAAAAAAAAAAAATTAAAAATTAAATTAAAGTTAAAAAATCCCCAAATTGGGCATTTTTTTTCAATTCATAGTTTTTTACATTTTATTTTGGACTAATAAACATTTTCCTTATAATGTGCAGGTGATTAAATAGCTTCCACATTCGAAGTAGCACCCAAACCTATAGTCTTGAAATTCCAAGGTGTACCCACTTAGTCAAGATTCCATGATGATCATGCAAAAATTAGAGATACCGACCTTGGGCAGACAAATTTAGGAGAATTCCTAAGAATTTGCAACAAGCCAAGAAAGAGATTAGCCATGATGTCTGCATTGATCCATTTTGGATTAGTGAATGGAACATCATATCTGGTATCAGTACAATTAGCCGAGTTAATCATGGCCCTATCATAGCATTTTGTTCCTAAGGAAAGGGTCATCAAGAGTATCACAGGAGAGGTTGTATTGGATCTACGACCCAACAACATTGAGAGGGTCTTCCATATTCCAAGAGTAGACCAGTTTATTAGGCTCTCCTATGAAATAGCTAAGAGATGGTATAGGGAGAATTAGTAAGAGGCCATTGACATCATACAATTCTTGTACCTCATTGAGAAGCCTCCTTGGGGAAGGATAACAAGAAAATTAGACATGACTCAAGGATACATGAAGGAAGAAATTGGATACTCTATCATTCTCCTTAGCAAATTCATGGGCTTACCCACAATAGGCCACCTCAGCACCTTTATGGTCAACTTTTTTGAGACCATCAGACAAGCAAAGATAGCATTGAACTAGGCCATCACACTAAGTGAAAACTTGTGTGAGCAACTAAGGATAGTGAAGGACAAGAAGAAGTTTTATATGACTTCTTACATGGTATAACTACTTGTAGCAAGGGTGACAAACTATCCTGGTTTGTACAAGAAAGGCAGTTAGTAGGATCCCAATGTCTGGTCATACATAGTCTACTCTTAGCTAGTGAAGAAGAAGCTCTCAATGTAGAGCAAGGAATATAGAATCATCAACGATGCATTCATTTTTGCAATCATTTGATTCATTAAGGGAGACTAAGGGAAGAGGTTATCTGATAAATCCAAAGTATAGATCATAGTTCTCAAAGCCTACTTCATCTAGTTCAAGATGTTCATGTATCTACAGGAGCTAGTGCATCCATCAATCCTAAAAAGCTCCCTAGATATCCTAGTGAAAAATTAGTGCTATTAGAGATTTCCTAGCAGATTGAGTCAACCTATGAGAAAATAAAGAGACAACAGAGACCTTTCTAGACATGGCCATTAGTCATTGGAGCATATCAAGTGAAGAGGAAGCAGGATATTCCATCCTTTGAGTGAGAGTGGAAAAATTATCCCCTTGAAGAGTACAACTCTCCTCGGCCATATTTTGACAATATTGGGAGAGTGGAGAGTCTGGCAGGAAAGGAATTCCATCATGAGGTTGTTGTTGAACATCACTGGATGAATGCCACAAATGACTATGATGTCTACATTAGGGACTATTTTAGGATGACTTTGTATCTAGCAGAAAAGGCTCTCTAGTTGAATGTCCCTAATAAAATAAGGCAACAAGATTCTAACAAGTTACTGGACCCCTTGTTCAATGCAGATAAAATTGGTGAAAGACCTATTCTGAATGCAAAGGTTGATAGGGAGGAAGGAGATGATATTAATCATTGAGCAAGGCATGTCATCAAAATGACAAAGAATTGGATCAAGAAGCCTTTTTCACTCGATCCAATTCTTGATACAGTGATCTTCCATGCACATGCTTGCCCAAAAAGAGGTAAAGGAAAGAAAGTCACAATTCTTACCTTTGCAGCCTAGTCTCCTATTAGGCCATAGATAGTCTACTAGTTTGATTACCTAGTTGTATACTATCACCCTATAAAGAGGAAGGGTAAAAGAAAGAGGACCTCTCCTTAGAGGATTCAGGCTTAACAAGCTACAGAACAACTATCTCCCAAGTAGTAGGAGCAAAGTCCACAAGGGTCTCAAGATACTGGAGATACTCACATCCAGGATGAACTGCAATTGCCTCCCATTGTGTCTAGCCAACCAGAAGAGGGAGAAATTCCACAAGTCTCCATTCCTCCTACACAAGAAGAGCTTGCTTCTCCTTCTATCCCCAAGAAGCATAAGAAAAGGATCAAGATTCGGATGAAGAAAAGGAAAATGATCAATAGAAGATTAGTGCCTGATCAATCTATCCCTGAAACCATTCCAAAGGAAGATGAGGAGGAGGAAGAAATAGAACTAGAAGAGGAGGAATAAATGCCCCTACAGGGAAGAACTCAGCTAGAAAAGGCCACAGAGTTGAAAAGAAGAAAGAGTGGCACTAGTACCTCATCATCCACTCAGGCAGAACCATTAGAACTCTCTTCTTTGAAAGATGAAGTACAACAGTGGGTAAATGAGCAAAGTGAAGAGGGTGATGATTTTTTCTCAATGTTAGATTTTAATTTCATGCCTATAGGTACAAAGTTAATTGGGGGAAATATCATAGACACCCATACAAGTGAACTTCAATAGGAAGACTAGAGGTAGATGCCACCATATACATAGGTTCCTAATCTTACTCCCCCATCTCCACCATAAATGGTGGTAGATAGTGGCTCAGTGACTCCTCCACCTCAAAGTTCAAAAGAAGAATTGGTTTAGAAGAAGCCATCATTAGAGGAGCAACCAAAACCAATGGCTACTGATGAAGTGTCAAAGAAGGGACAAATGGTGGAATATTCTCAACCACCTTCCTCAGATATTGAGGTGTAAGCTACAGGATCAATGGAGATTGGAGCTACATAAGGGGAGTCCTCACAATAGAGATGACTCCAAGTAAGAGTGATAAAGTGAAGGAAGTAGTTGAGTACACCCCTTCATCATCAAGAGCTAGATCCATAGAGAAACACATCTCAAGATGGATCCAAAAGGAAATAATGGGGATGAAAAAGTCTCAATTCCATGCTTCAGAGAATGAAATTCATGAAATTGTAGAGATCTTGAACTAACTTGAGTCTCCATCACATGAGGTAGCACAATTGGCATTTTTCACCACCATATGGAACCAAGGTTTATTTGCACAAGTGGCTCTCCCTCTCAAAGGTACAGATGCAGAAGGCCTTAGCCTTGAGGATTATGAAATGAAGGATGTTATGTTGGGAAGGCCTACATGAGATTCAACCCAAAAAATGATGACCATGGGAGTCAAAGAGGTCCTTAAGCACATGGAGTAGGATGAGATTGAACTCTAAACATTTCAAAGGCAAGTTGAGATCCTAAAGGGATATCTATCCAAATTTGTTGGTCCTCTCAATCTTGAACACCCCAAGAAAACTTTGAATACCATACTTAGAGAAGGGGGAGGTGTATAGCTTGATTCATTTTTGAAAACTTGTCAAAAGTGTGATAAATCCTTGAGGATAGAGGTTTTACTATAATTACAAGGAATTTAAAGTTACTACATGTTATGCAGGAAAACTAAATAAGATTGTGGCAATTTTGAAGCAGGACTTAAGTATCATGGATGAGGTATGGGCCTAGAGTAAGGATTTGCAAACTCTACAAGCCATAAAGGGGAAAAGGTTTCACACTTTGATTGATGTATATATCACAGATGAGCTAGACATGATTGATCATTGGATAGAAAAGATAGTGAAAATAAATAAAGTAATGGGAACATTACATGAGGAGATACATTAGCTCAAGAGTAGATTTTGGAAGTAGAGAAGTTGTATAGTGATGCATGCTTGGACATTTTTGAGGATGAAGAATGAGAGAAGCTATTGCCATTTGAGGTGGTAGTAAAGAGTTTTAAGAAGACCTTAGAGGAAGCATCTAGTGATGAAGATATTAGACAAGCTTTCAAGACAGAAGAAGCACTGTTAGAGTTGGACACCAAACTTGGAGATTTTACAGAGACTCAAACTAGGGTGGACAACTACTGATAGAAGGTAAAAGATAAATACAAGGCTTTAGATCCTCTAGATGCAGCTAAGATTACTAAGATGATAGAGAAATTCAAGGGCAAACATCCAAACATAACTTTGGAATGAAGAAGAACAAAACCCAGATGCCAAAATTTTAAGATTTTGACCCAATTGAGGTGTACAAGTCTGTAGCTCTGCAGGTCACAAGTCCATAGGTGTGCAAGTACGTAGGTCCATAGCTCCACAATTCAGAGGTGCATTGAAAATTAACTACTAGTTCCAAAAATAGTGTTTTCCATGCATCAAGAATGCATTCTGACAGTAGTTTAACTTCGACACATGCCTAGTGAAGGACCAACTTCCATTTTTGATGCCTGTAGACACTTCCACTGTGACTGATGGCTTCCTCCTACTTTCTCTCTCATGTTTTCTTTATTTTTGACATGTAAAGGGCTCATGTATTCAATTAATGAATAAAATATGAATGGAGTCCCTCTAAGCACCAGATTAATTATTAGTTTGTATATAATTAGTTTTTTTTATTAGTTAAAAGCATTTTTATTGCATGAAGAATATCTCTCACTCTAAACATAAAGTGAGGAGATGATTTCTTATAAATAACTCATTGTAAAATGTTACAAAGGCCACCATTATTATGCAATAAAATTATGATTTTGGTGCTTGCATTTGGAGTGTAGTGATTCTTGCCTTAATGTATCATTGTTTTGTGAATCTTGTTCATGAGATTGTGATTGAACCAAAGGTTTATTGTGTTGTTTTTGGATGTACGATCTTTTAGTTCTGGTGTTTTCTATAGATTTACAAATTCCACTGATGTAATGAGCTTGAGAAGAGATCACCAATTTGTGTCTACAAAACTTTTCGTATTGCATGAGCACACTTTCTATGGCCTTTTGATTTGATGAAGAGTAAAACATCATTCAGCTATTGAAATTTCCCATTGATGATTGCATTAGTGGATTCTAGTAAGTGTTGCTCCTATTTTAATTTGTTTCCTACTTATTTATTCAAAAGCTTAACTTGTAGTGTGTTGTTTTATGTGGCTTATGTTCGTTAGGATTTTAATTTCAAGTTATTTCAATTCCATGTTATTTCATTTTAGTTTTTTTATTTGCTTTAATAACCCCTTGTTAGAATAGGAACTCATTATAGTTGCATTGTTAGAATTGTATTCATTGAAAAATCAGAAAATACATAAAATATTGTTCTTTTGTGTGTTATTTTGAGACAAATAATCAAAACCAGAAAAGTCCTCCTCATGAACAGTCACATTTATCTTCAACTGAGAAAATTTTTGTACATCACAAGATAAATACTGAACCTTGGAGTTGATCCCAAAAGATTGTCTTTTCAAGAGAGGAATTACGCAATGGATTCCTGACATTAACCTCATGCATAATGACCACCCAACAATATTTAATCAAAGTTTCCAATGCATTTATGAAACCTTGACTAGTAGTCCTCTTCATGATAAAATCCCTTAAAGGATAGATCAACCTTCTTCATTTCTTGTTCAAAATTCATTACATCTCTGAATTTTATCATTCTCTCCTACATGCATTCTCATACAAATAGTCTGCAATTATATCTTCCTCCCATAAACCATTGGTTTGAGGAAAATTGTATCCCCTCATATGTTTTAAAGCATTCTTAACCGCACTGAAAGGATAATATGTTCTTTGAGGAAAATTTGGAAATTTAAAATTTATCAGGAAGACATTAATTTCCTCAATTGTATTTTTTCCTATTTCAAAATCTCTAACTTTGGAGCATCTACGTAAAAATATTCCCTTCCTAACAATCTGACCTAAATATCCTCTATTCAATGAAATTAATTACCAAAACATTTCTATAATTCCTAGTCTTTCTGACACATATTTTGGGAGATGGTGGGGTGGTTGAGGGCATCCATAAACCCCAATGACTCTATAATCTTCAAAAAGAAAAACACTTCCCTAGTCATGCCCTAATTTTTTTCCCACATTATAAAACTTATTTGGCATAATTAATTTCCTAACATTTCTAGGCACCCTTTCTATTATAGCCCTTAAAATATTTAGAATAGGGTGTACAAAATCATTATAGAAAGAAATAGTATTTGAGTGAGGGTAGAATCTTTTTCGTACCCTTGTCCATTGTTGCACAAGTAGTCTCTCTCCCCATTCCTTTATATTTTGAAAGAAGCTTTGATCAATGAATTTCACATTCTTGTACATGATCAAATGCATGATCAGAGAGTAGTGATGGAACCTAAAGTTATCTAGCCTTCCTTTTTGTGTTGCAACAATCTCATCATGGATTCTCTTGGCTATGTAGGTGACATAATCATACCCTTCATTTGTGTACTTTTCCTAGATGTTCAATGAAATAATATAATGTTCACCTAGGACATTCATAGTCCCATCTACATGTAGGACTTTTTTTTAGGCTGAAGACTTTGTTTTGAAGGTATCTTTGAAAGAACTCTAAAGGCATAAACTCTCCCACCTTCTTTGGTATATCTCCTTTCTCCTTTCTAACCATTGGGATATGCATTTTCATTGTTATACCAGTGCAAAAGCTCCTTTTATTCTTGAAATTTTTATTTGATTTCTCCATGTCAATTGGAAATTACATAGGTCCTCCCAAGTCAAAAGGTTCAATGAATGTTTCTTTTTCCAGCGCATAAAGTATGCTTCTATATTTCTTGTGGAAAGCTTTGCTAATAAGGTTGTATGACTTTATCAATGCCTTTACTAGATCAACATCTACAAATACTTCATGAATGATTAGTTTTCTCAAATTACTATTCCAAGGGTTAGATATAGGAACCATTTCCACTGAGTTTTTATAAAAATACCAGAATAGTTCACTTCCATTCCTATCAGGCACCTCTACATCTCTACAAAGTTGTAGGGGTTTCTAAATGCATGGTCATTGGTAGATTAGAAATTAGATGACCCTTGTAAAAAATGTAACTATTCATCCACAAAAGGGCTAGGGTTATTTTTCCCTTCTATGTCATATCTTCAAAGCATCAAACAATTCTTAACTCTATATGTTGTAATTAGCTCTACAACTTAAACTCTACTTTGAAACTTCAAACACTATGCAAGTAATAATGAAGATCCTTTTTCTTCCTACTCTTTATCCATTTTTCTAAATTGGAGTGTGGCATTAATGGTATTTGAATTGGCATGCTCAAATTCCTTTTAGTCCTTGAAAAGTTGTATTGTCTTCATTTTTTACACTATTGGTACTTCCATCTCATTTCCCTTTTTCCAGCTCAAACATGCACTTTTAGCCTCATTTTATGCTTTTAAAATTATGAGTGGTGAAGTGGCAATTAACCCTTCATCTCTACTTCTCATCAATCTCTTTCTTTTTTTTCTTTTCGGTTGTGACCCTGTGAAAATGTAAATTCTAACTATTTCATAACTTTTCCACCTAATTCTTTAACTACCAGGTTAACCATGTAATGTCACACTTCAAGCCATTCTCCACTTTGCAACTCTATCTTCCTATTTACCATGTGGACCTATGAAGCAACAAAAACTTCATTTGACCCTTTATCAGCTTCTCACAACTATTTAGTATTCCACTTTAATAACCATGGAGATGTATTGACAACTACATCAATAACTACATCCACATCTTTGCAACATAAAATCAAACTATCTACAATCATCCTGCAACATAGCAAACATATAAAAATTGACCATCTCATAGCTTCACAACCCTTTAAATATTTACTTCATTAACTTCAACGATCTAGCAAAATAGTTATTTGACCTTTTATTACAACATTTATTCTTGAAAACTAACAATAGGTTCATACCTATTTAGATGCAAAACTACTCGTTGCCACATCACTACATAATTTCTTAACTATTACTTTAACTTGAAAAGTAGTGAAATCATTTGAACTAAATGCATTGCAACTTCTCCACAGTTTATGACTTAATATATTTATCACTTACGATGCCCCAAAAACCACAACTTTAACCTTATTTCCACTTCACAACTGCCAAATGAGATAGCTACTTTATTTAATTGTTACTTTGGTTCCTGGCTTTGTGGCTAAAGAATTTAACTCATGATCAAACCTTATGATGGTGTGATGACTAGCTATCTCTACTTTACTACCTTGACCTTGGATCATCTTTAACTACAGGTAATGAAGTGATAGCCTTAAACTTGACTACAAAGATTACCTTTCGCACCTTCACAACTTAAAAAGTATTAAGTGAAGCATAAGCCATGATGTTGTGATTATTTTCATATCTCCACTTCACAACTTAAAATTTAGTATTTTTCTTGCTACCTATGATGTTATGATGACCCTTTTGGAGTTAATAGTTGTTCCATTTGCGGCTTCACAACTTAAAATCTTAACTTAACCTCTAAAACCTCATGAAGTTGCAATAAAAAGAAGTCTTCACTTCTTTATTGTAACCCTAGGTTAACCTTAACTGCTCATGATGGCTTGCAATTTTGACTATCATGGTTACCTTTTTCATCATCACAACTTAAAATCCTTTAAGCCAAACATAAGCCATAACCTTACAATTCTTAGCTAGTCTCTTCTTCACATCCCAAACTTGAAAGTTAACACTAACATCTGTGATATTGTGATGACCCTTTTTATGACTACTTTGCAGCTTTCTAGCTATCAAAGTAGTTAAATATCATAATGGAGAGATGAAGCGATCAAGACAATATTGAAACATTGCAACTTAAAATATTTAGGGAGAAGACTTATAATATGAAAAAAATCAAAGGACTTAGGGATATGAAAAATTAAACATATAACCAAAGTTTTTAAGTTATCCTTATCTCATACTTGCACACCAACTTATGAATAATTCATCAAAATGTAGGGTATGATACTAGTTCTAGGGCTTTTTTGTTGAGGATGACAATATTTCAAAAACTCTAAATAGCTAAAACATAGTTTCTTCATGATTTTCACAACATACCAAAATTTTTTAACTAAGTGAAAAATTAGGCCATCGATGGTGTTTCCCAATAGAGGTGGAATTTGAGTGGTGGAGAAAGTGGTGACCAAGCTTTGGTGGTGGAGGGGTTGCATGCTTAGGCGTAGGAGGCACTGTTGTGGTTGCTCCACCCACAATGGTGTTGAGTGGATAGTACAATGTTTTTAACACCACACTTTTTTTTTAGATGATTTTTTTGACTTTTCTTAAAATTGTAATGAAATGTGTGCCGAGGGTCATACAACCATGGGAAGAAAAAAAAACAATTGCCTTAGATTTTCCCAATATCCAAAATTGGCAATTTTATATGAAAAGAGGGGTTTTGACATCTTTTGACGCCAATCGTGAGGTTTTTTTGGCCTCAAAGTGCTCCAAAAATTGGAGGCCCCCTAATTTTTATAGAAAATATCCAAAAATAGCTAGATCTATTCTATCAAACCCTCATTCTTCTTTTTATCCAAATAAGAACAAGTTACAATAGGTCAGGCTCTAGTACCATGAAAGATTTTAACAATAAAAATCCACAAAACCTTAAGAACACTTGCATGCAAGAACCTTTTACAGAAAACAAAACACAAAAAAGAGGCAAGGGTTTTTCTCTAAGAATATGGAAAATTATATTATTAAACTAGAAGAATGAATGAAATTTATAATTGATCAATCCTTATAGAAAGAGATAGTAAACCCTAAAAGGTAAATGACATTTAATAAAAACCCTAAAAGGTAATGCTTTACTCTAACAATAAATTTAGGGTAATTCCTTGTAATATCTCTCCCCCCCCCCCCCCCCCCCCAATCATGAAATCTAATATCAATCATAATTGATGCCCTCAAGACTCATACAAGAATATCTCTAAAAAGAAAATTCACCTAAGTATTACTTTAACTATAAATATATTATCTATTAATACAAGTTGAATATAATTATAATTAATATTACTAATTAACCATTGGTATTAATACAATATTAATTCTATAATCAAATTTATTAGTCATAACAATATGATATCAATTTATGACCTATCAATAGTACTAAAATATACTCAATTATGTAAATATAAGATAATAAACAAATACTAGTAAAGAGTAATCACTAAATAAAGTTAAAGAGTGTGACCCTTCCAAAGGATGTATTAAATATCAACACATATATATTAACCATGCTAAACGTGTGAGGGAGGATATAACATATTTAATCTACAAACCACGAAAGATACCACAAAGCACAAAGGAATATATGAATTTCAAGTACAGAAGTGCAATTCTACAAATTGCTGTAGGTTAGACCATATACTGAGTATTTCCACACATCAACTCATCCAAGTATATGTGAAAACCACTGAACTTAAAAATATTATAGTGACAAAGAAAGGTGGAAATGTTGGAAGGTAAACAAAAGAACTACAAAGGACACCATCAACTAAGCGATGTGGAAGGAACTAGTTCAAAATCACCCCGGGTATGAAATCATAAATAGCAAGTCTAAACTTTGTAGTCATAGTTGCAAAGAAATAATCCATGGACACACAAAGAAGAAGATTGGAGACATCCTTAAGATTGGGGTTAAATTAGTGGGTAGAGTAATATAGTTAGTTTTGTTATTTTTGTGATTCTAACCATTATTTTGCAGGAATTACTTGTCTCAAACTAACCCTAATAGTGGGGATATTAAACTGGTATCAGAGCATAATAATGTCATCCTATGGAAGTGGTTAGTCCATGCATTATCACACCTTAAAGAATGATGGCAAGGGAACTAGCCCAAGAAGTAAGGAATTTTATAGAACAGACTAATGAGAGATTTGAAAGGACTAAAAACTCCAATAAGGTACTACTAGAAGCTATACAAAAATTAAGCAATAATAATAATAACAAAAATGAGAGACTTAACTCACATAGGAACCATCATTCCAATCACGAGGAAAATGAAACTTTGTCACAAAGTTCAGTCCCATGAGAAATGTTCCCCTCATTCATTTTGAGAGGAAAACCTATTGTGGATAATTGAAGGACCACTAATAGTGTGGAAGAAATTGCACAAATGTATGCCAGCTTGGATTCCAATCTTCAAAAACTTATTCCCTTTAAAGAATACTATTAATCTAAACTCATGGAAAATAGAAAGAAACATCATGTAGATGAAGACCTTTAGAAGAAGATAAATAAGGTAAAATTACACTATTTTAATGGGTCGAGAGAAGAAACTGCTCAATCATGGGTCCAAACATTAGATACATATCCATCCTATAGTCCTATGACAAAAGAAGGTGTTGTCAAGTTTTCCATACTTCATTTAAGAGGATCAGCCCACAAATGGTGGCACCATGACCAAATTTCCCTAGGGCTCAATTTTTCTACCTCCTATAGTGAATTCACTCAAAGATTGATGAGTAGGTTTGATCTAAGGGATCCTGAATAGTACTTCCAATAGCTAACTCACCTAAAAAAATCAAGTTTAGTAGAAGAATATGAAAATCAATTTCAAGATATTTCTATATTGGTTCCAAATCTATCTTTGGGTCAACTCACTCAATAAAAGGAAAAATCTTGAAGAAGCCATTAGGAAAGCCAAGAAAATTGAGTTCAACACATGCAAAGAGAATTCAAAGAACTCTGTCCCTATAATTTCATATCAAAATAAAGGAATGAAAGATAGTCATCAAGGAAAGTCATGCTAATATTGTAGGGAACCATGGAGCAAAGATCATAGATGTCATAAAATGGAAGAGCTGAGAAAAAACACTTATGTTTTAGGTGTAATGAACCTTGGAAACATGGTCATTGATGTAAGCAAGGAAAAATGAATAAAATAGCATATGATGATGAAAGTCCAAACAAAAAGGCAAAAAATGATGAAGATGAAAATGCAAGGTTAGCAGTCATCACTCGAGAGGATGGGGATAATCCTTTTTGAATCATTCAATAGAATGTAATATTAGAAAAATTTGTATTGCTTAAGGACAAGCAATTTTGAAAGTGTAACATCCCCACATCCCCCACCTCAATCATGAAATCTAATATCAATCATAATTCATGTCCTTGACTCATACAAGAATATCTCTAAAAAGAAAATTCATAGAAGTATTACTTTAACAATAAATACATTATTTATCATAAAAAGTAAGTTGAATATAATCATAATCAATATTACTAATTAATCATTGGTATTAATACAATATTAATTCTATAATCAAAATAATTAGTCATAACAATATGATATCAATTTATGACTTATCGCTAGTACTAAAATATACTCAATTATGTAAATATAAGATAGTAATAGAAATATTAGTGGAGAGTAATCACAAAATAAAGTTCAAGAGTGTGACCCTTCCAAAGGATGTATTAAATATAAGCACATATATATTAACCATTATTGGCATGTGAAGGAGGATATAACATAGTTAATCTATAAACCATGAAAGATATAACAAAACACAAAGGAATATATGGATTTCAAGTAGAGAAGAATGATTCTATAAATCACCTTAGGTCAAACCATATACCGATTATTTCCACACACCAAATCAACCAAGCATACATGAACACCAGTGAACCTAAAAATAGTATAGTGATGAAGAAAGGTGGACACATCAGAAGGTAAACAAAAGGACTATGAAGGACACCATCAACAAAGAAACATGGAAGGAACTGGTTTGAAATCACTCTAGGTACAAAATCATAAATAATAAGTCTAAACTTTGTAGTCACAGTTGCTAAGCAATTATCCATGGACACACAAAGAAGAAGATTGAAGACATCCTTAAGATTGGGGTTAAATTAGTGGGTAGAAAAATATAGTTAGTTTTTTTATTTCTGTGATTCTAACCATTATTTTGTAGGAATTACTTGTCTCAAACTAACCCTAATAGTGGGGACAGTACATTCCTCATGTCAATAGTCTTTCCTTTTTACCCACTTTAGACAAAATCCATGACCATTTTGGGTAGTTGTCTTATTTAGATAACTTGGGGCTATAGACTTGAAATGGTGAGGGCTTACAAAGGATTCTCCTACATTTTTTGATATAATACAATCAGTGCATGGGGTTGCATGTTCTTCAAGAGATGAAATCCCTATGACTGGCGAGATCCCAAAATTCCCTCACATATTGTTGGCTCTCAATGAGGACTGCATGGATAACCTAGTAGTCTAGTTTTGTTCATCTTAGCTCTGCAATGATTAGTGGTTTCCTAAGTATTTTCTTAAAGGGTCTATCTAGACGTCCTCATGTTGATGAATTAGTCTCCTTCCCACAAATATCAAAGTGTTTGTGTTTTTGTTTAGGATTACTGGGTATTGGGCGTTGACACTTATGAGCTGGAAAGATAATAGGTGTTGTTTCAAATAAATAAAGAATCTCTCAGAGTTGAATGATGGTAGGTGTATGATTACTAAATGCATTCAACCTAGTATTTTTTATCCATCCATCTCTACTAGGACTAAAGGGGTTTTCTTGATGCCAATGCCCATGAATCCATTGACATTGCTCTCGTCAATCCATCGATCGATGTATTTATTTACTTGAAATTTTTTTTCCTACTCATGGTTGATTAGAACTAATGTTATTAATAATTAAAAATTATTATTTTTCTACAACATTTACATAACCCAGTTTGGGA
Organism: Cupressus sempervirens; assembly: GCA_028749045.1. Classification (NCBI taxonomy): domain Eukaryota; kingdom Viridiplantae; phylum Streptophyta; class Pinopsida; order Cupressales; family Cupressaceae; genus Cupressus; species Cupressus sempervirens. The sequence continues at coordinate 221,385,003 of CM053786.1, forward strand.
TGAGATTCATCTAGCAACTTTTTATCTCTATCTGAATCCAAGATTTTATCTATAAGTCATTGCTTCTCTATTTGAGAATCTATACTAGTTTCATCTTCAGGATTTGAGAAAAATGTTTGGTTTGATCTATATCTTCTAAAATCTATTTTTTATTTGGGGGAGGTCGCAAAATTTAGTTAAGTTTTGAAATTTGATAGATTCTTTAGAAAAGGGGATAGATTATTTATTCAAAGGTGATTCAATTATAGAAGTGTTGTAATGTGGAGCCTAATTAGACTTAAAGGTTTATTGCATGTAGTTTCCCCTATATTATTTCTATGGGTATTTAGGGGAAGCACCCCAAAGATGGGATGAAGGGATAGTGCCCCAGGTGTGCTCCTTGTCATAGTATAGGGTGGGGTCAAGGGTCAACACTCCTATAGGGGTTTTTAGGGGTAGTACTATCCAAGCCAAAAATAACCCTATATTGCAAAAGCATTGGCTACGATTTTTCTATTAGATGACTTATTCTAGCCCTAATTTTTTAAGTGACAAAAGCATGTATAAATGGCTTACGGTTAGGGATTTCAATATGTATAGTGATTGTATATGAGCAATGTTAGTATGCTAATAGAAACCAAATTTAAATAAAGCTTCTACAAACTAAAAAAAATTCATAAATTTCAAGATAGACTAAGATGAACTCTCAATTGAGAATATGAGCCATTAATGGACTCTCTCAATAAGAAGCTCTCTTGTTGAGTAGCTTTATCTAAATGGATAGGATGTATGCTCAATATGCTTCAAAAAGGGCTTCAAATGGAGTTGGAATTTGGGTGTGAGTGTATGGTTTTGATGTAAAATGGCTTCTCAAAATGGCATTATGACTTTACTTCATGGATTGTGTTATTTTGCAAAGGGGAAGGATCCAATTTATAGGCAAGAGGCTTGAGGAATTGAGGGCTAAGATGCAAGGATGGGAAAAAGCTTATGGAGGGCTCAGATTGCATGAGAGGAGAGCACATGGATTGTGCTTCCTTACAACCAATCAAGGAGTGACACATGTCACATGGTGAGAGGATGGAGGAAAGGGGAAGGATGAGTCAAAAAAGGAGGCTCAAGGGATAAAATCTTCATAAAGACCCTCATAATGACTTGTAAGAGCAATAAAAGGGCTTGTAAGAGTCATTTATGACCTAGTGGACTTCATAAAGTTTTATGATTGAGATATTTTGAGGGTGATGAGAGCCATTTCGAGTTGGACTTGATTAGGAGGGTTTTAAGCTTGCTTAGGATTGTGCAAATGATTAGAGGATGGATTAGGATGGTTTAGGATTAGCTTAGGGATAGGCAAGTGGATGGCATTTAATGAGGGTGGGTGAAGGAGGAGATATTTGTTAACTTTGGCTTGGGTTAATAAGTCTTAACCCATGTTTAGGGAATGTGACAAGGTTAGGAGGGGATTAGGATCAGGTTTAAAGACATCTTCTAGAAGAGTCTAGACTTTGGATGAGGATAAAGACTTTCTAGAATAGTCTAGAATTTCCTAGGATGAGGATGAAGACTTTCTAGAAGAGTCTAGAACTTCTTAGGATGAGGATAAATTAGATTTTTAAGAAATAAATAAAGTTTTATTTATTTCAAGGGTTTGGGTTGAGGAGATATTTATTAAAACTTTTTTAATAAACATGAGGATTAATATTTAATCTTAATTAAATATTTTGAGTTGGGATTAGGGGTAGGAAATGATGGGATTAGCCTTTAATCGAAATTAAAGAAGGATTAGAAGATTTTGGAAGAGGTTATTGGTCATAAGGAAATTGGCCAAGTTTTGGGCAAAAAATAAATTTTTTATTTATTTTAGGATTTTTGGTCAATTTATTAATTAAATAATTAATAAATAAGAAAATAATGTTTAAATAAGATTTAAACATTTTAGGGAGGGATTCCTTAATTAAATATTTTAAATTAAGATAAAGGGATTTAATGGCATAAAAATTAATTAATTAATTAATAAATGATGATGTCATTGGGACTTTTTTTTTTCCAGAAAATAAAAATATTATTTTCTAAAATTTTTTAGGTGTCTACATTTTGCCCCTCTTTGATGTGATGTCGCAAGTGGCATGGCATCAAAGATAAGAAAATAAGATGCCCAAGGCTAGAGCAGAAGAGGAGAGAATGGACTGCAAGATGCCCCCTCAAGAAGGCAGCGGGGAGAGAAAGCGAGGCTCCATGACTTCTTGAAAAGTACAAGAATCTGAGATGAGCAAGAAGACTCAGATGGGCAAAGAGAAGGGGCTAAATTAGCTCAAACTCTCACTATGGGAGAATGATAAAGGAGAATCAGATGCACAAGAGGAAGCAAGCTTAAGACCTTAGGGAAGCAGAGCGCTATAAAAAGGAATCCAGGATAGGGATATGGATGAGGGGATTATAAAGCTGATGCAACAGGATTTCAAGGAGTTAGATTGGTGGAAGATGGGTTTCGGAGATCCCTAGGACTAGGATTGTGGATCTTGAAAGATGAGGCTTGGTGGATTGATTTGGATTGGTGGATCCCTAAGACTAGGATTGTGGATCCCTAAAGCTAAGAGTGATGAGTGATTCAAAGAGATACTGATGCATAAGCTGGGGTAGGAGAGACGGATGCTGGATATGGATGGGGGATAATGGAGATGAAGGAAAACCATTGAAGCTTTTTGAGCGGGGGGATACTTCAAAGAGAAGTACCACCATGTAGTTGAGCACTAGATTTTCTATAGGACTATTGGTTAATTGCCAAGGTTACCAAGAACATCAAGGCCTTTTCACCAACCGTCCAAAGGACTGACGAACTGACTCGAAACAAACACACAAGGATTGCCCCAGTATCACACATGAATCCCAGAGGAAGCAGTGTGGAAATGACACTGGGTAACCCACAAGCAAAAAAGAAAACAAGAAAAAGACATGATCAAGACCTTACGCTCTGATTGCCCCATTTACAATATACCATGATATGGAAGATCGTGGAAACCTTGAGGAGGGAACAAGGAGATTTCTTGGAAAAGATATTTCAAGACCTAATAGGGAAGAGGCCAAATCAAAAGAAAGCGAAAATCCAAAAGAGAACCATTTGCCAACGAGATGGATAGGACGAGGTACTAACGGACCAAGATCAGACATGAGGAAAGCTATATCCTGCAAGGACCTATCAGAGAGTACCTAAGCTAGTGGATTTGGATGAGTGATGCATCTGGCAAGCTGAACTAAGAAAGATAACACTTTGGTGACAGGAAATCTAGCTAAAGGATGCATTGGAATATCTAACCAAAGTGTGTGATGTGTGCAAGATGTTGACCAAGGATGAACTGACACGAACGCTGGATAAATACAATGATACTAAGCTAAAGAGGATGTACAAGCTGATGGACCAAGATATGTTACAAATGTACAAGTTTTTTCATGTTTTGGTTTTTGTGAGATGGAAATGTTTGTGAAGGATGGGATGTCTATAATAGGTGATAGGTGGATAGGTAGATGGTTTGCGAAAAGATTAAGTGAAAATGGGGTTTTGTGTGTGCACGTGATAGTATACAAGCTAGGATACAAGATTATTTATAGGCTGGAATATGGTACAAACCTTGGACAAGATTCAGATAGACAAGGTATGGTACAATATTTACAAGGTATAATACAAGCTTTGGTACAAGATTTACAAGTTGTACAGGAGGTATTTACAAGCTTCATCAGATTTTGGATATTTGGTTGGAACACCAAGGGAACAAGAAAGTGTGTCTTATGGGATGGTGGGTAAATGGATGAGGGATAGGATAGTGATAGATAATGGATTAGTCTTTAGTACACAAGGTGCCTGAATTACCAGGTTTTCACCAAGGTACCTATCCAAGGTGCTTGAATTGCCAAGTTTTCACCATTGGACGCTTATTTCTCTTTACTATTTTTTTCTTTTGTATTTTTCAAAAGCCTGGTATACCAAGGATCTTCAAGCATAGAACTTCTTGAGATGAATGATGTTAGTAGGATCATTCAAGAGTTCTCCTTCTGGTGTAGATAGCTGATAAGCTCCAGAGCCAAAGGAAGCAGTGACAACATAAGGACCAAGCCATGTAGGTTCAAACTTGCCTTTCTTTTCTCGATCTACTTGGACTTTCATGTTTTCTTTGAGGACCATGTCACCTGGCTGAAAGTGTCATGGAAGCACCTTCTTGTTGAAATTTCTTTTGAGACGAGTTTGATAGACTGTGAGATGATCATAGGCTTGTTTCCGCTTCTCGTCTAAGAGATCTAGCTAGCTGAGTCGAGCTACTCTATATTCTTCATCTGATATTTGCCCTTGCAAAGATATGCGCAAGGAGGGAAGTTCAACCTCTATAGGTAGTACCGCTTCGGCACCATAGACTAGGGAGTATGGAGTTGTGCCTGTGGATGTACGGAAGGAAGTTCGCTAGGCCCATAGGGCTGGATTTATTTGTAGGTGCCAATCACGGCCGGAATCATTGACAACTTTCTTTAGAATTTTGAGGAGGGTTTTGTTAGTTGCCTCTGCCTGGCCGTTACCTTGTGGGAAATATGGGCTAGAAAAGCGGTGATGGATGCGGAGGGAAGTGCATAATTCTTCCATGTTGAGATTTTCAAAGTTACCTCTGTGGTCGGTGAAGATGGTGGATGGGATGCCAAAGCGGCAAACAATGTGGTACAAGATGAACTTGGAGACCTGAACTCCTGTAGCTGAGACTAGGGGGACTGCTTCCACCCATTTAGTGAAATAGTCTGTAGCCGTTATTATCCATTTATGTCCATCAGATGAGAGGGGTGTGATAGTTCCAACTAGATCAAGGCCCCAACAAGCAAAAGGCCAAGGTGGTGCAATAGGCTGTAGATCCTATGCCGGAGCATGCACAAGATTTGCATGCTACTGACATGGGAGACACTATCTGACAAAGTCACAGGAGTCTTCTTCAATGGTAGGCCAATAGTAGCCTGTTCTAAGGATTTGTCGCACTAGGACAATACCACTCATGTGGGCACCGCAAAGTCCAGAGTGTACTTCCTTTAACACCATCGCGGCCTCATTTTGTTCTAAACATTGAGAGAGAGTATCGTGATAACCCGGACGATATAGGGTATTGGCTATGATAACATAGCGGGATGATTTTCGGATGAGGTTCTGGCGTTGGGTACGTGTGAGGTGAGGGGATATGATACCATCGTTAAGGTAAGCATGAATCTCATGGTACCAAGGGGATTGGGGACCAACCAAGATAAAAACATAGTTTGAATCCTCATTCGCATAGGCGGGTGTGAGGAGCTGCTCCGCTAAAAACTCATACTGTGTAGCTGCTTGGGGAATTTCCAAGAGCGAGCCTATAGTAGCCATAGCATCTGCTGCTTTGTTCTGTATTCAAGGCACTTGTGTAAACTGAAGCTTTGTAAAATGTTGGGTTAGCTGATCAACCAGCTCTTTGTAGGGTAATAGCTTTTCATCTTTGGTTTGATATTCATTTAGGGCTTGCTTGATGATGAGCTGAGAATCGCCAAAGATTTGTAGCTCAACAATGTTCCATTCTGCAGCTATCTTTAATCCTGCTATGAGGGTCTCATATTCAGCTATATTGTTGGTGCTAGGGAATTGTAGCTTGAAGGCTTTTAGAATGTAATCTCCTTGAGGTATGACCAACAATATTCCTGCCCCTGATCCATGAGATGTGTATGAGCCATCAAAATAAAGTTTCCATGGGGGTTGTTCTTCAATTAGACAGATATGCTCATCTGGAAATTCTATGATCAATGGATAAGCATCTATTAGAGGTGCATCAGCTAGGTGATCTTCTATAGCTTTCCCTTTGATTTCCTTTCTATCCACATACTGGATGTCAAATTCACTAAGGAGCATAACCCATTTGGCCAAACGGCCTGTAAGTGCTGTTCTAGAGGGCATATACTTGAGAGGGTCAATCTTGGAGACTAGTTGGATGGTATGACTTAGAATGTAATGGCGAAGCTTTTGAGTTGAGAAAACAACTGCCAAACAAGCTTTTTCCATAGGAGTGTAATTGAGTTCATAACCAACTAGGGTTCTACTGATGTAGTAGATGGCTCTTTCTCTGTTGTAGTCATCAAGTTGTGCTAGAAGTGCCCCTAGAGCAGTAGGTGTTGCTGATATGTACAAAATTAGGGGATGACCAGGAACTGGTGGAACCAAGATAGGGGGATTGATGAGATACTACTTGAGATGGTCGAAGCTGTGCTGACATAAAGGATCCCACTTGAAGTTCTCATCCTTCTTCAGTAAATGTGAAAATGGTGTACACTTATCTGCAAGCTGGGAGATGAAGCGCCGAACAAATTTGAGCTTTCCTTGAAGAGAGCAAAGCTATCACAGTGTCTGGGGAGGAGGCATGTCTAAGATAGCCTTGACCTTCTTGGGGTCGATCTCTATACCTCGTTTAGAAACTATGAAACCTAGAAGCTTGCCAGATGTGACCCCAAAGACACATTTCTTGGGATTCAGCATGAGATGATATTTGGCTAACCTATCAAAGACTTTCTCCAGGTCAGCAAGATGATCCATGAAGGTATGAGACTTGACCAAGATATCATCCACATAATCCTCCAAAATGCTATGGATGAGATCATGAAAAATGGTTTTCATAGCTCTTTGATAGGTAGCCTCAGCATTCTTTAGGCCAAAAGGCATCATGTTGTAGCAAAAGGTTCCCCAAGGGGTAGTGAATGCTATCTTATGCTGATCCTCTTCTGCAATCTTGATTTGATTATACCCATAAAATCCATCCATGAGGGACAAAATTTCATGTCCAGCTATAAGATCTACAATCATATCTATGTTGGGCAAGGGAAAATCATCTTTTGGACAAGCTTTGTTAAGATCTCTAAAATTAGTGCAGATTTTGATGTCACCGAAAGGTTTAGTGATAGGGACCATGTTGGAGATCCACTCTGAGTAGTCGATAGGTCGGATAACCTTAGCAGCTAACATTCTTTCTAATTCAGCTTTGACCAATAATGCCACCTTGGGGTGCATTTTTCTAAGCTTTTGTCTGACGGGCTTGATCTTTGGATCAACTGCAAGATGAACTACAAGCTTTGGATCAAGTCCTGGCATGTCCTGATATGACCATGCAAATTGGCCAATGTTCTCTCTTAAGAACTCAAAGAGGAGGTCAGCTTGGTCCTGTGATAGGGATGCAGCAATGTGAACAAGTCTGGGGATCTTTGATGAACCAATGTTGACTTCTCGAGTATCCTCAATTAGAATAGAAGACACCTCTGGTCGATTATCTTGAGGAGGCAATGCTAAATCCTCATGTTCTTCTGGATTTTCTTGCTGAGGGGTTCTCTTCGTTGCCTTAGCTAGTCTTAGATTCACCTTAGTTCCAGTTTTGGGTGTATCGGAACTAGGTTGGGGATTTTCTCCAAAATACCCCTTGGGATCTAGCTTGTAGATATAGGCAAAATCTGGCTTTTTTTTTCTTGTGAGGAGTTTCAACTCCCATGAATCTTAGAAGTGCCTCCTCTGATGTGAACTCATCGATGTGTATGACACTTGGTTGGTCCCAATCTATGAGTTGTGGATGGGCGAGTGGTAGGTCAATGAGGTGGATGGATAGTTCTTGGAGAACAGAGTCTCCGAGGGAGATTTGGTCTAGGATATCATCGTAGGCTCTCTTTTCAACTTCCTTAGGAATGTCTTTGATTTCGACAAGGTTGCGGTGAATGTTTAAAAAAGCATGACCATTCTCATTGGTGCCCCCAATTGTGGGTATGCCAAATCCAAGACCTGACTTCGATTCCCACTTGTGTGCATTGATGGGGCACTGCATGCCTCTTTCTTCTGGTCCTAGACCACCACCTTGATAGTTCCATTTGTTAGTGATGAGCTTATGTTCTTGGGGATACTTTTGGCTGAAGTGATCAAGGCATGCTTGATTTCTTTGAGGTGCATCCTTCTGTAACCATTTGTTGATATCTGGAGTGAGCTCCTCATGAAGAGGGATTTTTGAGGATACAAAGGTTGTTGGGCCAAACTGTTTGTATCGAGGAGGTGGACCTCCTTAGCTTTGTGATATGTCAATCATCCATGGGCATGTGGATCAAGTGGGAGTGCCCCAACAGAAAATGCATCTGACAGACTATACTCTCCACAACCTTTGTTATTGATCTTCACGATAGACAGGGTAGGGGCGAGGATGGTTTCTGGGTCATTAGAAGTGTGGGATGAGCTGGCGATGGATGTGTCGATATCAATTCCAGGGCAATGGTTTGTATATGAAGCTTCAACCGCATTGCAGTAAGCAAAGGGTTCTGGATCGGCATGGATGGTTACCTCAGTGCCTTGATGCAGAAATTTGATGCACTGATGGTAAGTGGATGGAACGGCTTTCATGGCATGAATCCATGGGCGACTGAGGAGGATGTTAAATGGTAGGTTTAGATCAATAACATGGCAGAGTGTCTCTTGGATGACTGGCCCAACCTTGATTGGCAGCAAAATAGTTCCTTCTGTGGTTCTTTCCAAGTTGTCATAAGCTTTGATGGTGATAACCTCACTGATGATATCTGCCTCAGTATACCCAGCTTGTTTTATGAATTTTAGGGTGCAAATATTCAAGGCTGATCCATTATCTATCATTACTCTTTTTACAGCAAAGTTGGATACCATGATGGCTATGCGAAGCGGAAGGGTGTGATCTGGCTTGACCACGGGTGTGTCGGTGGGTTTGAACGATAGGGCACATGAGGATGAGAGGTGTCCAACAAGATTATGAAAATCAGTAGCATTGATATCAGAAGGGACACGAGATTCTATGAGAGCACTGTCAAGGATGTTCTTGTACACAGGACTAGTGTGAAGAAGGTCTAAAATGGAGATTTGGACTGGCATGTTCCCAAGGTGTTCCAAGATATTGTACTGGCTTTTTGATGGAGCTGATGGTGTTGGTGTAACAGGTGGGCCTGCGATGTTAAATCGCGCTCTTTGAGTGGTGACTGCACACTCATTGTTTGGTCCTTGGATATTGATAACATTGACGGAAGGCTCTTTCTCGGATATACAACCTATAAGGCTACCACAGTCTATATAGGATGAAGTGTGGTCATTGTTCTTCCCATGCTGTTGGTTTGGCTGACGGTTGTTGGTGTTGTTGTTGTTGGTTTGGATAGGTGCTTTTCCAAGATTTTGGTTGTGGTGTGGAGGAAAAGCATTTTGATAGATCTGTAAGCCTACATTGGGAGATGTTTGGGCACCAACAGTGATTTCCTTCCGATCAATGAGGTCCTACACATAGTCTTTCAGTTTCATGCATCTGAGGGTAGTGTGACCTTTTACCCTATGAAATTTGCAGTACTCATTATCTTTGTACCATGCAGCTTTGGATTGGCTTGGGTCAATTTGCTGGGTAGGAGGAAATTTGATGAGGTTTTCTTTGACTAATTTCTCAAAAATGACATCCAATGGCTCACCAAGGGGTGTATAGTTTCTAGGTGTAGGTTGGAATCTAGGCTTTTGTCCTGCAGCTACATTGATGGCATTAGCTTGATTGCTAGACCCTTGGAAGTTGGGTCTTGGATTGTGGTTTTGATAGCTTTGGTTATTTTGTTGTTGGTAGTTGATAGCTTGTTGATTTTTTGGTTGATATGGTGGGTTGGACTGGTTGTGAGAAGGACCAATAATATTCACATGTCTGGTGTTAGTAATGCCATCTATTGCAATGTGCTTGTTTTTGTTCCAATACCTAGACTTGTCATTGGAATGTGATTGATTTTGGTTGGCTTCCTTGTAAAGCTTGACCACACAATCTTTAATGAGTCCTTGCTCAAGGATCATTCCTTTCTCTTCGATATCTTTGTAGGTTTGCAAACAGTTCATGGTCATGTGGTGAGCCAAGCTAGGATGGGCATTATCAATAAACATTTTCACCACATGGCATTCTGGCAAGGTGCAGGATATGTGGGTGGTAAGGGTTTGCCATCTTTGCAGGTATTTGGCAAGGCTTTCTCCACCTTTTTGCTTGGTGTGGACAAGATCAACTATTGATAGCTCTATTTCAACAAGATGGGCATATTGGGCTACAAATGCCTCAGATAATTCAGCAAAGTTTTTAATTGTGCCATAGGGGATTCTATAAAACCATTCAAGAGCTGGTCCAGCTAAGCTTTTGGGAAAAAGGCGCAAGAGGAAGACATCATTGTATGCTACGTCCTAGCAGTGCATGTAAAATTCTTTGATATGTGTGACAGGGTCTCCTTTTCCTCTGAATTTGTCAAATTTGGGTACCTCAAAGTGTTCGAGAAATGGTGTCATGGTAATGGCTCTGTCAAATGGGTAAGGACACACATTCTCAAACTTGAATGTCTTCCGATCATTCCCTTCTTGGATGGCTTTCAGAGCTATCTTCATTTGCTCCCATTCTGAATTGATAGGTGATGACTGGGGTGCCCCCAATGTAGGAGTGCCTTGAGGTAGGTATGTGCTAGATGGGGCCACTGAATATGGATGGCTATGAGGGATTTGTTGATAGGGATTGTACATTGTTTGGGTAGCTGCATGGTGGATGACAGGATACTGAGGGGGAGGTGGCGCATATTGCTGCATGTGCTGCGAGGCTTGCTGTTGATATGGGATTTGAGGTTGGGATTGAGGAACATAAGCTGGTTGTGGGATAAATGGATTGCTTTGTGGAGGTAAGGTATAAGATGGTTGAGAGGCTTGGGGAAAGGATCGGGGGGCTTGTGGGGTTTGACCAATATATATGGGTTGTGCCCCCATTTGGGATGGTATCTGCAAATAATTGGTGGTTGGCTGGGGTGGTGGATTACCTCCTAGAAGTGGCATTGAAAAGTAGTTGGTAATTGGAGGTAATGGATTAGTTGGTGGTGGAGGTGGTGGGAATTGAAAGCTTGGGAATGGAACTGATGGGGTTTGATAGCTTTGTGGTTGGATTTGGAAGCTTGGTAGAGTGGTGGCAGGGGCTGGGGTCACTTGGGAGTTTGGTAGAAAATTGGTAGTAGCTTGTGGGATTTGATAGCTTTGTGGAGTGAGGGTAGTAGCTTGTAGATTTGTGGCTAATGGTATTGAGCTTCCAAGACCTAATGGAAATGATGGGATTGTGCTTTGGGCTGTAGTGAACAAGCTGGGGGTGATGAAAGGTTGATTACTTGGCCCCATGGGTGGCATCCCTATTGTATATTGCTGAGGTTGGCCAAAGATGCTAGCACTGATTTGGGAGATGGGTGGATTTGGAAGGCTGGGTTGGGGAGCAGCAGCAGCAATAGTGAAGGGGGTGAACGGTGAGCTATTTTGGGTAAAGGGGGTTTGGAGCGGAGAGGTATGAACCAAGGATGGAGTGGTGGTGGATGGGTTGGCTTGCGGCATGGAGATTTCAACTTGGGTGGATGATGGTATGTTTAGGTCTGTTGGATCATATGGATTGGTTGGAGGCTCTTCTTTTGGCATATATTGAGGATAATTTGGATCATAAGAGCCTATGGGTGGTGGTAGCTACCCAAACAATGGGTGAGATGGATCTGATAATGGAGGGGGTCTTCCAAAGTCAAACGTTCCTACATTTTCCCTTCGAAAATTAGCCATGATTGTCTCTTTGTTCTTGTCTATAATGGCATTTACCAATACTGCATTTCCTGGTTGGTTCATGAAAGCTTCAATGTCAGTACATGATGGCATAGCTTTCTCTGGGCTGAAGGATGGCTGATTCTAACTTCAAAGATATGTTGCCAAAGCACGAAAGGTCTGCTTTCCTATGTGCAAGCTTGGTGGTGATTGTGTTAACTTAAGGATAGACTGATGATCCTTTAGGAAGAACACGAGATTGACCACTTGTGGATCCCAACCTTTAGCTCAAGGTGATGAGGGATAACAAGTGACAAAGCTGGATTACCCTAGACAAAGCTCTATCAAAGGGATAACCTTGGTGAGATTGATGGGTTTGGAAGATTTTAGGAGTGGCAAACTTTTGGCAAAAGTGACAACAATTTTGAAGGCTTGGATGTGAGGTTTTGATTGCTGGCTAGATGGTTTGATTCTAAATGAGATGGATGAGCTAATAATGCTTAAGGGGATAACATAAGATGGCTGGCTTTTTTATAAAGATGACTCTAAAGTGAAGCTTATCCAAGAATATGTGGAGAAACAAGGGTGTCTAATCATAGAAATCATGCCTAGTTGGTAAGGCATAAGCAGGATTAACTCCTAGATGTTGGCTAAATTTGATGGTGCACTCTAACCAGGCCTCTTGAAGTGCTTCGTCGGTAGCTTTTTCCTCTGCTTTGTGGAGTTTGGCAATTCGTGGGCTTGGTGTTATTTCTTTTCTCTTGGCTGAAAGTTCTTGGTATGCTAGAGATGGTTTGAGTTTAACTTTGTGGAACTTCTGTTTGGGTTTGGGTTGCTCTGACATCAATTTTTGAATCTGCTTGGCTTTGAGAGATCTTGGTTGTTTTGCTTCAACTCTTTCAATTTCTAGAATAGGCAGTGACTACGCTAAGTATGCCCTAAGCTAGGATTGACCAAGTTTGGTAAACATTCATTCAACAAATAAAAGATCAAGCAATAGATAGAAACAACCAGATAGAAGTTTTTGATTCTCAGAAAGTGATACTTGCACCAAGGAGTGTGTATGTTCTACAAATGTTTTGATCAGTCACCTCAAACACATTAACATCCTAGATGGTTGTCTACAAGGTTGACAGTTGGTTTAGCTAAGGAGTTCTCGATATACCCAAGGTACGTGAGGCCCAAATCCGTAGATGAGACCAAAAAGATGTCACACAACCGAGAGGAGCGGTAACCCACTTCTCCTCTTTCACTTCTCAAGGGTATAAAGTTCCTTGAGGCTTAGCCTGAGTGACAAAATCTTGATCCCAAGAGAGGTGTCTTTCGATTCACCTCCCAATTCTTATACTCTGCCAGAACGCTGGAGTTGAGGTCGTCCAAGGGGTGATGAAATCCCCAAGCAGGCCTCCTAAAAAGAAACAAGGTTTTGGATCCTAATCTTATGCACCCAAGATGGCCTCAAAAGATGACAAGGGGAGAGAAGACTTGGATGACCTTGGGCTAAAAAACACGCTTGTTCTTTTACTGACTAACTCTTATGTGTGCTAATCTAGACTTTGCAAGCACTCATGTTTAAGAGACAATGTTCAATTCCAACTTGAAGCACCAACAAAAGTAAATCGATCGAAGAATGCAAACAATAAGAAGAGTTAGGGTCAACAAAAGCAAACTCGCAAGCCTAGAGGCCCTCCACATCAAGTATCGATTAATTTTCTTTAAGGCATTCAAGATTGAGTGTGAGTTTGTTTTAAGCCCAAAACAAAAGTGTGTGAGATTCGATTTCAAGCGCGCACCCGAAGGCTCTCCACGTCAGTTGTTGTTCAATTTTAGTGCTCAAACTTGAAGTGTGATTGATTTAATCTAGAGTTTTGATCATTTAAGAATTTTGATAAAGTTAAAGCAAACATTTAAAGACCAAGTGAGTGAGTTAGATTGTGGAACATTTAACACCTTTTTCAAGTAGACCCATCCCCATAAATGGCACTGAGATTGCAACCAATGGTTAATATTTTATGGGTGATTAGAAAAGAGGTGAGTCCAAGGAACTACTCAAATTGATTTTTTCAAATTTGTATTTTAACTTAACAAGGTTTCTTAAATGTCCAAAAATCAAACTTTACCTAGATTGCATGTGGAAAAGAGATTTGTTTTGTTCAATTTTTAGAAGCTCCAAATGAAGTGTTTGATATTGCAATGGTTAATTGATCCTTAGAATTCAAGATTGGATTTGTTGTTTTAATCATGCATTCAAGGAAAATTTGATTTTAATCCATGGCATTCAAGAGTGATTTTAGAAACATGCATTCAAAGAAAAGTGGTTAAACATTCAAGTGTTTTCTTTTGAGCATTCAAGATTGAGATTTTGTGTGTTGTTTTAAGAACTTTGAAGTGCTTTGTTTTAACCTTTGATCATTCAAGATTGTTTTGGACTCAAAAGTGAAAATGACTCTTTGGACTTTGGTTTTCATTCAAGATTTTGTGTTCTAGTTTGCATATTTTAAGCCCAAAAATGATATTCCTAGATTGTTTTGATGCATGAAAAACCTAAGAAACATTCAAGATTTTGCAATAAGACATTTGTTTTGAACAAATAACAAAGCTTTTAGGACAATTTTTGGCAACCATTTAGGACTCTTAGTTTTCATGAGATTTTTTTAAAAGAACTTTAGTGTGCACTTAGTGTTGATTTTGAACCTTTTGAAATGGAAACTTGAAGTTCTTTTTAAATTCTCAAAAATGAAGTGTTTCTAATTTTGCATGAATGCATCTAAAACCTTGATGTTGCAAGGATGCAAATGATTAGATTGGTTTAGTTTCACTTGTTAAAAGATTTTTTTCTTTTTTGCAAATTTTTAATTTTTCAATGGATTTAAGTATGATTTGGGGGTTCATTTTAAGCACTAAAAAGAAGTGTGTATGATTTTGCTTCCTTAAAAAAAAATGGCCAAGATCTCCCACAAGAAGAAGAAGAAGAAGAAGAAGAAGAAGTAGATAGAATAAGAAGAATATAGACAAGAAGAGGAAGAAGAATTTCAAGTTCTTTGTCCACCTATAAGCTTGAAAAATCTGCAAACACTATGAGATAGATTATGAGTTCCTTTGTCTTCTTCATGCTCATGTGGACCTACAAAACCAATTTATACAATCCTACCAATCACAAAAACAAGTAAAATTAGCCAAAATCAGCAAATGACATACAAAACTTGACTAAAAAAGCTAATGAAGATGACCCATGTGGGGTCCCACCGGGCATGCCAAAATGTATATGAGCAATGTTAGTATGCTAATAGAAACCAAATTTAAATAAAGCTTCTACAAACTAAACAAAATTCATAAACTTCAAGATAGACTAAGATGAACTCTCAATTGATAATATGAGCCATTAATGGACTCTCTCAATAAGAAGCTCTCTTGTTGAGTAGCTTTATCTAAATGGATAGGATGTATGCTCAATATGCTTCAAAAAGGGCTTCGAATGGAGTTGGAATTTGGGTGTGAGTGTATGGTTTTGATGTAAAATGGCTTCTCAAAATGGCATTATGACTTTACTTCATGGATTGTGTTATTTTGCAAAGGGGAAGGATCCAATTTGTAGGCAAGAGGCTTGAGGAATTGAGGGCTAAGATGCAAGGATGGGAAAAAGCTTATGGAGGGCTCAGATTGCATGAGAGGAGAGCACATGGATTGTGCTTCCTTACAACCAATCAAGGAGTGACACATGTCACATGGTGAGAGGATGGAGAAAAGGGGAAGGATGAGTCAAAAAAGGAGGCTCAAGGGATAAAATATTCATAAAGACCCTCATAATGACTTGTAAGAGCAATAAAAGGGCTTGTAAGAGTCATTTATGACCTAGTGGACTTCATAAAGTTTTATGGTTGAGATATTTTGAGGGTGATGAGAGCAATTCCGACTTGGACTTGATTAGGAGGGTTTTAAGCTTGCTTAGGATTGTGCAAATGATTAGAGGATGGACTAGGATGGTTTAGGATTAACTTAGGGATAGGCAAGTGGATGGCATTTAATGAGGGTGGGTGAAAGAGGAGATATTTGTTAACTTTGGCTTGGGTTAGTAAGTCTTAACCCATGTTTAGGGAATGTGACAAGGTTAGGAGGGGATTAGGATTAGGTTTAAAGACATCTTCTAGAAGAGTCTAGACTTTGGATGAGGATAAAGACTTTCTAGAATAGTCTAGAATTTCCTAGGATGAGGATGAAGACTTTCTAGAAGAGTCTAGAACTTCTTAGGATGAGGATAAATTAGATTTTTAAGAAATAAATAAAGTTTTATTTATTTCAAGGGTTTGGGTTGAGGAGATATTTATTAAAACTTTTTTAATAAACATGAGGATTAATATTTAATCTTAATTAAATATTTTGAGTTGGGATTAGGGGTAAGAAATGATGGGATTAACCTTTAATCGAAATTAAAGAAGGATTAGAAGATTTTGGAAGAGGTTATTGGTCATAAGGAAATTGGCCAAGTTTTGGACAAAAAATAAATTTTTTATTTATTTTAGGATTTTTGGTCAATTTATTAATTAAATAATTAATAAATAAGGAAATAATGTTTAAATAAGATTTAAACATTTTAGGGAGGGATTCCTTAATTAAATATTTTTAATTAAGATAAAGGGATTTAATGGAATAAAAATTAATTAATTAATAAATGATGATGTCATCAGGACATTTTTTTTTTCAGAAAATAAAAATATTATTTTCTAAAGGATTTTTAGATGTCTACAGTGATATTGTAGCTTCTTATGGTAGTATTGAGCTATAAGGGATTGTGGATTGTAATCACTAGATAATTATAATATTGGACTTCTTGTTGGTGGATGTTACCTAGGGATGGGTGAACCACATTAAATCTTTGTGTCTTGTGTTCTCATATGTGTGTTTTATTATTTTTTGATATTGGTTATATTTGCATGTAACTATTATTTATGTCCATGGTTAATCCTAACAAGAGGTTCAAGGTTGGATTTAATTTTAAATCCATTCAATTTCCTTGGAAAAATCTCTAAATTTACATTATAATTTAAGTTAAAACTATCAGTTTTATGTAAACTATTATTTACCAATTCTAATAATGACAAATATTAGAGTAATAAGATATTGTCTTATTAATTAAATCATTTTGATTTAATTATTAAGTCACTTAAATTATCTCTAGTTTACTTAAACTTTGGGCATATAATAATTAATTCTTTTATTAATTATTATCATGCAACCTATGTTACCTACCTATTAGGGTTTTGATCTCCTTTGATAAGGATTGATCTCTTTTAAATTTATTAATTCATTTTTTGATAATAGTAATTTCTCTTTTTGCTCATAAAAAGTGCCTCCTTTATGGATCTAGCAATTCAAGCCTCCATGGCTTTTGCTTCATTCTTTTTGTGATGTGTGTTTGCATGTAGGTGATTCTTGGGAGCTATGGTATTGATCTTTCATCAAATTCAACATTGTATCTGAGTCATACCTATTGTAGCTTGTTTGATATTTGGAGAAAAAGTAGAACAAGGGTTTGACAGATCAGATCAAGATTTTTTGAGTTTTTTTTTGTGAAAATAGTGGAGTCTCTAATTTTTGGAGCACTATGAGGCCAAATAGACCTCACATTCGAATTCAAAAGGCATCAAAACCCCTATTTTCATATAGAGTTCATCCATTTTGGACAACATTGATCTAGAAGGAAAAAATTTTGCACTGCAGGCTTATACAACCTACTGCACTCATTACGATGTGATTTTTTAAAAAAAGGATAAAAAAAGGGCCACCGACCATTTTTTGGTCCATACACCCCTTTTCTAATGCCAACTAGTACTTTCCAGCACCAGAAAGGTGCCTTTCAACACTGCTTTTCCTTCCAGCTCCCAGTGGCTCTTTTTTTGGGCCACACATACTCTCTAGTTGCCATCAAAAATTTTTTGGTACTGGCCTCCCAAGCTTCGCTGCCACTCCTCCTAGCTTGCCACCACTACTAGTGGCTTATCTAGGTCACCACTCTAGCACTGCTTTGCCCAAGCGGTGGATTTTTTTGGAATTTTTTAATTTTTTTTTTTTTTTAAATTAAAAATTATTTAAATAAATTCTTTTTTAAGTATTTCTAGGGATCTTGTTTGTTTTCTTACAATATCTGAGCATACATGGGTATTTTTTTTAATTCAAAAGAAGCATCATAAATTCAGTTTTGAGACGAAGATGATGGGGTAGTTATTTTTGTGATTTTTTTTCCAATTTGGTACTTGTTATTGTGCTTGAAGTATGTTGATGACTCTATCTTCTAGGGGGCATAACTTCTTCATTATAGCTCCATTTTTTTATCCAAAAAAAGTGTTAGAAAGATCTTCTCAAGAATTTTCTATATTTTCTATCATTTCACCAGTATTTTATACTAGCTATTTGTGATTCATTTCTAGAGCCTTTTTTCTCTCCTCTCATTTATGCATTCCTTCTAGCAACTAGGGTTCAATTTTTTCCATTGTGGTCGGTGTTTTGTCATATTATTTCTATTATTTACTTATGTAAACCAAAACTAGATTAAAAAAAATCAACACCTTCTAAAACAATGGCCGAGACCTCTTCTTGTCTAGAACTTGTGACCTCTCATAGCTATCACACATGGAAGACCTTGATGACATGACTTCTTTGATTAAAAGGAGTGTGGTCTTATTTAGATGTAGTGCAACTAGTTTTATAGAGTCATTTTGAGCTCATGCAACACAAAAAAAGATGAATGAGGTAATATAATTGATTTCTTTACAATTCCCCAATAGTCTACAGTTTCATCTTGATGGGTGCAATACCCCTCTAGCTATGTGGACCAAGCTTGAAGGCTTGTTTGGTACAGTGAATAAGTTCAGGGCACTTAAGATTGAGGTAAATCTTACCTCTATTGTACCAGATTCCTTTCCTTCCATTGAGAACTTCTTGATGAAGTTCAATCAATAGAGATCTCTATTGCAAGGTTGTGAGAAGACCAAGACTGATAATGAGTGCATCTACCTGATTCTTTCTCATCTTTCTAGAAACTTTCAAATTTTTTCTTCTACCTTCTATTCCACCAAAGATGCTTTGGGTAATAGATTTTCCATGCCATACTTTGAGATTTTTTGTGATCATTTGAATTGAGAGAAAGCTAAACTCTCTCAGTTTGATTCTCTCATAAGCTCACAGACTCAAGCATTGGTAGCTCAGCCATCTTCAGGGTTCAAGGAGAAGACTCAAAAGTCTCATTATACAGAGTCTCAGATTGATTCTAGCACTCATAGTTCATTAGGATCACCTCCTCATAAGGGAGGTAAACCAAAGACAAAAAGACCAAAGTGTGCTTATTGTAATAAGCCTAATCATGATGAGTCACATTTCTATGAGAAGAAGTTAGATGGCTATGCCAAATAGGTTTCAAATTTGACATTCCCCTCTAGAATAGAAAAATTGATATTCCTTCTACTTCTCGCAAACCTTCTTCATCATCATCCTTTTAGTTAGATGTTAAAGATATAGGAAAGGGTCATGCACTATGTGCAACTACTATTCCTCATTCTTCTAAATGGTTATTGGATTTAGGTGCTTCACACCATATGACATCTTCTTAGGATTTTTTCTCTTCTTTTGAGGTTTCTCCTACTCCACACATTTTGATGGAGAGCAACATTATTATGATTGTATGTGGGAAAGTTTCTATTGACATTGATGATGGTACATTTCATGATGCACTTTTTGTCCCATCTTTGTCCTCTAATCTTCTCTCTATTCATTAGACTACATACAATGGGATAGGGAAGACAATTGAGTTTGCACAAGATTTAGTGCACATCAAAGATATTGAGATAGTTAATATTATTGTTACAAGGATTTTTGATCATGCTTCCTGCCTATATTCCTTATCATATTTTGGTCCACCATCTCCACTATTAGAGATTCACTCTCCCTTTTCATGAGAGTCTACAGAAGTGAAGTTAGGTCACTTGAACATATGTGTTGTTCCTGAGACCAGTATTATGACTTCCACACCTCCACCTCTTGTTTAGATTTCATATCTTGCACAAAATTACTCTTCAATATTGCCTAATATTGAAACTTTGGTCATTGAGCCACCTACTATAGTTGTTGAGGATATAGTAGAGGGGGCACATCTTCTCTTAGATGACATATCCAACACACATATTATCACACCTTTGTTAGAGATTCCATCTTAGATTCTCATGCCTTCTTCTTTGAGCATTAGCTAGTACTTCTAGCTGCACTTTATAAATGTAAGTTTTATCATCCTTGTCTACTACCTTTTTTTCCTTTAGATTGGAACCAGATTGGTGTGTTCATTGACATAGGAGTTCTGCCATTCTTGGGGGTCCATGGAGTCTCAAACTTCTATAATGGAGGCTTTCATTATACTTATGGTTTTGAGATGTTTCATTTGTGCATCCTTTTCTATATCTTTTTGGAGTAGATTTTTTCCACTAGTTTTTCTCTATTTCTCTATTTCATAGAGATTTGATTGTGATTGGGTACTTCATTAGGCCTTATTGCCAGGACCCAAGTGTTCTTTCTACATTGCATTGTAGTTTCATTGCTCTTTCTATATTGTTTATAGCTGCATTGTTGCTCATTTGGGAGGGTGTTAGAAAAAAGGTTTGATTTAATCTCATTTATTAAGTTACCTTTTCTCCCTTCATAAGATTTCTTTTTATGCACTTATGCATTCACATCTAATAATTAATTAGTAATTATTAAATGGATTTTACCTTTTAGGTTACCTTTTTTTAGGGTTTTGATCTCCTACTATAAGGATTGATCTTTTGTAATTATCTGTTATCTTTTTCATTTTTGAAAATACAATTTGCATATCTTTAGAGCAAAACCCTTGCCTTCTCTTGTCTTTTTCTTCTCTCTGACTAGTTTTTATATGTAGATATTCTTCGGGCTTTATGGATTTGTATTGCCCAATCTAAAAGTAGGTATTTCTTCCAAATTAGGTACGTTTCTCAAGGTGATAATTTTTTGGCATGTTTCCTAAGGTGACAATTTTGTATTTTTGACACAAAAATTAACTTTTTTGGTACATAGATCAAGATTTTTGGGCATGCAAATTGAGATAGTTTTGGGACAAAACTAGCATGCTTCCCAATGCAATTTCTAGTACTAGTTAGTATTCTTTTCAAGACATTTGGCATCGATCCCAAAGCAATGATTTTTTTAAATTTTCCTAGCACTTTTTTGACCTCCCTATGGTTTTTTGGTTGTAACTTGCTCATCTGGACTCCATTTTTCGAAAATAAGATATCGCTCAAAAGTTTATTCTAATCCTATCATGATGGTACAATTTATTTAGATTTTTGGTGTTGTTTGGTGGCATATTTTAGCTATCAAAGTCAAAAGTTCCATTTTGCACTCTGAGAGACATATATTGAGACATTCTATTTTCTAGACTCTTCTCTAAGTACATCTCATTTAGTTTTCTTTTTTGCATTCTGATGGATATCTTGCTTATTTCAGGTTCAGAGATCAATTTTGTTATTTTAGATGATTTTTCATGAGTTGCACTATCTATTTTATTATCCTTATGTCTTTTTATCTTTGTTGACATCCTTTTTTAGTTATTTTTCAAATGCATTGAGATAAAGTGCCACTCTATTGCATCTTAGGATCTTGCATGTCCTTTGTTTTTCTATACTTACACTACATTATAAAGTGCCTTGGGTGGTTTCATGTTGGCCATATTCTCCATCTTCATTTTTCAAGTTAGTTTTCCTTCCATGACATTAACCTCATGATGTGTCAATGACACATGCCATTATAAGTGTTTGTACTTCTTTCTCACTTTTGATGTTCCTGGTTCTTCTTTCTACAGGAGATATTGCATTCAGTTTTAGTTTTCATATCTTTTCTCTCAAAATTATAGGGGGATTATGTTCATTCTATTTCTATCTTGGTTTGACGGAGTGAGCTATGTATTTAGTATTTGATCCTATGTACTAGGTGATTGCAGTGGTTGGATACTTATGTGTTTTGGTGAGATGGATCATTTACCATATAGACATTCTTTTATTCCTATTTTTGGATCCCATGAAGATACCTTCCATCCTCCATTTATCATCTCTTCGGACTTAGTCTTCTCTACGTGGTCAAGTTCTATGTAATAGAAGTTCTTCAGATCAATAGTTTGGCATTGTTTGCAGCTTTATGCTTCAGTGTTCTTCATGATCATCCTTTTGTTCCTATCTTTTGGAACATTCTTTCCATCCCTTTTTGGAATAAGGTTTTTCCTAACTCTATTTCTTCTCTTTACAGAGACTTTTTTGTGCTTGGGTACCTCATCAGGTCTTGTTGTCAAGACCCAAATTTTCTTTTAGTAGTAGTTTCTAGGTTTTTAGTTACTCCCTGTTAGAGTAGTAAGATATTGTCTTATTAAGTAAATCATATTGATTTAATTATTAACTCACTTATTATCTATAGTTTACTTAAGCTAAAATTTGGGCATATAATAATTAATTCTTTTATTGATTATGATCATGCAACCTATGTTACTTACCTATTAGGGTTTTGATCTCCTTTTATAAATACTGGTCCCTTTTTAATTTATTAATTCACTTTTTGATAATATAAATTTCTCTTTTTGCTCATAAAAATTGTCTTCTCTATGGATCTAGCAATTCCAACCTCCATAGCTTTTGCTTCATTCTTTATGTGACATGTGTTTGCATGCAGTTGATTCTTGGGAGCTGTGAGGTTGATATTTCATCAACTTTAAAAACAAAGTCTTATTAATAGAACTATTATAGTTATAAGAATAATTATTTTTCTTTTCCTTTGTTTTTTAACTTTTTATTAATTTTACTTGATATAAGGCTCTTGTCCTGAATTTTTCTTGGAATCTTAGAAGTTTTAGGATTCCTTTTAACTAAACAATTACTCTCTTCAAGGATACGAGGGATGAAGTCATTATTTTTGATGTTAGGATGATTGTGAACTCTCTCTCCTTGAAAAGATAAGATAGTATTAGATGTATAAGGTTTTAATGAACTATTAATTAACTTACAAGATATATCGGTGTGAGGATTATTCTCTTTTTCTTATAAAATAATTGTTCACAAATGCATAATTTCTTCTACTAGTTTATTATGAGTTTTTAAGTTATCTTTTATATATTTGATAAAAAGCTCTCATTTCTTGCAAAGACCAAATTGTTCTAAATTGTTGATTTTATCTTCTCAGATTTTCATATTTATATTTGGGCAAAGATTCTCATTAACAACATCCTAAAAATATTTTTTTTTTCATTAATTATATTAATGTGAGTGTTAAGACTCATATTTAAAGAAAGATTTTTATTAACTATAGAAGATTATAAAAGGGTGTTAGAGATGGAGAAATTATCTATTTCTACGATTTCTTCTTCCTCTATTTCTTTGAAATGAGTTTGAATTTTACTTGCAAATTGGGATTTTTTCTTATGGAGGATTTCAACATGTTGTGAGTTTTTTGAGAAGGATGAGATTAGGGAGTTATCTATCTTAGATTAATATTTGGAATAATATTGAAAATAAATTTGTTGGATTTAGAGTCTAAGTCAAGAAACTTAAAATCTTGGATAGAGTAAGGGTAAAAATAAGGCTTGAATATGTAGTTTGATCTATTAGTGATAATTTTCATTGGTTTAACTCTAGGTAGTTAGATCTCAAGTTTATTAAAATCTTGATATTATTGAGGAGGTCCACTTAGAATTCATTCGTAAAAAATTTCTTATAGAGTTTCCAATTGTTTTGAGAATTTGAATGTAGATCAATTCTAAAGGAAATTTTCTAAAAGAGGTCCATTTTGCCTTAAGCATCTTGTTTATAACATAAATATCAAAATTTGGTATCCACCATGCAAGATTACACTATAACCTTTGAGAAAATGTATAGGTTCTTATAATAATTTTTTTTATTTGTATTAAATTACATTGAATAAAAAGAGTAGAATTAGAAAAAGTGGTTATACTTACTTGGACCTTGCAACTCACAATTATCCATTCTTCCAGAGTTGATTTTGTTGGATATGTGTTGATCCAAATTACATATATCCCATATTTTTTACATTCAAACCATTGTGATTCTGAGTAATGATTGCTTATTATTATAGTAGTTTCTTCTTGAAATTTCCCTTTACTGATTTTGCATGGTATTTCTAGCCTCAAATCAGATCTTTAAAATCAAACAACCAAAATTACAAAGATTTGCCAATTTCCCAATAAAACCCAAATCGGGTATGTCCAAATTAGTGCCAAAAAATTTCACAACTTCACAAATTATTAATAAATCTGAGAATAGACATTTTTACAGAAATTTCAGCAGCATAACAGCCTAAAAAATGACATTTCTAGATTTGTATAGCCTTTACACAACAGCTCACAAATGTAGGACAAAACTATGCTCAATCGGGCTCCCAAAATTAACACACAATGCTCGAAAACACCACAAAAACACTCATAAACTATCTCAGAAGTTTAATCATGACCCAATACATATATTCAGCTCTATTTTAACCTCTTAAAGTCTGAAATATAGCAGCAACCCAAACTGATATGAAACACTCAACTAAAAACACCAAACTCAAACCAAAAACAACCCCGAAAACCCACAAATCGGCACTATTCAGCACAAAGGCAAACTCTGTATGAGCATGCACATGGAATGGCTTCAAACTCCTGTCCTTATCCTTCCTAGAAACCTGCAAACTCCCATTCTTGGGTCTCCTTCTCCACAGGTTTGGCAACCTCTGAAGAACAACAAGAAAATTAGCAAAAATCCAGTTCTAGAATGAGCCCAAAATGCCTCCAAACCCCCTTAAAAGAGGGCATAACCCTAACTCATGTCCAAGAGGGGTTAATAAAATATAATTTAATAATAATTTTTATTTATTTGTCCATTGGTTTCCAAAGATTAGCCCCTTTTTTTGAAACTTCACCTTTTTGGAGCCTGCCTGCCTTAGCAAAGTTTATTATTTTTTATTTATTTGAAAAGGGCACATGACAAGTCCTCCCCTCCAAAATATTGCTTGTCCTCAAGAAATGAAGGTTGGAATTCTCAAGAATATGTGCTCCTTCCCAAGTTGCATCCTCTAGTGGTAATCCTTTCCATTTGACCAAATGCTCTATGACGCTCCTATTTCTCAACCTTTTCTCTCTTGTATCCAAAATCTCTTCTGGTATCAAAACTAATTTCCCTTCATCATCAAGAGGTGGTAATTCTGTAGATACCATGGTTTTCTAGCCTAGAACCTTCTTTAAGCAAGATACATGAAAAATATTATGTATTTTGTTGTTTGGTGAGAGCTCCAATTCATAAGCTACCTCTCCTACCTTCTTGATGATTTTATAAGGCCCATAGAACCTTGGCTTGAGTTTCTCTGCCCCACTCCTCTTCAAGGTGCTTTGCTTATATGGTTGCAACCTAACAAATACCAAATCTCCCACCTCAAAAGATCTTTCAATCCTTTTCCTGTCAGCATATATCTTTTGTTGGTTCTGTGCATGTTGTAGATGATCTTTGAGGGACCTTATTATGTCTTGGCTTTGCTTGATGAAATCACTTGCTGCGGGTACTCTGCTATAGAAAAGTATTAGATCAAAAAAGGAAAGGGAATCATAACCATAAAGAGCATGAAAAGGAGGCATACCAATAGACATGTGATGAGATGTATTGTAACAATACTCCCCTAGGTGTAACCATTTCACCCAAGTATGTTGTTGATTTGAAACATAGTTCCTCAAATATCCCTCTATCCATTTATTAACTATCTCTATTTGTCCATCTATTTGAGGGTGATAGCTAGTACTAGGAGTGAGTTTAGTTCCTGCCAAATGAAAGAGCTCCTTCCAAAAAGAGCTGAGGAATCTACTATCCCGGTTACTAACAATGTTTCTAGGCAAACCATGTAATCTAAAAATTTCCTTGAAGAACAATTCGACCACTTGTGATGCCTTGAAATCAGATGTGATAGGAAAGAAATGTGCATACTTAGTTAGTCTATCTACCACCACATATATGCAATCCTTACCTTGAACCTTGGGCAACCCAGTGATGAAATCCATGGACATACTTTCCCATTTTTGTTCGAGAATAGGAAGTGGCTGCAACAACCCTGCAGAAAAATTTTGCTCACTCTTGCTTTGTTGGCATACCATACATTCCTTAATGTGTTTAAGAACATCCTCCTTCATACCCTTCCATGAAAACCGCTCTCAAATTTGCCTGTATGTCTTGAAGTATCCCTGATGACCAGCCAAAGGTGTGTCATGAAAGACCCTCAATATCCTCTCCTTAGTTTTTGACCCTGGCACTAAGAAGATCCTATTCTTGTAATAAATCAATTCATCAACAACCTTGTACCTGTTATCATCCACTAACTTATCCAAAATCTTGGTGGCAAATGAATCTTTAGCATACTCTAAAATTATGGAGACTTTCCAATCAGCAGAGATAGATGATAAGGAACACAAAGTGGGCTTTCTTGAGAGAGCATCAGCAACCACATTATTCTTTCCTTTCATGTATTCAATATCAAAATCATAAGCTTGCAATTTACTTACCCATTTTTGTTGACGATCATTCAAATCCATTTGGTTCAAGAAGAATCTGAGGCTATTATGGTCTGTCTTTACAATGAATCTCCCACATACTAAATATTGTCTAAACTTATGAAGTGCATGCATGATTGCCAACATTTCCTTATCATAGATGGAGTAACCTTTCTTTGATTGATTTAATTTTATACTCTCAAATGCTATTGGATGTCCCCTTTGAGTTAGGACAGCCCCTATACCTTCTCCAGAAGCATCACATTCAACAACAAAAGGTAAAGAGAAATTTGGAATTGCAAGCACAGGGCATGAACTCATTACCTCCTTAAGCTTATCAAATGTTTTTTGTGCCTCTTCTGTCCAAACAAAAGATCATTTCTTTTTCAAATCAGTCAAGGGGGCAGCAAGCTGAGAAAATCCCTTGGCAAATCTCCTATAGTAGCTACACAACCCGAAGAAACCTCTCAACTGTGTAAGATTAGTGGGTGGAGGCCAATCCAAAATTGCCTGGATTTTTTGTTGATCAACTTATACTCCTTTAGAACTTATAATATGTCCCAAATATAGGATCTCTGTCAAACCAAACTCACATTTAGATAGCTTAGCATAGAAGGATTGCTGCTCCAAGATTCCCAAAACAGTGTCTATGTGCTTTAGATGCTCTTCCCATGTTTTACTGTATATCAAGATATCATTGAAAAATATCGAAACAAATTTTCGAAGATGCTGACTGAATACCTTATTCATACAAGATTGGAATGTTACAGGTGCATTAGTGAGTCCAAATGGCATAACAAGAAATTCAAAGTGCCCATAGTGATATCTGAAAGCAGTCTTTTCCACATCTTCACTCCTCATTTGGATTTGATGGTATCCTGATCTTAAGTCAATTTTTGAGAAGTATACAGCACCATGTAACTCATCAATGAGTTCATCTATGCGTGGTATGGGATACCTATTTTTTATGGTCTTCTTGTTTAGAGCCCTGTAGTCTATACACATTCTCATTGTACCATCCTTTTTCTTGACAAGTACCATAGATGATGCAAATGGACTAGAGCTAGGCCTTATGAATCCCATGTCCAGGAGTTCTTTAATAGTTTTTTCAATTTCTTCCTTATAACCTCTTGGATGGCAGTATGGGGTTGTTATAACTAGTTTGGCACCCTGTTCTAACTCTATAACATGCTCAAAACCTCTATCTGATGGTAATCCTGGAGGCAAATCATTGAAAACTATACTATGCTTATCAAGAATATTTTGAATTTCAAAATGGAAATTACCTTGATTCTTTGGAGAGCTTGTTGGTTGGATTATGACTCCTACTGCCCATGTTACTTGTCCTCTTCGAAAAGTCCTCTCCATCCTCTTTGCAGAGACCACCTTAGGTGCTCCATTCGATAACCCTCTCAATATGACTTCTTTCCCATTGGAATGAAATTTAAACTCCATAGTTTGATGGTTCATGTAATAGCCTCTGATAGAGTGCAACCATTGAAGACCCAATACAAGATTTGTCTCCCCAATACCAACCACATAGAATTCATCACATAACTCATAATCTCCTAAGGTCATCTTGAGTTGTTTCACCACCCGTGTGCAAGGCATAGTGAATCCATGAGCTACAGTAACATTGAATCCCTCAAAATCTTCTACTTTAAGCCCTCTTCTCATGACAAATCCCTCATCAATAAAATTGTGAGTTGCCCCACTATCAAGAAGAATGGTCAACCTTTGCCCTACTAGTACCCCTCAAATTTGGAAGGGATGGTATCTTGGGACTCCTGATAATGTTGCTAAAGTGCCATCCTTGCTGATTTCTTTTACTTTCTCTTCTTCTACCTCCTCCTTAGTATCATGAAATTCCTCATGCTCATCTGAATCAGATTCTGAAGCAACTTCAATATAGTGCACTTGACCTTTCCCCAGACATCTGTGTCCTGGAACCCATGGTTCTCTACAAGTAAAACAAAGCTTTTTCCTTCGTAATTCACTCCTAGTCTCTGCATCTACCTTCTTTTTTGCCACATTTGTCCCATCTTTTGGTGGTAGTGTTGGAAAAGTCTTTTTCTAAAAATTTCCCTTATGTTGCCAAAGATTTGGGGGTTTTTGATTAGTGATTGATTTCATAGGCACGGAAGTTTCAAGTTGCAAGCTTCTTTTGATATCTTCCTATAAGGTTGAGGGTGAGAAAGCCTTAACCAAACCCTTAACAAAATATTCTAAACCATCAAGAAAAAGATAAACAATCCTCTTTTCACTCATATCAGGTACCATAACAACCACTTTTTGAAATTCTTCTATATACTCATTAACTGATTTGGTTTGCTTCAACTTTGACAATTCTTTAAAGTACTCTTCATCATCCTTGAGGTCAAATCTATCTATCACTCTTTGACTAAAATCTTCAAATGTAGTTACCTGATTGTGACCTTGAGTAGTCATTCCATGATACCACCAATCATAGGCTGCATCTTCCAAGTGTAGACTTACAAATTGAACAGCATCACTCTCTTTCATGGGGTTAAGTGTGAAGAAAGTTTGTAATTTTTGTAGCCATGCTCTAGCTGAAATTTTATTTGTTCCATCAAAACTAGGTGCTGTAAACTTTCTTATTTTATTTTTGAGCTCTCTTCCACTTGTGTCATGCTCCCTCCTATTCTCTTTCTTGGGCATCAAAATGTTCATCATATCCACATATTCTCTAAAAGGAACTGAACTACGAAAGTCATCATCTAAGCCATTGTAAGTAGCTCTTAATGTAATCAAGTTACCTGTAACCTCTTCCACTGGATAAATGGCTAGATTTGGTACTGGTGGCTCATCTGCAGACAAAAAAATAGTTTTGGTTGATTTAGATGGTGTGGATCTCCCATTTCTTGGCTCCTCTGAAGTGCTCCCTTTCTCATTAATAGATGCAACTCCTTGTAATTTTTCTGTCAATATTCACAAAGCCTCTCTAGTTTCCACCAAACCATCCACTATTTGCTTCTGAGTATTTTGGATGTCTTGGAAGAATTTCTTTGCCATCTCATCTAGATCAGCCATACTTTTTTCTTCCTTGGATTTTGTACTTTTGCTTTCAACTCGGGGTTTGATCAAAATTTCTTTATTCTTTTCTCACTGCAAATATATTTTTTTCTCTTTCACTTAGTTTCATGCAATCATAAATTTTGACATGCAACTAATTAGAAGCAACATGCAACCATAAAATATGACATGCAAGATCTAGGTAGTTGTCAAAACTGACATGCAAGATCTGGGTAGTTGTTAAAACTGACATGCAACTTCTACAAACCCTCAGGCTGGCAAGATCATGGCTCTGATACCACTGAAATGTCTCTTTACTGATTTTTCATGGTATTTCTAGCCTCAAATGATCTTTAAAATCAAACAACCAAAATTACAAAGATCTGCCAATTTCTCAATAAAACCCAAATCGGGTATGTCCAAATTAGTGCCAAAAAACTTCACAACTTCACAAATTATTAATAAATCTGAGAATGGACATTTTTACAGAAATTTCAGCAGCATAAAAACCTACAAAATGACATTTCCATATTTTTATAGCCTTTACACAACAGCTCACAAATGTAGGACAAAACTATGCTCAATCGGGCTCCTGAAATTAACA
This sequence comes from Cupressus sempervirens, assembly GCA_028749045.1. Lineage (NCBI taxonomy): Eukaryota > Viridiplantae > Streptophyta > Pinopsida > Cupressales > Cupressaceae > Cupressus > Cupressus sempervirens. The sequence continues at coordinate 221,414,781 of CM053786.1, forward strand.
CACAATGCCCAGAAACACCACAAAAACACTCATAAACTATCTCAGAAGTTTAATCACGACCCAATACATATATTCAGCTCTATTTTAACCTCTTAAAGTCTAAAATACAGTAGCAACCCAAACTGATATGAAACACTCAACTGAAAACACCAAACTCAAACCAAAAACAACCCCGAAAACTCACAAATCGACACTATTCAGCACAAAGGCAAACTCTGTATGAGCATGTACATGGAATGGCTTCAAACTCCCATCCTTAGCCTTCCTGGAAACCTGAAAACTCCCGTTCTTGGGTCTCCTTCTCCACACGTTTGGCAGCCTCTGAAGAACAACAAGAAAATTAGCAAAAATCCAGTTCTAGAATGAGCCCAAAATGCCTCCAAACCCCCTTAAAAGAGGGCATAACCCTAACTCACATCCAAGAGGGGTTAATAAAATATAATTTAATAATAATTTTTATTTATTAGTCCATTGGTTTCCAAAGATTAGCCCCTTTTTCCGAAACTTCACCTTTTTGGAGCCTGCCTGCCTTAGCAAAGTTTATTATTTTTTAATTATTTGAAAAGGGGACATGACACTTCTCTCTAAGGTGAATTTTTGTATACCTATTTAAATTATACTTTGATTGAGGATGTTGTTTTTGTCCTTGCTTATGATTGGTATTTTTTCATCCATCTATTTCTCTTTTGATTCTACTTTTTAGACCTTATTATACTATTTTTTGTATTTTTAGGTAGCTTCTCTGATAAGAAATAATTTTTTCCCTTTTCTTACTTTGTAAACCTTTTATTTAATATGATTTCTATCGATTACTTATTACCTTTTTTGGATTCGACTAGATTGATTTATTTTGTAAACAACTATACATGACAAGCTTTAGATATTTCTATTTACTTTACACCTTATTTAGCTTTTCCTATATGTTGTCCAAATTTTTGAATGAATTATAGCATTGAATTGGAAAAAAAAAATTTATGTTGTCTTCCATGTCTGTCCATATTTAGTTTTAGAAGAAAACAAATATTATTACTTATTTAATTTTGATCTTACTTGGATCCATTTAGAATCTATTTTTGTCAATGTTTGATTTGTATATGCTTTGATTTTATCTAGTTGCTTCTTTTATTGCTACCAATTCTACTTGGATTCATTTCTTGACTACAAAATTTGTTTATGTTGACATCAAGTCAATTTTTTTATTAGTGACAACACTTATTCAAATTCTATATCGTTACCAAGCAGTTCAATGGTTACCAAGCTTCCTAGTTTCTACCGAGTTATCAGTTTATCTGAAGCAAAGTTAGTGTTAACCAAGTGAAGAGATAAATAGTGTTTACTAAATGTAGTAATGGTAGATGTGTAACTCAATTTCTACCAAGTTGCATAGTATCTACCAAGTCACAAGTGCAGACCGAGTTCAAGACTACCTCTGAGATGATTAGTATGGACTGAGCCTCCACTTCTATTGAATGCATGATCATGTCAAGTAATGATAGTACATACCATGTATTAGAACTTCACCATGTCTATCTCCAGAACCCCTATATCTACATTTGAGCTGACTTTGTAATATTATTGTTAACTTGTGCATTGGCCGACCTTGTAATTATGTGAATTGGGTTGGTACATATGTAATGTATTATAACATACCCAAAAGTAGTACAATAATGATTTTAATGTGAAAAGATGAAAATCATTCTAATGTGAATCAGTAGTAGAACAAAGTGTATTGCAAGGTCATATTAGGAATAGCAAAGTTACATCTATCACATAGAGGTGATCAGTACTTCAAAATCTCACTCAGCAATTTAGTTGTAAGTCTAAGAACCACTACTTCATCCTAATAGGTGAATCAGCTTCAAATCCTTTAGTAGGGTAGACTTAATAGTCTTTTCTTTAAATCTCTTTACTGAGTACAGACTTCATTGTATGTTTGTAAAACCTCTAACAATGTGGACCTAGTAGTCCTAATTGCTCCTAACAAGGAAGATCATCAAAAGTGATCATTGTAAGCATTAATAGTCCAACTTTATGTTGCAGTACTAAAGTTTTGTGGATATCATCCCCACCCCAATTTTACTTTCTATTTGGAAGGTTTCTGGATCACCAAATTATTTCATTCATATGTCATGACTATTTTATTTTCAGTTTCTCATGCATGCAGTTAGATTTGATTTCATGAAGTATATGATTAATGGATTATTGCAACCAAGATCTAAATAGAACAAAGTGCTAAGGTTATTGATTCACCCCTCCCCTCTCAATAACCTAGTATAGTCTTGAATATTCCCAACAATTGGTATCAAAACTTTGTGGTTCTCAGGGTAAAGTTTGATAGCTTGAGGAAAGATCAAGAACAATGGAGATATTCAAACTTGACAAAGAAATTGAAAATGAAAAGCTAGATCTAGAGATGGCCATTGCAACACTCAAGGAAGCTAAGGAAAAACTTTCCCAATCCCTGAAAAGAAGGAAGGGACTTGCAAATCAGATGAATGATCACTAGTACATTGAAGAAAAGATTGAAGATTTTCTCCCTTCACGTAGCTTAGATGAAACAAACAATGCAATCAAAGAACACCTAGAGAAGAATGGATCTCTGCAAAAAGAAATAAGAAAGCTCAAAAGAGAATAAGAAATTCAATCAATAAGATTATGTGAAATATTAGAGTAGAGAAATAAGGCCAAAGAAGACTTGAATGGAAGAAACAATCAAATTCAAAATGAATCCCTTTAGCATGAAGACCTTATTGATCAAATCTCCAATACAAATGAAGAAATCATGTATCTGAGATCAGAAAATGAAAGAATAAGAATTGGTCCAAATTTTGAAAGACAAATCAATGAAAGAACAAGAAGTGAGCTAAGATCTAAAAAGAAAATCAGTGAAAGATTGAACAATGACCTAAGCACTAAAAAATAATTCAATGAGAGAATGTTGAAATCCCAAGCAGACATGAATCAATTGAATCAACTAAATGAGTAGAATCTTTATAGACAAAAGGGTAAAGAAGGACTTGGATACAAAGATGAAGGTGAATCCTCCAAACAAGGTTCTCAAAAGAATCAGAGATCCACTTGCAATCACTATGGAAAGATAGGTCATACATCAAACAAATGTTAGAGTAATGGAAAAATAAAATTCAATGGTAAATGTTACAATTGCAATCAGCATGGTCACAAGGCTAATGAATGTAAAGAGAAACCAAAATTTTAAGGCAAATGTCACAAATGCAAGAAATAAGGTCACAAGGCATCAGACTGTAGAACCAAGTCATTCAATCTAGTAGAGAAAATTATGAAAGCAATATTTGGTTGGGACTATAACACTTAGTGCAGATGTCATTACTGTAGAGAATATGGACACATTGGCATGAACTATGTTAAACATCATACAAGGAAGAGAGATACCACCATAAGATGTTACACTTGAATAGAACTTAGTCATCTAGCCAAGAATTGCATGAAATCAAGAAGAGTTAAAGATGAAAAGAAAGAAAAAGCAGATAACATCAAAAATAAAATGAGGCAACAATAGATTCCTAATGTTAACCTCATAATGGTTTTTGACACTTGAGTGCCAACACACTTAATCACATTCCACATTGGAGTCGAGTACACCATGCATGCCGAGCCACAAAAAATGTCGAGTGATCTTCATGTGCCGAGTAGTTTTCAAATGTCGAGTGAAGATCAGATACTGAGTGAAGTGTAAGTGCCGAGTAACATAAGGTGTCGAGTGTTAACAAGTGCCGAGCAACACAAGGTGCCGAGTGTTAACAAGTGCCGAGTAACATAAGGTGTTGAGTGATACAATTTTGTTTAGGTGTCGAGCTATCCAGGAAACAACATGTGCCGAGTATTAGTAATAAGCTGAGTAACTCAGTATATCAGCATAAGAGTTTTTAATTGCACAAACTATGATGCAAATAGTTTTTACAGCCGACATAAGGTAAATCTCGAAGGATTTAATGATGAGATCGAATCTTTTATTTTTCCTATGCAATCTTCATGCAGCCAATAAGAAAAATGATGAAGGCATGCAACCAATAGAGGAAGTGCAAATAATAAGCAAAAAATAAAGATTGAATATGGATCATAGATCCATACCTAACCCTAAATCCTCAAATGTCTTTACAAGGAAGACAAAATTTCATTGTAAATGAATGAGTGGAGATACAAGGGTGCACTAGAAAAATCTATTTTCAGAAGCGAGGGTTATCTGATCACAAAGGATCAAGATTAGAGAAGGTAGAAAAGGTGCTTACATTTAGCAATCAAGGATTGTAATCTATCAGGTTCATTATACCTAATAATTTTTAGCAATTGTATTAGAATGAAAATCCTATGGTGATAGGTTAGCTTAACATATATTTCGTAGATCCTTTATTTAGGTGATTAATTCCTTTAACAAGGTGACACTTCATGTTAAGTGTTTTTAAATCCTCTAACCAGGTCACTATTAATACAGTGTAAAGCCTTTAATAGGGTAGGCCTTTAATAGGGCAAACCATCAGAAGTGGTTGAACAATATTGCTACAGTAATTTTTGTGGGTATCATCCCCACCCCAGTTTTACCTTCTTATTTTTGGAGGGTTTTTGGGTTACCAAATTTTAGTGTTATGAGTTGTTGATGCATGTGTTTAGTTTCATGTTGACTTGATGTATTTACATGCATGCAATTTACTTTCAGTTAAAAGTTTTATTGGCTAAAGTGTGATACTTATGATTCACCCTCCCCCCACCCCCCACCCTCTCATAAGTACTCTTTCCATATTTGAATATTCCAAAAATTGGTATCAGAGCTTATCCAGGTTCTCACAAGGAAAAGCCTAACAGCTTGGAGGAAACGATCTAAAGATGGAAGCTTTCAAACTTGGAAAGATCATTGAAAATCAGGTGATAGATGTGCAACTTGCTCTGCATAGCTTGGAGGAATTTAGAAAGAAGTTGAGAAACTCATTAAAAAAAAGGAAGGATCTAGCCATAGCTGAAAATGATATACACTACAAGGAGATTGATACCACTAACATATTTTCCAACGGAGATACTAAAGAGTTTGATGCAGCAATAGTAGAATTGATGGAGAAAAATAAAGTTCAAGCAGATGAGATAAGATCTCTCAAGATGAAACATGAGTCATAGGCCATAATGATATGTGAAATCACTGAACACAAGAAAAGAGCAGTTGAAGATAAAGTGATGATGGAAAATGACAAAAGAAATCTTGCAAACAGACTTGAAGAAAAATGTACTAAATTGACAAGGATCTCAAACATGCAGATGGATACACTTGCCCAAATGATGAACCTCCACCATGAACTTAATGCAAAAGATATTGAGATCTCTACTTTGAAGATGCAGAATGAACAAATGCAGAATGAATTGAACAGAGAAAAAGAGGTAGTAGAGAATCTCAACAAATCAAGTGAAGCCATCAAGTATTTTGAATAGTTGTTGAAATCCCCAAAATCTGCCTATGATACATTAGAACTAGGATACAATAGCACTGAAGTTGGGGAATCATCAATGCATGCTGAACAAAGAAGTGGAAAAGGTAAGAATTCAAAACCCACTTCTCATCACTGTAATAAGAAGGGGCATACAGCTAATGTGTGCAAAAGTAGAAGATTCAATCAATCAAACACACCCAAAAATAAAAGTTTCTGTCACAAGTGCAACATGCAAGGACATATGACACAAAATTGCAGATCCAATGTCACAAGGACTCAGAGATTTGATGGACATTGTTATAATTGCAAAAAGAATGGACATAGGGCATTTGAATGCAGATCAAAACCTATGTGGACATCAAATCAACTAGCAAAAATAGAAGGGAATGAAAGTCATTATCATTGGGATTACAACACCAGGTACAGTTGTCATTATTGCCAAGAATATGGACATATACCACAAAACTGCATAAGAACACATTTCAAAGGGAACTACAAAAGATGGTTGAATCAAACTACATGTTTCAGTTGTTTGAAAATTGGTCATATCAACAGAAAATGTCCTACAAGATCAAAGGCACCCAAGACTGAAGAAAGCAAGGGAAAAGGAAAAATTGATGTCGAAAAGATAAGAAGGCAAATGAATAAGACTTGGAAAAAGAAAGATGAGTGCAACACATCAAGTGGAGGGATCACTTCACCCAATGGGTCAAGTGATCACACTTCATCAAACTAAGCATGAGAAGTACACAGGACTGATATACAAAGCTATATCACACATTAGTCCCAAGAAAAAGAAGATAAGCAAAGTATAAACCTACATGAAACAAGATGTCAAGACAAAAACTAAATGTTGTTGTCGAGCTATCTTTGGATATCGAGTTAAACTCCAACAGATGCCAAGCTCCCAATAGCGACCGAGCTGATAACTGATGCTGAGTTGGATAACTCCAATGGAAGTTGAGTTAGGTTAAAATTTCTTCAAAAGCCAAGTTGGCAGTTGAGCATTTAATTTGATGGAAATAGGGTATATTATCATGATTTCAATCAGTTTTACTCATCGCGATCAAGAAGCAAAGAAGAAGAAAGAGAGCTGAGCGACTTCATAGCAAGAATCCAACGTATCAAGCAGATTGCAATCCATTCAACGCGTTTTTCATCGATCTTGAGGTATTTTCATTTGTGCTGAGCTACGTAGTTCCTTATCCTTTTGTTGTGAAAACCCTAGTTTGCATAAATGGCGTCAAGCTCGAAGAAAACTAAGGTAAAAGAGTCTTTTGAAGCGCAGTTAGTTTCAAATGAGGTCAAGCAACCTGATTTCTGTCCTATACCTGAAGTTGCCTACAAAAATGACCCAGCTGAAGCTCTCTCCCATATTCCCCCAAAAGTTGTAACGGTCCAAGACGTGAGAAAATGTTACAGCTATAAGATAGGAGCTCTAGGAGACATGGAAATAATACAAGCCTATGAGAAACTGTGTGTAGATGGGTTCTTGAAAGAATAATTCAAAATCGTTGAAAGAAAGGATTTGACCCTAGTTTTAAGCTTTCCCACTGTATTCAAAAAAGAATGGGTTAGACTTGTACTGAGCAGAATTCATGGTGGAAAATTGTGGTTAGAAGATATTCCCATCAAATTGACCAAAGAAATCATACATAGAGTAACAAGGTACCCAACCCTAGATCGGTACAAAACCCTGAGAAGTGAATCAAAGGAGGTTATTGAAAAGAATATTGGTGCCCAATGGAACAAAAGAGGAATGCAAATTCACACCATACAAGATCCTCTAGTTGAGTTTACTGTTAGAGTCATTGCCCATAAATTCTATCAATCTAGTAAACTCAACAGTAAACCATGTATTGCAGTAGATGTAGGCTACACATTGGTGAAAAAGGATCATACTTATGATCTTGTTGAACTGCAACTACAACAGATTAATGAAAACCTAGCTGCCATAAGAAGAACAAAGGGCACTCAATGCAAATTTGGAGCAATCCTAGTTTGCATATTCTTTTATGTTTAGAATGAGTTTCCTTCTTTTGGCAAAGTGGCATGGAGGAATGACAGAACCATCATTGCCCAAATCAATGAATATATAGAAGAAATGGGAGAAAATTTTGATACCTTAATGACAAGCTATTTTGAGGATTTTAAGAAATCCAAGAAGCAAAGATCAAGGATACCAGCTTCCTTAGTAGAAAAACATACTAATGATATATGTTTCTTAGTTGACATTGATTTTACCTATATTCAAGCAATTATACAAAGGGTAAGATGGCTAAGGCCATTTGGATATGAAATTAATATTGATGAGGCATCTACAGCAATAACTGCATTATTGGCAGAAGAAACAGATAAAAGTGCTCCACATTTTGGCACTTATGATGTGGTAAGATCAAATATAAACATGAAATTAAAAACTGCATCCACATTGAAGAAGAAAGACAAATTATTAAAGAAGATTAAGAAGAAATTTGGTAAAGAAATTGAGGCAGAAGCAGAAGAAGAAGAAGATGACAGTGATGATGAAGATGAGCAAGAACAAGGGCCAATGGAATTAACTCAAGGTCTTGGAGAAGACAAGGAGGAAGGTCCAGAGGAAGAAGAAGCCAAGGAAGCACCAACTGAAGCTGAGCCAAAGAAGAGAAAGGCAATAGAATAGCCTCCAGCTAAGCCCAGATCAAAGAAAGCTGCCACGCCATCACCTCAAAAGCCAACAACACGAGCATCAACAAGGGCCTCCACTCAAAAGGTCAATGAAGAAGTTACAAAGAAGGAACAAATCAAGGAAACACAGGAAGAGCCAAGGAAAAGAAGAATATATTTGGCTCAACCTGACACTGATGAAGAAGACCAATCTAAAAAGGTAAGCTATTCTTCAATTGATACTTTATGTAAAAATATTGGAAATGGTGACTTAATTAATTTAAATAAAGTTGATTTCAGTAAATTTACTAAAGAAGAGCAGAATAAGATAGAAGAAATAGTTTATGGAATGATGGCACAGTTCAAGTACACTCCACTTGAATTAGATGGACAATTGCCAAAAGAACTGTCAAAAATTGTAGAAGACAGATGGCATTTCTATTTGAAAATGGAGAAGGAGATGAGGGAATCAACCCTAGCAAGTGTATTGCTAGATTTGACTAAGGAAAAAGTAAAGAATGCAATCAAAAGGCACAATAATAGGTTTACACCTAAATACAGGGCATTCTTCATACTCCAAAACAAGATGGAAGAAATTGTTCAAAGAACAATGAAATCATGGAAGAACTTGTACAAAAATATTGAAGATTTTTTTGAAGAAGAATACAAAGAAGAAGTTGTTGTACCAATAGAGGAGAGGAGAAAAAGAAAAGAAGATGAAGAAAAGAAAAGATAAGAAGAAAGGAAAGAAGAAGAACAAAAGAAAAGAGAAGAAGAGAAGAAGGAAGAAGAAAAGAAAGATGGAGAGGAGGAACAGACAGAAAAATAGGCAACTGAGCAAGAGCAGCAACCAGATCAGAGTGTGTAAGACACACAATTGCCACCCCCTAGCCCTCCTCAAGCATCCATCTCACCTGCAGACACTGTAACTATTACTGATGTTCTTGATACTTCTAGTCAGAATATCAATCCAGTAACTGCAGAAGATCTCAAAAGAATTTTTGACCAATCTGCACAACAAGAAATATTATGTGTAGATCCAGTATTGGTCAGTATAGATGAATTGCAAAAACTAGTAGAAAGTACAGTCAAAGATAAGGTGAATCCACAAGAACCACCTTCTATCATCTCTACAACTACTAGTAGTCAATTTCAAATGCCAACAAGCATAGTTGATGCTGCAAGACAGAAGCCAAGTGCAGCTGTAGAAAAAGGAACAGAACAAATAGGATAGACTATTACATCTGATCCTATAGCACAAACATAAGGTACACTTCCCAAGATTACAATAATTTATCATGGTAGACAAAAGGAGGAGGAAACAGTGAAAACCCCTAAAGAATAGGAGGTAATACAAACATTAATAAATTTTTCTACCTCGGGAACTCCTTCACACCAGCCATTGCAAATATCTGTACCAACATCTAGTACTACCAGACTTGCAAGGGTACTGTAATGCCCCCTTTCTAGCATTTATAGCATGATGTTGTCGTTAGCCTATTTCCCCACAGTCCCATAGGCTAACTAGGACATTAAAGGGGCTTACAGGCCATTTGGCCTAGACACTTTTAGTTGCAGGTCTTTCTGAGGGGTTCTGGGGCAACTTTGGGCATACTTACTATTTATAGTAAGTCATCTTGGACATGGCCGGACATTCAGTCACAGTGGTATGTCGATGGTAATTGTTTAAAATCGACAGGAAAACTTATTTATCATTGATAAGATTTGTTATGCATTGATAAAGCCATTTTATAAAGTTAAATTTAAATATTTAACTTTATTAATACATAGACTATAGTTTATGGGAAATATTTAAATTAAAAGAGTTCCCTTTATTTTTATAACACATTGGAGACATAAGGTACATAAAGGGAGTTATGTTTTATCCCACATTGAGAAAAGGAAGGATTGAGCTCTTGTGAGAACACTATAAAAGAAATGGAAGAGCTTTTTTTTTGTATGCTTGGATGAAGATTAATGTTATGTTGCTGGATATTTGATTATCGAGCTTGGAGGAAGGAATCCCTCTTTGCTAGCATTCTCTTCGCTGTTGGAAGACACAGTCAGGAGGATCAATGGTGTTTTCACTTCAGGAAACACACTGGGTTTCATTTGGGGTGTTCGCATAAAGAAATTTACAAGGGTTTGAGATGCAGATCTGAAGTTAGTTATTGCTATAGTGCTGCATGAACAGTATTTTGCTACAGTCGACATGAACAGTATTTTTCTACAGTACGGCGTGAACAGTGTTGGTATCAAGTTTACTTGTTTTTTTGACTGATTAGAAGTTTGGAGGGCTGTCGACTACATCTGCAAAATACTACGGCAACTAATTCCAGGTTTCTTCTGTCAATTTTTGATACTTTGCATAATAATTGTTGAATACAAGTCTAAATAGTTGTTGCAGCCTTTAAGGTAGCTGTAAGTGCACATCTACATTTAAAAATCACCCTTTTATCAGCAGATTGAAAGAGTTTCTAGATTTTTCATATACTGTTGAATGTGTGCCAAGTGTTTGTGAAAATGTTATGATGTGTATTATGCATTTTAATGTCACTTCATAGTTGTTCGTAAATCTACTCATTGGAAAGCAATTTATTGAGGAAATTAGCTTTATGAGTTTGCATACAAAGTGTTTGGCAATATTCCTTAAGTTAAATTTCTACAAGTCAAAGTTCAAATCAGGGGAGGATATTACAGTGGTATCAGAGCTATAAGTCCAGCCATTCTATGGAGGTCTTATAAGAAATTTGGAACTGGCGGATAGAGGGGAAAGTGTTTGATGAAATGTCAAAACACTAAAATCAGAGCATTTATGTTTGAGCATGTGCCAGGGGCCTTATAATTTCTGCAATACCAGAGCAAGACAAAGTAGGAGTTCAGACCTGCAAAGCAAACAGTCTAGTTCATCCGTATAGGGGGGTATAGAATCCAGTCATACAGACACAACAAAGGTATTCTTTGATCAAGATAGCAATATGGGTGATCGAGATGATAGGAATACAAGATTAGATGGAGGCGGGAATGCCGGTCCAAAGCCTAGAGAGGAAAGATTCTTGCAGTTATTAGAGACCTTGGTATAGGGTCAGCGAGTAGCAGAACAAAGGGCACAGGAACAAAATCAGAGATTGGATCTTATGATGCAGATGATGGCTTGTCAAATGGGGTTGAATGCTAACATGGGTGGAGGAAATAATCAGAATGGTAACAATCAGAATGGAAATGATCAGGATGGGACACATAATGGAGATGAACAAGTTGGGAACAATTTCAATCATGCACCCCAGCGAGCTTGGACAGTGAGTTCAAGGCCCATGATTCCTACATTTCCTCCTAGAGCTCTAGAGTAGCTCATACCAGAGCCCCAGATTACTAATATACAGGACCAGTTGAGGAGAGATTGGGAAGTCAGAGGGCCAGATTTTACTGCTGCAATTACCTTTAGGGAGTATATGGATGTGCAGATGAAACATATGCCACGTGGACATGACAGGAACTAGAGCTATGAGCTACGGAAGAAAGTAGGGAGACTTGAGTTACCGTATTATGATGGCTCAGGAAAGTCTACAGCAAGAGCTTGGGTTCAAAAGCTTGACACATACTTTCAATTGAACCCTATGCCCGAGGAAGAAGCTATTAAGTACACAGCAATTCATCTAGATGGGTTAGCACATGAGTGGTGGCATCATGGTATGGTCACTATGGGACATGCACACATTACCTCATATGTGGAGTTTATAGAGAGGCTGATTGAACATTTTGATAGGAAGGATCCAGAACTCCATTTCAAGGAGTTAGCTCAGCTTAAATAGTGGGGATCATTGGAAACATACATTTTAGAGTTTCAGAAACTTGCAGTGTTAGTAACAGATGTATCTGAACGAAGGATACTAGTTCTATTTATGGATGGGTTAGTTGATTCGTTGAGAGGGTGGATTAAAGCTCTCAACCCTCCCACTTTGCAGGAAGCCATTAAGAAAGCTCATGACATGGATTCCTCTTCATCTTCAAAAAATAAATTCCAGGCAAAGAGTTTCCCTTCAAGGAAAGATAAGGACAAGAAACCTTTTCATAAAGAGGTTCAGCCAGCTAAGGAGGAAAGTAAGAGGTTGGACAATGAGACACTCAATGATCTCAGGAAGAAGAAGCTTTGTTTTCATTGTAGGGAGCCTTGGGATTTGTCACATAAGTGTCCATTGAAAGCAAAAGCTAAGAAGATGGAGTACTTTTTAGCCGAAGAGTCAGTAGATGGAGATTCAGAGCAGTCATCCAAATCAGATGGAGATGATGATAGTTCTTCACAGGAGGAAGTACGCGGTGATAGCAAGATAGCTCAGTTGTCAAGTATATAGGAGGTCATCACTTTCAAAGTTAGGGGAACCTTGGATGGACAGAGAGTTGTGGCACTCATTGATACAGGGGTGACACATAAGTTCATTGATGAGAAGTTTGTGACACGCAGAGGGCTACATATAGAGGAGCATAGGGGATTTAAGGTGATGGTTGCCGATGGCTTCAAAATTGAATGTACCAAGAAAATATCCAACTTGCAGCTTCATTTGGGAGATTATGACATGACAGGAGATTTCCTTGTGGTCAACATTGGTGATTAGGATATGGTGCTTGGGATGAATTGGATGAAGTCTCTGGCAGAGTTTACATTTAACCTTGAGAAAATGGAAATGAGGTTTGAGGAAAATGGTAAGAAGATAGTTCTCAGAGGTTTTTCAGATGGGAGACTTCGAGTGGTGTCACTCAAGCGGATGCAGAGTTTCTTTAGACATTATCAGGTGCAGTGGGCAGTAGAGTTTAGAGTAATGCCTAAGATGACAGAGCAGCATAAACAAGAGTATCCACCTGATGTACAAAAAATAATAACCAAACATACTAAGGTGTTTGGTGAGATACCTCCAGGGAGACCCTCAGATAGGGGAATTGAGCATGTTATTGAATTAGAGGAAGGGGCTAAGCCAGTTATCATCACACCTTACCGCCATTCAAAGAGATGTAAGGATGAAATAGAAAGGCAATTAAGGAGTTGATTAACATGGGGCACATACGGCCAAGCAAAATTCCTTTTGCTTCTTCAATAGTATTGGTGAAGAAGAAGGATGGTACAATGAGGATGTGCATTGATTATAGGGAGCTAAACAAGAAGACAATCAAGAATCGATACCCTATCCAGTGCATCAATGAGCTTATTGATGAATTGCATGGTGCATGCTACTTCTCCAAGATTGATTTGAGATCCGGCTACCATCAGATACGGGTTAGAGAGGTGGATGTGGAGAAGACAGCTTTTAGATGCCACTATGGACATTTTGAGTTCTTAGTCATGCCTTTTGGGTTGACAAATGCCCCTGCCACTTTCCAGTCCTGTATGAATAGAGTGTTCAGAGATCAGTTGAGGAAGTTTGTGTTGATATTTTTTGATGATATACCGATATACAGCCGTACTTGAGAGGAACATTTGAAGCATATTGATACAGTGCTCAATATTCTAGAGAGGGAGTCATTATATGCCAAGATGAGTAAATGTGAGTTTGGGATGACAAAGTTGCTCTATCTAGGGCATATTATTAGTGCAGGAAGTGTTCGGGTTGACCTAGACAAGATCAGGGCCATTCTGGATTGGCCACCACCGAGGAACACTTCACAACTCAAGGGATTTCTCAGGCTTTGTGGGTTTTACCGCAGATTTGTGAAGAGATTTTCACAGATAGCAGCAACACTTACAGATTTGACATGGAAAGATAGTTTCAAGTGGTCAGAGAGGGCTCAGAATTGTTTTGACAGGTTTAAGGAGCTGATGAGTACATGTCCTATTTTAGCCATTCCAGATTTCACCAGGCCCTTTGAGCTGCAGTGTGATGCCTCGGGAGAGGGCATAGGAGCTGTTCTCATGCAAGACAAACATCCCATCGCATATGAGAGTAGAAAATTATGAGGTGTGGAGAGAACCTACAGCATCTACGACAAAGAGATGCTAGCAATCATGCACGTGCTAGCTAAGTTCAGGCAGTACTTAGTGGGAAGCTGGTTCACAGTAAAAATAGATCATAATAGCTTGAAACATTTCCTTGGACAGAAGGACGTTAATGATAGGCAACAGAAATGGCTGAGTAAATTAAAGGCCTATGATTTTGACATAGCTTATGTCAAAGGGAAGAAAAATATTGTTGCAGATGCTTTATCTAGAAGGCCTCATTTGCTTGCTGTTGGGATAGTCATGGATGATTGGAGAGAGATGATCTTGGCAGAATATGTTAAGGATAGTTGGGAATCTAGCATTATTGAGGGAGCTATTCAAGATAGTCGATACACTGTCGTAAATGATCTGATCATCTACAAGGAAAGGATTTATTTAGTACCTGGGTCTGCTATGAAGCAGAAGATTTTGAGGGCATTTCATGATTCACCAATGGCAGGACATCCCAGATTCTTTAAGACTTATCGGGAAGTGAGAGAGTGCTTCACTTGGAAAGGACTCAAATCAGAGGTGCTTCAGTTTGTGAGGGAATGCCCTGTGTGTTAGCAGAACAAACAGAAACACTCTTTTTTGGGTGGTTTACTACAACCCCTACCCATACCAGAGAAGAAGTGGGATAGCATTTCCATGGATTTTATCACAGGCCTCCCCAAGGCACAGGGTCAGGATTGTATCTTTGTTGTGGTAGACAGATTGACGAAATTTGCACATTTCTTTGCAATTTCATCTACATATTCAGCAGCACAAATAGCAAAACTATTTTTTCGAGAGGTATTCAGACTACATGGGATACCATGGAGCATAGTCAGTGATAGAGATAGTAGATTTATGAGCCACTTTTGGCAGGAGTTGTTCAGGTTATGTGGAACAGAGCTCACTTCGAGTACCAGCTACCACCCCCAAACTGATGGGCAGACAGAGATAGTGAACAAATGGGTAGAGGGGTACCTTCAAAACTACATTGCAGGAGAGCAAAAGGCTTGGATGAAGTGGCTACATCTAGGGGAGTACTGCTATAATACCTCTTTCCATATGTCTATTCAAATGTCCCCTTTTATGGCACTGTACGGGTATGATGCTCCTAATTTTTTGGATTTGTTATTTGGGGACAGCAGGGTGCCTAAGGCCAAGGATACTTTGCAGGAGTGCCAGGACATTATGCGATCCTTGAAGGAAAATTTGCAAAAAGCACAAAATCAACAGAAGCAATATGCTGATCAGCACAGGGTTGAGAGGTCTTTTGAGGTGGGAGATATGGTGTACCTCATGTTACAGCCATATAGACAGTCCTCTCTTAAGAAGAGTGGAGCAGAGAAATTGAAACCACACTACTATGGACCATTCAAAGTAATCAGGAGAGTGGGCGAAGTAGCTTATGAGTTGGAGTTGCCTACAGACAGTAAAGTGCATAATGTGTTCCATGTGTCACGCCTTAAGAAGGCATTGGGCCACAATGTGGTGCCTTCAGTAGTATTGCCACCTCTTGATGATGAGGGAAAGCTTATCTTGGTTCCCGAGGCCATACTTGACTCCAGGGAGAGGGTGCTTCGTAGGAGGACTATCAGGGAGTATCTACTGAAGTGGAGGAACCTACCTGTCGAGGATGCTACTTGGGAAAATGAGCAGATATTGTAGCATCCAGAGCTGAAATTGCTTGAGGAAAAGCAATTTTGGGAAGGGCGGACTGTAATGTCCCCTTTCTAGCATTCATAGCATGATGTTGTCATTAGCCTATTTCCCCATAGTCCCGTAGGCTAACTAGGACATTAAAGGGGCTTACAGGCCATTTGGCCTAGATAGTTTCAGTTGCAGGTCTTTCTGAGGGGTTCTGGGGAAACTTTGGGCATACTTACTATTTATAGTAAGTCATCTTGGACATGGCCAGACATTCAATCACAGTGGTATGTTAATGGTAATTGTTTAAAATCGACAAGAAAACTTATTTATCATTGATAAGATTTGTTATGCATTGATAAAGCCATTTTATAAAGTTAAATTTAAATATTTAACTTTATTAATGCATAGACTATAGTTTGTGGGAAATATTTAAATTAAAAGATTTCCCTTTATTTTTATAACACATTGGAGACATAAGGTACATAAAGGGAGTTATGTTTTATCCCACATTGAGAAAAGGAAGGATTGAGCTCTTGTGAGAACACTATAAAAGAAATGGAAGAGCTTTTTTTTTGTATGCTTGGATGAAGATTAATGTTATGTTGCTGGATATCTGATTATTGGGCTTGAAGGATGGAATCCCTCTTTGCTAGCATTCTCTTCACTATTGGAAGACACAGTTAGGAGGATCAATGGTGTTTTCACTTCAGGAAACACACTGGGTTTCATTTGGGGCGTTTGCATAAAGAAATTTACAAGGGTTTGAGGTGTAGATCTGAAGTTAGTTATTGCTATAGTGCTACATGAATAGTATTTTGCTACAGTTGGAATGAACAGTATTTTTCTACAGTACGGCGTGAACAGTGTTGGTATCAAGTTTACTTGTTTTTTTGGCTGATTAGAAGTTTGGAGGGCTGCCGACTACATCTGCAAAATACTACGGCAACTAATTCTAGGTTTCTTCTGTCAATTTTTGATACTTTGCATAATAATTGTTGAATACAAGTCTGAATAGTTGTTGCAGCCTTTAAGGCAGCTATAAGTGCACATCTACATTTAAAAATCACCCTTTTATCAACAGATTGAAAGAGTTTCCAGATTTTTCATCTACTGTTGAATGTGTGCCAAGTGTTTGTGAAAATGTTATGATGTGTATTATGCATTTTAATGTCACTTCATAGTTGTTCGTAAATCTACTCATTGGAAAGCAATTTATTGAGGAAATCAACTTTATGAGTTTGCATACAAAGTGTTTGACAATATTCCTTAAGTTAAATTTCTACAAGTCAAAGTTCAAATCAGGGGAGGATATTATAGGTACTTCACTATGGAGACCCTGAATTAGATGAGGAGATAGTCATACCGAGCTATGACTCAAAATCAATAACCATTGATCAAATCAATGAGGTGCAAGAAGCATTGAATAGGAGGAAAAGACAGGAAATACTCATGAAGGAGTATAAACAAAAGAAAACACTATATGAAATTAAGGACATCTTTATGGATGCCTTCAGTTTGCAATCACCAGATGAGTCAAAGCATATCATGGAGCAATTAACAGATATTGTTAACCAGGTGACAAATGAAGACCTAGAAACAAATGCAAAACTTATGGAATGGTTAGAAAGAAAATTTCAGGGGAAAGTGAATGAGAAAATATCAAGTCAAATTGCACTTTCACAAGTTGAATTGGCAAAGCTTATTGACAAAGTGAAAAAGGTACTTGAGAATATATTCTCATTGTACAAAAAGCTGTGTGATTTTTCATACTTCACACAAAAACAAGCCAAAAGATACTGAGCTTGGAAAGAAATTTAAACATTTCAAGCATGCAACTACCAAATGATCCAGCTCAAAGTGAGAAGCACTTTTCTCAATCGCTTCACACTCACAAAGAAATAGCTATATTAATAGCAGATGAGGCTAATATCAAGGCCAAATTAATACAGCTCCAATCCTCCATTACCCCACATTTAGAGATACTCCATAAAGAACAAGTATATGCTGAAACTGTTCTCAAGAAAGACCCAAATCTTTCTACATCAGATGGACTTATTTATCTTGCTGCTGAGACTGCCATCCAGCATAAGTCACTGGAAATCACTTTGAACAATTGGGATACAGCTCTTAGGATGATTATGGAGGTAAACAACACATTTTTGGCTAAATAATGGTCTTAACCCTTAAACATTCTTTGACATAAGTGTCAAAAAGGGGGAGAAAATAGACATAATAGGGAGAGATACAGATATTATGAGATGAATTAATGGGGGAGAAAAGATACAAAGGAGGAGCATGATATACAGATAAGGCACAATCAACTCAGGGGGAGTTACAAAATTTTTGAGGTATATATTGTAAGATTGTAAGTTACAAATTTTGATCAAGTTTTCTTTAAACTCTGTATATACCAATCAGATTAGTAAATGTACTTATAAGGTTAGTTAAGTGTTTTTGTCACTCATGTCAAAGGGGGAGATTGTTAACCTCATAATGGTTTTTGACACTTGAGTGCCAACACACTTAATCACATTCCACATTGGAGCCGAGTACACCATGCATGCCGAGCCACAACAAATGCCGAGTGATCTTCATGTGCTGAGTAGTTTTCAGATGCCGAGTGAAGATTAGATACCGAGTGAAGTGTAAGTGCCGAGTAACATAAGGTGTCGAGTGTTAACAAGTCCCAAGCAACACAAGGTGCCAAGTGTTAACAAGTGTTGAGTAACATAAGGTGTCGAGTGATACAGTTTTGTTTAGGTGCCGAGCTATCCAGGAAATAGCATGTGCCGAGTATCAGTAATACTTCAAGAGCCGAGTAACTCAGTATATCAGCATAAGAGTCTGTAATTGCACAAACTATGATGCAAACAGTTTTTATAGCCGACATAAGGTAAATCTCGAAGGATTTAATGATGAGATCGAATCTTTTATTTTTCCTATGCAATCTTCATGTAGCCAATAAGAAAAATGATGAAGGCATACAACCAATAGAAGAAGTGCAAATAATAAGTGGAAAATGAAGATTGAATAAGGATTGTAGATCCATACCCAACCCTAAATCCTCAAATGTCTTTATAAGGAAGACAAAATTTCATTGTAAATGAATGAGTGGACATACAAGGGTGCACTAGAAAAATCTATTTTCAAAAGCAAGGGTTATCTGATCACAAAGGATCAAGATCAGAGAAGGTGGAAAAGGTGCCTGCATTCAACAATCAAGGATTTTAATCTATCAGGTTCATTATACCTAATACTTTCTAGCAATTGTATTAGAATGAAAATCCTATGGTGGTAGGTTAGCTTAAGAGCTATTTCGTAGATCCTTTATTTAGGTGATTAAATCCTTTAATAGGGTGACACTTCATGTTAAGTGTTTGTAAATCCTCTAACCAGGTCACTATTAATACAGTGTAAAGGCTTTAATAGGGCAGGCCTTTAACAAGGCAGACCATCAGAAGTGGTTGAACAATATTGCTGCAATAATTTTTGTGGGTATCATCCCCACCCCAATTTTACCTTCTTATTTTTGGAGGGTTCTTGGGTTACCAAATTCCAGTGTTATGAGTTGTTGATGCATGTGTTTAGTTTCATGTTTACTTGATGTATTTACATGCATGCAATTTACTTTTAGTTAAAAGTTTTATTGGCTAAAGTGTGATACTTATGATTCACCCCCCCTCTCATAAGTACTCTTTCCATATTTGAATATTCCAACACCTAAATCTACTAAGGAATCTAGTTCAAGCAATGATGGTCATGTCACTCAAGATTTAGGTGACTCCACCATTTCCAACTAGATTTGCAAGTAAAAATTGGAACTATGTTATCATGATCACATCTAAACAGTTCCAAAATTAAAAGAAAGCAAGATCCAAATTAGTATTCAAGATACAAGGGGGTCATAGAAGATTAGTTTCAGTTATCATCAAGCGAGGTTGAGTCATGGACTTTACCGAGAAAGGTCGAGAGTAACTAGTCACACATGTTTGGTTATCAAGTTATGATGTATTCATCGAGCAATCCGAGTAGATAGTGGATGATAGTCTGTTGCACATAATGATGTCATCGCAGCTACTTCCATACCGAAGATTAATGGAATTTTTTTAATCAAAAAGATAGGAAATTGACTTCATTTCCACTGTAAATTTAGTATATTGCAAACAAAGCAATTTGAAGAGCAACCCTGAGCAAAATTTGCAGAAAAAGTTTTTTGAAGATTTCTTTTACCAAATTATCATGGCATCTAGCAGTAGTAACAAGGAAAAGAAAGGATCTAAAATGTTGGTACAAGGTGTTGAATGGCAAGCCCCTGATTTCAATCTTGTACTAGCAATTGTAGAAGCCCTCAATCCAAATGGAGCACAATCACAAATCCCTCCTAAGGTACTTCTCATAAATGACATTAAAACTCATTTTAAATGCACAATTCAATAAATTGGAACCCTAGAGATGGATGAAGGCCTAGGAGAGCTGTGTGTGAATGGTGTACTTAAACTTGAGCATAAGCACTTAGAAGATAAAGGTTTAACCAACATTCCCCACTTGCCTCAAAGTTTTCAAATCAAATGGATTAGATATATCCTAAGTCAACTTCATAATGGTCAATTGTGGTTAGAGCAACTAGTTTTGATTACAAAGAAAATGATTCATCACATTACCAGCCTTCCCATGCTTACCAAAGAAAAAGTCACAAAAACCCTAGGTCTAGATGAGTTGCAAAAGAAAACCCTAGCTAAATGGGATGGCAGAGGAATAAAGATTAGCAGTGTATCTAAAACAAAACTAAAATCTGGCATTCATGTCATAGCACATAAGATTTATTGCTCAAGTCAACTCAATAGTGTGTTGTGTAAAGTAGTTGACTTAGCTTATAAGGTTGTAAAGAAGAATTTGTCATATGACTTAATAGATTTTTTGTTGAAAGAGCTTAACAAGAATATGGAAAGCATTAGAACATCAAAGAATAACCTATGCAAATTTGATTCATTGTTGACATGTTTATTCTTCTATGTTCAAAATTTTTTCCCTTGTAAAGGAACAGTTGTATGGAGAAAAGATACACTAGTTTTATATCAAATCAATGAGTTTATCACTGAAATGGGTAAAATTTTTGATAGTACCATGGATAATTATTTTGAAATTTTCAAAGAAAATATTAATAATAGATTTAGGATACCCAAACTGTTGGTTAAAGATTATAAGGATGATGTTTGTTTTATGGTTGATAGTGATAGAGTATACATCCAAGTAGTAAGGCCCATAATTGTGTGGGTAAAACCTCTTCCATATGAAGTTAATTTTGATGAGGCAAAGGAAATAATTGAAGCTTTAGTAAATGAGCTTGTAGATCCAAAGGCACCTCTCTTTGGAACTTATGATGAGGCTAAAGCAAGAAGTGAACTTTAGACCAAGCTTCCACAAGTAGTGAACAAAGGAAAGAGGAGGATATCAAAATAAAAAACAGCAAGCATCCCTCTTATGATTTCTAAAGGAAAAGGAGAAGATGAGGAAGAATCTAAAAATTAAGAGGAATCTAAAAAGGAAGAAGAGCCAATGAAGAAGAAAGTCAAGGTGATTATTACCAAGCTACCCAAGCCTTCCTTAGTAGTATTTACTAGAAGATCAAGGAAGAAGGGTAGTGAAGTTGTGTTCAGTAAGCCTCCCCTCACCTTTGAAGAAAGGAAAAAGTAATTGGAAGTAGGTGTAGGCATAACCAACTTTAAAGCATTGAAGTATGATACCAAGACAGAGAATAGGAAACAATAGGTTGAGGAATTGGTACTAACCAAGATGGGAAAATGGAAGTATTCCCCTGATCAGATAGCCTGTTAGATCTCTGAGGATCTACTAGATAGATTGTAGCCAAGATGGGACTTAGCCATGCAAATAGCCAGAGATATTTATGAAAAAATTCTAAGGTAGTTGTTACCAAGCATTACCAATTCTAAGGTAAAAGAGTCTATGAGGAAAAATGAAGAAAAGATGACTCCTAGATTCAATACTTGTTTGATTTTGTTAATAGATATAGAGGATGTAGTCAGAAATGCTACAAATATGTGGAAGAATGTTTATCACTTGCATAAATAGAGTGACTCTCCAGTAGAAGTCAAGGATGATAGTGACAGTGATGAAGGAAATGAAGAAGACTCCACTCTATGTGATACAATTGATGTTGAAGAATATTAGGAGTTGATGAAGGATGATGAAGAAGAAGAAGAGGAAGAAGCTAAAGAGGAAGCTAGGAAAGAAAAATGAGAGAGTAATCCAGTTAGGATAGCAGAAAAATTCATAGCCTCCCTTCCTCATTCTCTAGAAAAAATTGCAACATCATCAAGTGTGGAGACAGTTTTAGGAGCTCTAGTTGTGACAACCATTGATACATCAAATTTCCAATCACTCCCTACTACCTCTCAGCTCAGTACATCATAGGTAGAAGTGTCTACCACTTAATCCACCGAGCTACAAAATCCTTCAGTCGCCAAGCCACCCACAACAATAGATACAAAGTGTTCCACAATTATAAATTTTGTAGTAGTAAGTACAGTTTTGGATTCTTTAGTTTTGACTACTTCAATTGTACATGCTCCAGTAAATGTTTCAATTGCAAATACTTTTGTCAGTACTTCACTTGTGGATTCCTAAATTTTGGGAAGTCTAGAAAATACATCTATTTTGAATTCTGTAAGTATTCCAATATGTATTCCACCAATAGGCTCTCTACATTTTCACTGCCAGTCCTACTATTTCCACTATTGTTTCCATTTCAAATCGTAAAGCATTATCTCTAAAGACAATTGAGCCAGAGACTCAATCAAGAGTTTTGATTAGTGGAAAAGAAATAGATATAGATTTGGATGAGGATATTAAAATTTCTAAATTTGACTTTGGCAATGCCATTGTGGATCAAATGAGATTAGTTAGCCAACTTCTCCAATAGAAAGCCAAGAAGAAACAATTAAGAGAAGAAAGAGACAGAGAATATAGGATTATTGATGATGCAAATAATATCTTGACAGAGGCCATAAGTATTGAAATTGATTCTTCTCAACACATTTTGTTGCAATTAGAAGAGGCAGTCAGAAAATTCAAGGAATATTTCAGTGGCCAACATAAGTTAATGGAGAAAGTAGAAAAGAAGTTTGATAACAAAGTGCTCAAGCATGTTGCTCAGCAAATTACTATCCAACAGGTAGAACTTTCTAAAATTTTGACAAATCTTGAAACTTCTCACACAAATGTGACATCTCTTTTTGTAAAGTTATGTGATTTTACTGAGTATACTAAGGAAATAAAGAGAAATTTGAGTAAGATTAATGAAGATCTAATTGCTAGTGCAAAGAAGTTGCAACTTGACCCCAGTTCAAGCTCTGCACATCATATAACGATCACATTCTTATCAAATATGCAGGCAAAATTATTGAGAGGGGAAGAAAGGATCCTATCTACATGCATAAACATCTAGAATATGATCCTTCACATCATGATTAAAATGTAGAAGCACATTGCCTATTCCAAAACATTGATCCATGACAATAAATTCTCAGTTGCAAACCACATGATAAAACTTTCTGCAGAAGTACAAGTTGTTTTTCAAACCTACAAAGTTTTGCAAGATAACTGTGACAAGACCTTAACTCTTATTCTTAAGGTACATTCTGATTTTCTATCACATTTTTGTGTCTCTATATAAGTAGATTACATATAAATCTTTGGCATTATTGTCAAAAAGGAGGAGAGACATGTATATAATCAAAGGGGGAGAGACATGTATATAATTAAAGAGGAGAGATATTTGAGAGAAAGATACCATACCAGGAGATACACTTAGTAAGATATGTATATTGTATGGGGGAGATATATGAAAAATATATACATAACAGAGTCACAAAGACAAATTTTGAAAAATATCAAAAATGAGTATTCTAGTACCAAGCCAGTATCATTGTATATAATTTTTGGCTAACAAGTGTTTTTGTCACTAATGCCAAAGGGGGAGATTGTTGACATCAAGTCAAGTTTTTTATTAGTGACAACACTTATTCAAATTTTGTATGGTTACCGAGCAGTTTAGTGGTTACCAAGTAGCATAGTTTCTACCAAGTTATCAGTTTATGTAAAGCAAAGTTAGTGTTAACCGAGTGATGAGATGATTAGTGTTTACCAAATTTAGTAATGGTAAATGTGTAACTCAATTTCTATGAAGTTGCATAGTATCTACCAAGTCACAAGTGCAGATCGAGTTTGAGACTACCTCTGAGATGATTAGTATGGACCGAGCCTCCACTTCTGCTAAATGCATTATGATATCGAGTAACAATAGTGGATGCCATGTATCAAAACTCCACCAAGTCTATCTTTAGAACCAGTGTATCTACATTTGGGCCAACTTTGTAATATTATTGTTAACTTGTGTATTGGCCAACCTTGTAATTATGTGAATTGTGTTGGTATATATGTAATGTATTGTATCACACCCAAAAGTAGTAGTAGTAATGATTTTGATGTGAAAAGATGAAAAGCATGTGAATGTGAATCAGCAATAGAACAAAGTGTATTGCGAGGACATATCAAGAGTAGAAAATTTACATCTATCATATAGAGGTGATCAATACTTCAAGATCTCAATCAGCAGTTCAGTTATGAGTCTAAGATCCACTATTTCATCCTAACAGGTGAATCAGCTTCAAATCCTTTAACAAGGTAGACTTAACAGTCTCTTATTTAAATCTCTTTACCGAGTGCATACTTTTTTGTATGTTTGTAAAACCTCTAACAAGGTGGACCTAGCAGTCCTAATTTCTCCTAATAGCGTAGATCATTAGAAGTGATCATTGTAAGCCTTAATAGGCCAACTTTATGCTACAGTACTAAAGTTTTGTGGGTACCATCCCCACCCCAATTTTATTTTCTATTTGGAAGGTTTCTGGGTCACCAAATTATTGTGTTCATATGTCATGAATGTTTTATTTTCAGTTTCTCATGCATGCAATTAGATTTGATTTCATGAAGTATATGATTATTGGATTATTGCAACTAAGATTTGAATAGGACAAAATTTTAAGGTTACTGATTCACCCCTCCCCTCTCAGTAACCTGGTATAGTATTGAATATTTCCAACAATTTAGCGCAAAGTCTAGTGTTCCTTTTCATAGTATCCTAAATGTTTGTCAATTGCTCCTTTTAAATTTTGTCTAATATAGTAAAGTAATTGGAACAAGGAATAGAGTGGAATGTATTGATTCTTGTCTTAGTGTCCTTTTTTGATGCCAAGAATGTTGATTGTTTTTCCTATCTTGAATTTGTTATTTTAAAACTTCTTCCATTTTCCATTTTTTTCTTTCGAGTGTGGTCATCACCATAGAGCAGAGCACCAACATTTTTTAGATGGATTCTTTGTAATTTAATTTGGTTTTGTGAGAGCCTATGTCCAATATAATTAAGTTTACCATTTCTTCCCCTATTTACCCTTGCCCCCACCTCTCTTCATCATGTATATCCTTTTCATGTTTTAATCTCTCTCTCTCTCTCTCTCTCTCTCTCTCTCTCTCTCTCTCTCTCTCTCTCTAATACATTATTTTCTTTTACTCTCTTCCCTTGGAACCCTTACCATATCTTGCCCCTTATTCACTATCTATCTCTACCTTAATTCAATCACTCTAACCCCCCCCGCTCTCTCTCTCTCTCTCTCTCTCTCTCTCTCTCTCTCTCTCTCACACACACACACACACACACACACACACACATCCAAATTACCATCTATTATATCTACTCTTTCTCCTCTCACCATCTGATCTACCTCATGATTTAATGATGAATATAAATTATTTTTATATTATAATTAATTAAATATTTTAAAATTTTATTCATTATTTTTTATTGATTTTTTAAGAAATGTAAACAAAAAAACCTAAATGTGATTCCCAGTACTACATTCTTAACAAAGAGTCGTTGCAATTAAATAAAATTAAAGTAATGTCAAATAAAATTCAATCACTTAAAATAATAGGTCTCATATGCACCTTTAATCTATAAACATGTTTATGGCAACCATATGTGTCCTTTGGGGAAGTAATTACATGAGTTTTCCTTCCCTTAATTGTTGTATCAAATAGATTATATCAATCAATGTCAAAGAAATTCACAATATTAAAGTGGTTTGCATTTAATTAGTTATGCAACCAAATGGTGCACTATAAAATTAGTAAGCCAAAGTTCATTTACAAATGACATTCATAATTAGTTAACAAATAAAATTTAATTTTAAAACTATTTGAATGGACTACACACCCAAATTGATTTCATGTGGGCTTGCTTTTGTTGCATACTAGTTAGAGCTCAATTATATGTCTAAAAATTTTAATGAATAAAATTTTAGATTTCTCATGTGTTTCATAGATTTTTAGTCTTCCCTCATGATTTTTTTATCCTTCATAGATTTAAGGACCTTTATGTCACTGAAGAGCCTCTTGACTAATTAAATTTCATAGTTTGGCAGGAAATTAGCTCAATATATGGAGTTTGGAGAAAGTTTTTTTTTTTTTTTTTCAAAATTCTCTTAGTCAATAACTAAGGGTAATTAAGACAAGAGCCTACAACACAATAGTAACTTATGAGCCTCTTATGTGGGAGGTCTTGGGTTTGAATTTGCTCAAGTGTGACACATAAAAATAATAACTAATTTAGACTTCTTCCATTTATCGATCACAAAATAAACAAAAAATAACTAAGGGTAATTACGATAATAAATTTAAAAAATTCATCGTTATTGATTGAAATTAAATAATTAAATTAGTAGTTAACCACAAATGATTGCAATAGTAAATAGCCTACTATAAATACTAATAAATGACAAGTGATATTTTAATAAAGGAGATTTACCTTGTTGAGAATAAAATATTTCTAGATTTAATAAAAAATATAGAGATAAAAATAAATTTAAGAAAATGAGTAAAAAATGATCATTTTTGTAAGATCGTTGTGAATATAAAAAAGATTCTCTTAAAAATTAGTTCCCTTATTATAATATGATTTCTAAAATTTGTAAATATATTTTGTATCAAAAAGTGGTTTATGTTATTTAAGTGTAATATTTTTGGATAAATTTATCAATTTTATTTAATAATATAATATTAATTTCTAAATTTATGTTTTTTACCTTTTTATGTGTTTTGAAAGTTATTTTACTATTAAATCATGGACACTTAAACATATGTATTATGAAAAAAGTTATACTATTGAAAGTGAAGAAAGGGATCTTATAAGACCATATCAATTGAACTAGTCATTGAGACAAATAATTTATCTCAATGGGAGATGGGAACCTAGAGGCTATTTTTCAAAA
Source organism: Cupressus sempervirens (assembly GCA_028749045.1). Classification (NCBI taxonomy): domain Eukaryota; kingdom Viridiplantae; phylum Streptophyta; class Pinopsida; order Cupressales; family Cupressaceae; genus Cupressus; species Cupressus sempervirens. The sequence continues at coordinate 221,441,831 of CM053786.1, forward strand.
CTACCAAGCTCATTAAGAGTCTCAATAATACCTTCAAAGGCATTGTCCCTAAAATCTAAGAGCCAGGAACTATGGCCTATTTCAGGATTTTAGATTGTGCAATATCAAGTTTACAATTTTTTTCCAAAGTGTTAACCAATAGAATTAAGCATTTTCTTGATAAATTCATTAGACCCTCCAAGAAAGGATTTGTTCATGTTAGATAAATCCTTAATGTTGACATTTCTATCAATGAGATAATTCATTAATGGAGAGAAGTAGGATTCCTATAATGACCTTGAAGTTGTATGTCCCTAATTTCTTATGATAGAGTGAACATGGACTTCCTAAGTTATTTTGGCTGAGATTGTCTTTAATGTTATGATTAAGGAATGACATAAACAATGCATTTTAATATCATTGTCAATGGGACACCTTAAAGGTTTTTTTATTAAATATAGTCATGGCTTGAGTCAAGGGAACCCCTGTCCCCTTGTCTTTTTATTATGGTTGTTTATTTTTTGGGTAGGAATTTTATCTCCAAGGTCAATTAAGATTTAGTTAAAAGTATTGGAGTTGCTTCCTCTCGTCCCCTAAAGTCTTACAGTAGTTTGTAGATGATACATTCCTAATTGGAATTATTTTTGTTATTGAATCTAGAAAATGGAGGAGGCTCCTAGATGATTGTGCTGATGTGTCAAGGCAACAAATTAACTTTGAGAAAAGTGGCACTTATGTCTTTAACTATAACCCTGACCTGCAAGGATGTATCACACAAGTGTTGGATTATCAAGTTGATATTTTATCAACTACATACTTGAGTCTCCCCCTAACTATTAGGGATGTCACTTCATAGTTCTAGAATATTATCCTTGAAAGAGCGCAAAGAAATCTTGGAGGATGGAAAGGTAAAGTGATAACTAGTGCTAGTAAGCTTTAGTTACTCACAACCTCCCTTCAAGTCATATTGATCTATTTACTCTGATTACTTAAAGTATCCAAATCTATGGTAGAGAACCTAGAAAATATTCAAAGGAACTTCTTGTGGATGGGGGTGGAGGAGAAAGCCAAAATTAGTCTAGTTAAATATTGGGATACAATGTGCAAACCAAAAAATGTAGGGATCTTGGGCATTAGGAAAGTTCTAACCTCAATAAGGTCCTCCTTACAAAAATTGGATGACACCTTTCTTTGGGCAATTGGGCTTGGGAAGAAATTATGAGCACCAGTAAATCCTCTTGTTTACACCCATGAAGAGGTAATATCTAGATACGAGCTTGGCATGGATGCTTCTTGAAAACCAAGTAGATAAAGTATCCTTTGCTTCAAGGATTTCTTAGTGTTAGAAACAAAAACTATTGATTTGGTGTGATTGACTTTTCATCTTAAGAAAGCCTCGTATCATTGTAGAATTCCCTTAACTTGTTGAATTTCAATCACTATAGACATGGCAAAGAGAAACATGCCATTGGAAAAAAGAGAGTGAGTTAATGAAATGGTTGAATTTAGGATGTGAATAAGTTTTCATTTAATAGTGTCATGAGTTGTTGATATAGACTTACTAAGGGCTTCTATCATGATGATGAAGAGAAATGGGGATAAGGGGTCCCCTCATTGAATTCCTTATGTGTTGTTGAAGAGGCCAACATTATTTCCATTGATATTTAGTGAAAGAAATATCCTCTTTTATAAAAGTGAGAACCCCTTTACATCATTTATGAATAAAGCTAATTGCTAGTAAGACTTCATGTATAAAATCCCATTATATTTTATCATATGCTTTAAGCATATCCATATTTTTGACACATGTCGACATCCTATTTTGTTTGATAGTATGAAGAAATTCATGAGCTGCTATAGAACCTCGAACCCTTTCTCTTCCTAGAACAAAACCACCTTATTGATGGGTTATTATATTTGGAATAAGATATTGCAATATGATATATATTTCCTTTGTGAAAATTTTATATATGGTGTTGCAAAGAACAATTGGTTGGAAATATGCAAATGTGTGAGGATGATTAACCTTTGGGATTAATACAATGTTAGTTGCATTTAAGTGAATTAACATCACTCCATTCTTCTTGATTCTTAAATGGAAAGAAGAAAATCAAAACCAATGACATCCCAAGATTTTTGGAAAAGAACAATTGTGAATCCATTAGAGAGCTTGGTGCCTTGTCTAGGTGAATGGAAAAAATAAAATCCTTAAGCTCCAGTAAACAAAAAGATTTGAGAAACTTTAGATTGTCTTGTTGAGTAATGTAAGAGTTGGAATGGTTTTCAAGATGTCATTTTTTTGTGTGTTTTGGGTGCCTTGGGAATCTTGAGTTGGAGCCAACAAGTTTGTGCAAAACCTCAATCATTCCTATGTAATGACATCAACATTGTGAATGGGTTCATCTGAAATAGTACAATGAATATAAAAGATCATGTTAACATATCTCTTGGCATGCGTGTATTATGGAAAATGATGATTTTTTATCACCATATTTGAGTCATATTTCTCTTGATTTTTTTTCCCAACATATTTCCTCTCTTCATTTTTATTCTTCTCATCCACATTGTAGGGTTTTTTGCCTATCATAAAGTTGAGCAGTGAGGCCATGTTGGATAGCTTGTTCATGTAATTCCAACAATTCTTTTCAAACTTCTTTTTTTTTTGTTGAAAGGTTTTTTTAAAGACCTCTTTGTTCCACCTCAAAGTTGAGCATTTGAGGTGTTGTAATTTCATATGAAATTGCTGCATATGAGTGGCTTCAAAAAAAGGTATAAGAATCCACTACTATATGATATTTTGTAAAAATATGTTCGTGTTTAAACTACATTCTTTCAAAATTGAATGTGGAATACTTTTTGGTTGGTTTTGACTAATTAGTAACTGTGAGAGAGACAACTTAATGATCTGAGGATAGAAAAGGAAAAATTTATGAGAATGATTTTACCATTTTGAATCAAAACATGAGCTTGAGATATGAACCTATCTAAACTCTCAACAATCTCATAGAAACCTTTCCTTCTGTTTGTCCAAGTGAATTTCCTATTAGCAAACTTGAAATCAATTAAGGCATTGTCACGAATAAATTGAGAAAAAACATCCATATAATCATTTGGGGAGGGTAGATTCCTCCATATTTTTCTATATTCCAGATAATTGCATTGAAATCACCACCAAGAATGTAGTTTAGGGAAGAAAGACGAGAAATAGAACTTGTTAAAGCTTCATATAGTTTGGACTTGGCTTGAGGAGCTATAAGAGCATATATATTATACAACTTGAACTAGAAATAAAAAATAGAAACATGAACTAGTTGCCAATAAATATGAGAAGAGAGGCTTTTCAACTTGCACAAGTTTTGTGTTCCACAACATGATAAAACCTCCCAAAGCTCCTTGTTCTAGTACGAAAATAAACCTTCATTTTTTCCATTTTTAAGATATGTTTGCAATCCCTTTATTTGACAACTCCATTTCCTCAAGGAAGACTAAATCTGCACCACTTGCATCAATTTGTCTTTTGATGCAAGCCATTTTGTTAGAGGCATTGATGTCTCTGACATTGCATGATATGAACTTCATAATCCCTGATGAGTATGGCACTCCTCACACATTTGATGATGGACATTTCTAAGAGGTTTGTTGAGATGGAAGCTAGGGTTAGTTGGGCCATCCTATGAACTTTCTTTTGCTTAGTCTTATTTTCTTGCCCCACTGGGATATCCTCAATAGAATGTGTGGGTATCTTTAAAAAAAAATTCTTTCTCCCTCTCTTTTTGGGAAATGTTGAACAAGGTGTCTATTGGAGAGAGAATATTTCTAGGAACTCAAAAGCTCTAAGTAATGTAGAATTGGGTAACATATCAATGTTAGGAAGAGTTTAGAGGAGACATCCATAATTGGGATGAAGGGAGGGTGTTGTTAGGAGAAGGGGACTAAGGGTGTTTTAGTGGAGTGGTAAGATTAGTAATGTTTTTTTATCTTATGAGGCAGTGCTTGGGAAGATTGAAGTAGGGGTAGAACTATATTATGATCCTTCACTTCCTGAAGATCTAGTGATAGAAGTGATTCCTTTGAAGTCTCCATGCTATAATGGTTATCAATTTAATGTGAGGTTTCATCATGAATGGATCTAAATACCTTCCAATTAAAGGTTCAAATAGAGATATTGGCATTCTTACCTATAGGAGAGTATCCAGAGATGACTAAGTTCTATGGATCTGCATTTTAATTGGGATGAGAGATAATGTCCTTGTGCATGTCGTGTGGCTGATCATTTCTTCCATCCTTTTTTCCCCACAAGGTTTTTGTTTTCCCCATAAGGTACCCATTGTTTGATTTGTGCAACGATCCTGAGTGCACGTCATCCACCTTGCTTGGAGGTCTCTCCACTTTTGTATGAACAGATACCACTATATCATGGGGAACATTAACCCTCGGCCTAGATTATTAATTATTTTATTGTTGTAACTTCTTACCTTACACACTACAGTTTTGAGTGCCAGATGTTATAAACTTTTAGATTGAACCTAATGCCCAAAATGAATCGTAAGCTTCAACCACATAAGAGTCCTATTCACCCAAAACATAGGGAACATCCATCATTGTTGTCCAAGAGATAAAGAGACCCAAAGAAACCTTTAAACTCATCTTCCTTTCCATCTTCTTCATTTTCTCTATCCTCGCCACAATTTTTTCCTTCCCAAGTCTATGGCCATTCCTTACTATGTATAAACAAGTCTTTTGGAGGTCTTTAAATTTTAGTAATTACATTTAATATTTTTGAAAGTTTAAGATCAATGCAAAAAAAATTATTAAAGTATTTTGGATCAAATTTATTAGTTCATAAGAGCACATAATTATTTTGAAGATTTACTGTAAAGTAAAACTATCTTAAACATCTAGGTGATGCTTCACTTCAGCATAAAGATTTCTTGGGAGTTCACCCATCCCATTACTACTACAGCTGGAGCTTGCTTAACTATGGAGTTCTCTCCATGGTAAACTCACTCTGCTCGCAACCCCATTTGCAAAATCTTCACAAGTGTTGTGCCTTATGAACCATTCATTACAAAGCCCCTTAAGCTCATCAATTGATAGCACATGGACACATATACTGTCTTTTCTAGAAAGAACCTTTGATAATTAAAATATTGAAATTCCCACTTAGAAAACGTTTTCAAACCTTCTTTAAAAATAAAACATTGTACCAATATTTTATTTTAACAATATACTATCTAAAATTGTATTATATTTTTCTAATATAATAGAATATTATATTTTCTTAAATTCTATGCATTAATTACTAGTACATCTCACAAGTTAATGCCACAATTAACCTAATGAATCCCATAAGTCTTGTAACAAAAATATGTTATGAATTTATACATTATTTTAAATCATGCTTACAACAAGAGATTCTCCATTAATATGCTATTGGCAGGAAATCATGTTCTTGGCCACCATTACAGTATTAAAGTAAACCTCAATGTATGTATATCCTCGTCTTTGTCTTTATTTTCATCTCCTCTCTATCTCAAAGGAGTGTTCTTTTAAATTCAATACACCAAAACTATTAATTACTCTCACAGTAGTTTATTCCAAATGAATTGCTTTACTAAATGTTTCAAGACCCACTTTATTCATTTAACTACATCTACAAGATGGAGCAAGGATCACTCTGGTAGTAACGACGATCATCAACAAACCATACTTCACAACTTCTGCAACTTGCTGGAAAACTAACACTTTTATCCTCGCTTCTTTCCTTTTCTTCTTCTTTGGTGTTAGGACCAACACTCACAATGTCTGCATATTTTCTGAACTTTCTCAATTTTTTCATTATTTCTACAGCGTCTGCCTCTCCAACAATTGTGATAGTGTTCTTGGAAGAATCAACTGCTACTGAATTCACTCCTGTAATCACCATTATCATCATCAAAATATGATCTTGATCTTATATTAACAAATTATATAATTCAGTATATAATATAGCTTTTATATTTTATTTTCGATATTGATAAAAATAAATAATGCAGTTTCTAGATTCGACTGTGTAAGAGTTTTTGGTATCAATGTTTGAATAACACTCCCTGATCCAAAATGTGAGTCAAAACAATTGAATCTAAAAATTCTGATGATCACAGAGTGTTATTGGAAAAGGAAATAAAAAAATCTCCCACAATATAATCCAGAAACTGCATTATCTATATTATGTAAAAATCTCTTTACTTTGATCGATAAATATGATTGAAACACTCTATAAATATTTATATATTAGTATTGATATTAATAAACAGTACTTAAAAGGGTCCAGATACCATCAATATTTGAATATTGTTACCTTCAATACTCGAAACTGTTTTCATGGCCTTCCTTTTGCATTTTTCACAGAACATGTGAAACGAGATTACAATTTTCTGCAGCCACAAATTTTGACACAGGCACAACATATTAACCATCATATTTACAATGCACTTTCTTAAACTAATATCCTTTAAAAAAAAAAGTTATAATGAAAATATTTTTGATAATGTGATCCCTTGTATACCAATTCTAAAGCCAGAATATTTTCTAAGCTAGATAAAAGCCTTTACAAGTTCCATTTTGCACCAAATGATTGATATAAAGCAGCAAGGGAAGATTTAAAAACCTTCATTATTACAATTTGAAGAGCACTTCCCAATTTTATTCCTTGTCCTCTATAGATCACTTTTTTGTATGGGACATTTTGAAGAACAAACATGAGTTTTATAGAAAGAAAAGTTGTTGGTATATTCAGTCTGAAGCGAAAATAATATAGATATATCCCACTTGAATCTAAGCTGACCAGTTCTTTGTGAACATGAAAAGTTGTCATGCATGAGAAATTTGTGCCATTTGCTGTTTGTCAAAGCAAGATTGAATAAAAGATCAAGAAAATATTAAAAATATTAATTCATTAGTTTTATTTTTCTAGAAGCAACTGGCAAGAATATATATAACAAGGTTCATCCTACCTAATATGCTGTTTAAAACAAATTTGTGCCATTTGCTGTTTGTCATAGCAAGATTGAATAAAAGATCGAAAAAAACATTTAAAAAATTAATTTATTATTTTTATTTTTCTAAAATCAACTGGCAAGAATATATATAACAAGGTTCATCCTCCCTAATATGCTGTTTAAAACGAGCAACTAGACAATTGGACCCTAGATTTGGGGTAATAATATAATATAGTAATTAGTCCTTGGCTAAGAAAATAATGCAGAGTCTACCTTATTTTTGTGAAACTCATGAGTATGTTAATCATTAAGAAATGTAATGCCTATGAAAGTTGAATTGACCGTTGAAAAGCCATATCATTGAAAGGTCGAGAGCATTGAAAATTGAAAATCTGAAAGGTCAGATCATTGAAAATTGGACACCCAATAATTATTTATCATTTCTATGTAAGATTCAGCAGCCATGGCCAGGTCTCACTTTCCGTGCAGGTAAGGGTACAAATTTAAATATGATTATAATCCTTAGTTTTATTTAAAGGAAATGAAGTTTATTATAGAGGCATAACCGGACTGAAGAGAGAGCCATAAGTAGCAGTAAAACTAATATCAAAATCTAAGTGTCACAAACTAACATTATGCCATTCAAACCACTGAAAGAAACTAAACATCTATTGTTCAAACCAGAGAAGTTATATGAATAACAAAGTTGATAATACAATTTAAAGTTAATAATAAAATTTAAATTATTTAATAGAATAAATATTTATTATTGAAATCTAATAAATTATGGCAGTATCAATGTGTTTTTTTTGACTCATCTACTTTGTATTGTGGTGATCAAGGTTTCAATCTTTGAAGAATATAGAGTGTTATAACTTTGTTAAAAAGTCTACTCAGTTAAATTTTGTAGTGGTAAGCAAGGTTTAAACTTTTCAAAAGAATATATTGAATAATATATATGGTAACACTTGTTGTGTAAGTGGTTTGTTGGGTTAATAACCAAAGTGGTAGATGTGTAGTAAGTAATTTACACCAAAAGTAATTTCAGTAGTTCCTTAGATTCATGTTGTCAACAAAAAAGATTTTGTTTAAAAAGTTGTTTTCTATGTTGACATATCATAATCTAAACATAATTAATTTACCACATTAATACTTGAAAAAAACTAAAATCAAATATAGATCTAAATAGCATCTACTAATGTAACAACACTTCTAAAAATAATAGTGAATAAGAATAGATGTAGAAGTGGAGAAACACCAATATATGTGGAAAAATCTTTATTAGATTAAAAATCTTACTTTCTATAGCACAAATTAAAATTTACATCATGTTTCTCTTGAGGGAATTTCAAAGTATATCCTTATAGTATAAATTATCGATGCATCCATCTTAACTCTTCAATATATAAATTAGGAGGACCCAAAAAGTTCAATGATGCATTTATATGGGATCAAAAAGATTCATAAATATTGACTTGGAGCTATGAACCAATGAGGCCTCAAACGGGGGACCTCATCCCCATTAGATTTGAACCCTGATGGCAAGGATAACAACTCAACAACTTAACCATCACAACATGCCACTATTGGCCTATGATAAAAGTCTATATGACTTATATTTTATTATTTTTATTTTCCTTTATCTAAAAAATATTTTGTGATGTATCACAATACATATAATAAGTGGATTAAGATTCTTTGACCACTTTCTAATTTTATTCAATCATTATTTTAAAATTTCTATGCACTTTACAACTTACCAAAACAAAGAAAAAAGTATAACACTTTCCATACAAGGATAAACATAAAATACTAAAAATAAGAACATTAGGAGTACAAGGTTGTGATGCCCTTTTCTACAATGTCTAACTTTTCAAACAAATGGCTACATAAAAAAGGAAACTCCAACAAATCATATAACCATGAGATTGTAAGTGTGTTAAATCCTATTTAAATCTTAAATGGTCACCAATTACTTTTGAATTTTTCTAAATATATTTATATTCTAGAGAAACTAATAAAGTCAATTTTTTACAACATAACTTTAAACAATTTGATTGAAAATTAAATTTTAGTTAAAAATATTGATTTTAGTGTTCCATTTAGGCTAAAAAATTGGAGATCCTAATTACCTTTATATAAGAACTATATATGAATGCATGTTAGAGGTATACATGCCTTTAAATCTAATCCAAAACTATGGTTCTGCATTTGAAGTGTTGAATTATGTATTTTTATCACTAAAAAAAAAAAAAAAAATCAAGAATAATCTCCATTACATTTGCATTTTTAAACATGTTATTTGGAAAAAATAAATCATGTAACAACATAAATTTTTGAAAGAAATAATATTTTCATATAAGATATATATATATATATATATATAATTTTTTCTTGTTCATGTTGATATAGTTTCTCAAGATTATTTATTATTAATTTATTATTATTGTTAAGGTTTCTATTACATTTTGTTGATGATACTGCCCTTGCTAGGAGAGCTCGGATTCGGGAAGCTAAAGCCTTTCGGCTCACCTTGGATTCTTATTTGGCTGTCTCTGGGCAAAAAATTAATGACCACAAGTCCTCTATTTTTTTCTTCAACACTCTTGAGCCTATCCAACGGAGGATTGCTAATATCTTGAGATTTCATATTGCGTCTCTGCCTCTGACTTACTTGGGGGTCCTTGTTGTGATGGGTAGACAACCTAGGCTTTTATGGCAAAGCTTGCTTGACAAACTTCGACAAAGGGTCAATAATTGGACTCACAGGTGGCTCTCTACTACTGGTAGGGTGACACTCCTTCAATCTATAATTCAAGCTCTTCCCATATATAGAAGCATGGTTCAGGCTGCCCCAGTGTATTTTCTTAAAGAATTTGATGCCCTCTCTTGCCAATTTCTTTGGAGTGGCAATTTGCAACATACCAAATGGAGCCTCATCAATTGGGATACTGTTTGTAGGCCAAAAAAGGAAGGAGGCCTTGGCCTTCAGTCTACTATCTTGTGCAGTCAAGCTCTTGCTACCAAGCTCTATTAGCATTGGTGTACTAGTCAGTCTCACCTTTGGGCCTGTATCCTGTCACACAAGTATTTAGCAAGTGTTGAACTTTCAGAAGTTTCCAAGTTTTCTCTTGAGGGAAGAGGCTCTATGGTGTGGCATACCCTCAAGATTGGTGCTCACCTGGTGAAGAGAAGTTTATTTTGGATCTGCAATAGAGGCAATGAGGCTCTATTTTGGAGTGATTCTTGGAATGGGCATCCTCCTCTCCTTTTCTCTCATCCTCACTTGTAGGCTCTTTGTGATTCTTTCCTTTCTGCTAGATGGAATAAGGTGGCTCATTATAAGGAGGCTTTTAACCTGGGCCTTGCTGTGGGTCATAGATGGAAGAATTCTTCTGATTGGCCTCTAGGTGGCTCATTGGGAGATCGACTGGAACTATCTCAGATATTGGCTTTGTTGGAATTATGATATATTTGTCATTAGTGCAAACACTTATTCGGTTTTGAATGCTTACCGAGCTCATCACTTAGTCTACATATATACCAAGCATTTAGTGGTTACCTTATAAGTTCAGCAAGTAAACAGTTCTCACCGAGCATTCCAGAGGTTATCGAGTGAATGGGAAGTTCAGCAGTGTTCACCGAGCAAACCAAGGTAAATGAAGAACTCAGTATTCACCGAGCAAAGCAAGGTAAATGAAGAACTCAGTGTTCACTGAGAAAAGGAAGGTAAATGAAGATTTCTTTTACCAAATTATCATGGCATCCAGCATCAGTAACAAGGAAAAGAAAGGATCTAAAGTGTTGGTACAAGGTGTTGAATGGCAAGCCCCTGATTTCAAGCTTGTACTAGCAATTGTAGAAGCCCTCAATCCAAATGGAGCACAATCACAAATCCCTCCTAAGGTACTTCTCATAAATGACATTCAAACTCATTTTAAATGCACAATTCAAGAAATTGGAACCCTAGAGATGGATGAAGCCCTAGGAGAGTTGTGTGTGAATGGTGTACTTAAACTTGAGCATAGGCACTTAGAAGATAAAGGTTTAACCCACATTCCCCACTTGCCTCAAATTTTTCAAATCAAATGGATTAGATCTATCCTAACTCAACTTCATCATGGTCAATTATGGTTAGAGAAACTAGTTTCGATTACAAAGAAAATGATTCATCACATTACCAACCTTTCCATGCTTGCCAAAGAAAAAGTCACAAAAACCCTAGGTCTAGATGAGTTGCAAAAGAAAACCCTAGCCGAATGGGATGGTAGAGGAATAAAGATTAGCAGTGTATCTGAAACAGAACTAAAATCTAGCATTCATGTCATAGCACATAAGATTTATAGCTCAAGTCAACTCAATAGTGTGTCGTGTAAAGTAGTCGACTTAGCTTATAAGGTTGTAAAGAAGAATTTGTCATATGACTTAACATATATGTTGTTGAAATAGTTGAACAAGAATATGGAAAGCATTAGGACATCAAAGAATAACCTATGCAAATTTGATTCATTGTTGACATGTTTATTCTTCTATTTTCAAAAAAAAATCCCCTCTAAAGGCACAATTGTATGGAGAAAAGACACACCAGTTTTATATCAAATCAATGAGTTTATCACTGAAATGGGTAAATTTTTTGATAGTATCATGGATAATTATTTTGAAATTTTCAAAGAAAAGATTAATAATAGATCTAGGATACCCAAACTGTTGGCTGGAGATTATAAGGATGATGTTTATTTTATGGTTGATAGTGATAGAGTATACATCCAAGCAATAAGACCCAAAATTGTGTGGGTAAAACCTCTTACATATGAAGTTAATTTTGATGAGGCAAAGGAAATAATTGAAGCTTTAGTAAATGAGCCTATAGATCCAAAGGCACCTCTATTGGAACTTATGATAAGGCTAAAGCAAGAAGTGAACTTTAGATCAAGCTTCCACAAGTAGTGAACAAAGGAAAGAGGAGGATATCAAAATAAAAAACAACAAGTATCCCTCTTATGATTGCTAAAGGAAAAGGAGAAGATGAGGAAGAATCTAAACATGAAGAGGAATCTACAAAGGAAGAAGAGCCAATGAAGAAGAAAGTCAAGGTGATTATTACCAAGCCACCCAAGCCTTCCTTAGTAGTATTTACTAGAAGATCAAGGAAGAAGGGTAGTGAAGTTTTGTTCAGTAAGCCTCCCCTCACCTTTGAAGAAAGGCTAAAATAATTCAAAGTAGGTACAGGCATAACCAACTTCAAAGCATTGAAGTATGATACCAAGACAGAGACTGGGAAACAATAGGTTGAGGAATTGGTGCTAACCAAGATGGAAAAATGGAAGTATTCCCCTGATCAGATAGCCTGTCAGATCTTTGAGGATCTACTAGATAGATTGTAGCCAAGATGGGACTTAGCCATGCAAATAGCTAGAGATATTTATGGAAAAACCCTAAGGTAGTTGTTACCAAGCATTACCAATTCTAAGTTAAAAGAGTCTATGAGGAAAAATGAAGAAAAGATGACTCTTAGATTCAATACTTGTTTGATTTTGTTAAAAGATATAAAGCATGTAGTCAAAAATGCTACAAATATGTGGAAGAATGTTTATCACTTGCATAAATAGAGTGACTCTCCAGTAGAAGTCAAGGATGATAGTGACAGTGATGAAGGAAATGAAGAAGACTCCACTCCATGTGATACAATTAATGTTGAAGAATATTAGGAGTTGATGAAGGATGATGAAGAAGAATAAGAGGAAGAAGCTGAAGAGGAAGCCAAGAAAGAAAAAGGAGAGAGTGATCCAATCAGGATATCAACATAATTATTAGCCTCCCTTCCTCATTCTCTAGCAAAAAATGCAACATCATCAAGTGTGGAGACAGTTTTAGGAGCTCTAATAGTGAAAACCATTGATACATCAAATTTCCAATCACTCCTTGCTACCTCTCAACTTAGCACATCATAGATAGAAGTGTCTACCACTTCATCCACCGAGCTACAGAATCCTTCAGTCACCAAGCCACCCACAACAATAGATACAAAATGTTCCACAATTATAAATTATGTAATAGTAAGTATAATTTTGGATTCTTCAATTTTTACTACTTTAGTTGTACATGCTCTAGTAAGTGTTTCAACTGTAATTAGTTTTATCAGTACTTCACTTGTGGATTCCTCAATTTTGGGAAGTCTGGCAAATACATCTATTTTGAATTCTGTAAGTATTCCAGTATGTATTCCACCATTAGGCTCTCTACATTTTCACTGCTAGTCCTACTATTTCCACTATTGTTTCCATTCCAAATCTTAAAGAATTATCTCCAAAGACAATTTAGCCAGAGACTCAATCAAGAGTTTTGATTAGTGGAAAAGAAATAGATATAGATCTGGATGAGGATATTAAAATTTCCAAAGTTGACTTTGGCAATGCCATTGTGGAGCAAATGAGATTAGTTAGTCAACTTCTCCAATAGAAAGCCACGCAGAAACAATTAAGAAAAGAAAGAGACATAGAATATAGGATTATTGATGATGCAAATAATATCTTGACTGAGGCTATAAGTGTTGAAATTGATTCTACTCAACACATTTTGTTACAATTAGAAGAGGCAATCAAAAAATTCAAGGAAGATTTCAGTGGCCAACATAAGTTAATGGAGAAAGTAGAAAATAATTTTGATAACAAAGTGCTCAAGCATGTCGCTCAGCAAATTACTATCCAGCAGGTAGAACTTTCTAAAATTTTGAAAAATCTTGAAACTTCTCACACAAATGTGACATATCTTTTTGTAAAGTTATGTGATGTTACTGAGTATACTAAGGAAATAAAGAGAAATTTGAGTAAGATTGATGAAGATCTGATTGCTAGTGCAAAGAAGTTGCAGCTTGACCCTAGTTCAAGCTCTACACATCATATAATGATCACATTCTTGTCAAATATGTAGGCAAAATTATTGAGAGAGGAAGCAAGGATACTATCCACACACATAGACATCCAAAATATGATCCTTCCCATCATGATTACAATGTAGAAGCACATTGCCTATTCCAAAACATTAATCCATGACAATAACTTCTCAATTGCAGACCACATGATAAAACTTTTTGCAGAAGTAAAAGTTGCTTTTAAAACCTACAAAGTTTTGCAAAATAATTGTGACAAGACCTTAGCTCTTATTCTTAAAGTACATTCTGATTTTCTATCACATTTTTGTGTCTCTATATAAGTAGATTACGTATAAATCTTTGGCATTATTGTCAAAAAGGGGGAGAGACATGTATATAATCAAAGGGGGAGGGACATGTATATAATTAAGGAGGAGAGATATTTGAGAGAAAGATACCATACGAGGAGATACATTTAGTAAGATATGTATATTGTATGGGGGAGATATATGAAAAATATGTACATAACAGAGTCACAAAGACAAATTTTGAAAAATCTCAAAAATGAGTATTCCAGTACCAAGCCAGTATCATTGTATATAATTTTTGGCTAATAAGTGTTTTTGTCACTAATGCCAAAGGGGGAGATTGTTGACATCAAGTCAAGTTTTTTATTAGTGACAACACTTATTCAAATTCTATATGGTTACCGAGTAGTTCAGTGGTTACCAAGCTGCATAGTTTCTACCAAGTTATCAGTTTATGTGAAGCAAAGTTAGTTTTAACCGAGTGATGAGATGATTAGTGTTTACCAAATGTAGTAATGGTAAATGTGTAACTCAATTTCTACCAAGTTGCATAGTATCTACCAAGTCACAAGTGTAGACCGAGTTTGAGACTACCTCTAAGATGATTAGTATGGATCAAGCCTCCACTTTTGCTAAATGCATGATGATATCGAGTAACAATAGTGGGTGCCATGTATCAGAACTCCACCAAGTTTTTCTTTAGAACTAGTGTATCTACATTTGGGCCAACTTTGTAATATTGTTGTTAACTTGTGTATTGGTCAACCTTGTAATTATGTGAATTGTGTTGGTATATATGTAATGTCATCATACCCAAAAGTAGTAGCAGTAATGATTTTGATGTGAAAAGATGAAAAGCATGTGAATGTGAATTGACAGCAGAACAAAGTATATTGTGAGGACATATCAAGAGTAGAAAATTTACATCTATCACATAGAGGTGATCAATACTTCAAGATCTCAATCAACAGTTCAGTTATGAGTCTGAGATTCACTATTTCATCCTAACAGGTGAATTAGCTTCAAATCCTTTAACAAGGTAGACTTAATAGTCTCTTCTTTAAATATCTTTACCTAGTGCATACTTCGTTGTATGTTTGTAAAACCTCTAACAAGGAGGACCTAGTAGTCCTAATTTCTCCTAATAGGGAAGATCATTAGAAGTGATCATTGTGAGCCTTAATAGACCAACTTTATGCTACAGTACTAAAGTTTTCTGGGTACCATCCCCACCCCAATTTTACTTTCTATTTGGAAGGTTTTCGGGTCACCAAATTATTGTGTTCATATGTCATGAATGTTTTATTTTCAGTTTCTCATGCATGCAATTAGATTTGATTTCATGAAGTATATGATTACTAGATTATTGCAACTAAGATTTGAATAGGACAAAATTTTAAGGTTACTAATTAACCCCTCCCCTCTCAATAACCTAGTACAGTATTGAATATTTCCAATAGTTTAGCACAAAGTCTAGTGTTCCTTTTCATAGTATCCTAAATGTTTGTCTATTTCTCCTTTTAAATTTTGTCTAATATAGTAAAGTAATTGGAACAAGGAATAGAGTGGAATGTATTGATTCTTTTCTTAGTGTACTTTGTTGATGCCAAGAATGTTGATTGTTTTTCCTGTCTTGAATTTGTTATTTTAAAATTTCCATTTTCCTTTTTTTTTTTTCTTTCGAGTGTGATCATCACCAAAGAGCAGAGCATTGACATTTTTTAGATGGATTCTTTGTAATTTAATTTGTTTTAGTGAGAGCTTATGTCCAATATAGTTAAGTTTACCATTTCTTCCCCTATTTACCCCTGCCCCCCCTCTCTTCATCATGTATATCCTTTTCATGTCATAATCTCTCTCTCTCTCTCTCTCTCACACACACACACACACACACACACACACACACACACATTATTTTCTTTTACTCTCTTCCCTTGGATCTCTCACCATATCTTGCCCCTTATTCACTATCTATCTCTACCTCAATTCAATCACTCTGACCCCCCCGCTCTCTCTCTCTCTCTCTCTCTCTCTCTCTCTCTCTCTCTCTCTCTCTCTCTCTCTCTCTCTCTCTCTCTCTCTCTCTCTCTCCCTCCCTCCCTCCTTCTCTCTCTCTCTCTCTCTCTCATTATTTTATTTTACTGTCTTCCCTTGGAACCCTCACCATATCTTGCCCCTTATTCACTATCTATCTCTACCTCAATTCAATCACTCTGACCCCAAAATCACTATTTTCATTCATAGCTCTCTCTCTCTCTCTCTCTCTCTCTCACACACACACACACACACACACACACACATCCAAATTAGCATCTATTATATCTCCTCTTTCTCCTCTCACCATTTTTTCTACCTCATGATTTAATGATGAATATAAATTATTTTTATATTATAATTAATTAAATATTTTAAAATTTTATTCATTATTTTTAATTGAGTTTTTAAGAATGTAAATAAAAAAACATAAATGCGATTCCCAATACTACATTCTTAACAAAGAGTCATTGCAATTAAATAAAATTAAAGTTATGTCGAATAAAATTCAATCACTTAAAATAATAGGTCTCATATGCACCTTTAATCCATGAACGCATTAATGGAAACAATATTTGTACTTTGGGGAAGTAATTACATGAGTTTTCCTTCCCTTAATTGTTGTATCAAATAGATTATATCAATCAATTTCAAAGAAATTCACAATATTAAAGTGGTTTTCATTTCATTAGTTATGCAACCATATGGTGCACTATAAAATTAGTAAGCCAAAGTCCATTTACAAATGACATTCGCAATTAGTTAACAACTAAAATTTAATTTTAAAACTATTTGAATGGACTAGACACCCAAATTGATTTCATGTGGGATTGCTTTTGTTGCATACTAGTTAACGCTTAATTATATGACTAAAAATTTTAATGAATAAAAATTTAGATTTCTCATGAGTTTCATAGATTTTCAATCTTCCCTCGTGATTTTTTTATCCTTCATAGATTTAAGGACCTTTATGTCATTGAAGAGCCTCTTGATTAATTAAATTTCATAGTTTGGCAGGAAATTAGCTCGATATATGGAGTTTGGACAAAGTTTTTTTTTTTTTTTTCAAAATTCTCTTAGTCAATAACTAAGGGTAATTAAGGCAAGAGCCTACAACACAATAGTAACTTATGAGCCTCTTATGTTGGAGGTCTTGGGTTTGAATTCGCTCGAGCGTGAGACATAAAAATAATAACTAATCTGGACTTCTTCCATTTATCAATCACAAAATAAATAAAAAATAACTAAGGGTAATTATGATAATAAATTAAAAAAATTCATTGTTATTGATTAAAATTAAATAATTAAATTAGTAGTTAACCACAAATGATTGCAATAGTAAATAGCCTACTATAAATACTAATAAATGACAAGTGATATTTTAATAAAGGAGATTTACCTTATTGAGAATAAAATATTTCTAGATTTAATAAAAAACATAGAGATAAAAATAAATTTAAGAAAACGAGTAAAAAATGATCATTTTTGTAAGATCATTGTGAATATAAAAAAGATTCTTTTAAAAATTAGTTCCCTTATTATAATATGATTTCTAAAATTTGTATATATATTTTGTATCAAAAAGGGGTTTATGTTATTTAAGTGTAATATTTTTGGATAAATTTATCAATTTTATTTAATAATATAATATTAATTTCTAAATTTATGTTTTTAACCTTTTTATGTGTTTTGAAAGTTATTTTACTATTAAATCATGGACACTTAAACATACGTATTATGAAAAAAAGTATACCGTTGAAAGTGAAAAAAGGGATCTTATAAGACCATATCAATTGAACTAGTCATTGAGACAAATAATTTATCTCAATGGGAGATGGGAACCTAGAGGCTATTTGGACATAGGCTTCTTAATATTTCATGGACAATCTTGTTGATCATAATTTGGTGATTGAAATTGCAATCTAGGATGAACTGGTCAACTTGCTTCCCTTTATCCTATGTAATGAGGATAATGAAGCTCTCCTCTTCCTAGTTATAGAGGAGGTAAGGAAAGAAGTGTTTTTTCAATGAAGGTATAATCTTCGAAGCTAGATGGTTTTTTGCCAGTGTTCTTTCATTATTGCTGGGATTTTCTCAATTTTGACTTAATGCAAGCTTCTAGAGAATTTTTCAAAACAACCAAGCTCATTAAGAGTCTCAATAATACCTTCAGAGGCATTGTTCCTAAAATCTAGGAGCCAAGAACTATGGCCTATTTCAAGATTTTAGCTTGTGCAATATCAAGTTTACAATTTTTTTCCAAAGTGTTAACCAATAGAATTAAGCCTTTTCTTGATAAATTCATTAGACCCTCCAAGAAAGGATTTGTTCATGTCAGATAAATCCTTAATGTTGACATTTCTATCAATGAGATAATTCATTAATGGAGAGAATTAGGATTCCTATAATGACCTTGAAGTTGTACGTCCCTAATTTCTTATGATAGAGTGAACGTGGACTTCCTAAGTTATTTTGGCTGAGATTTTCTTTAATATTATGGTTAAGGAATGACATAAACAATGCATTTTAATGTCATTGTCAATGAGACACCTTAAAGGTTTTTTTATTAAACATAGTCATGGCTGGAGTCAAGGGAACCCCTATCCCCTTGTCTTTTTATTATGGCTGTTGATTTTTTGGACAGGAATTTTATCTCCAAGGTTAATTAAGATTCAGTTAAAAGTATTGGAATTGCTTCCTCTCACCCCCAGAAGTCTTACAGTAGTTTGTAGATGATACATTCCTAATTGGAATTATTCTTGTTATTGAATCTAAAAAATGGAGGAGGCTCCTAGATGATTATGCTAATGTGTCAAGGCAACAAATTAACTTTGAGAAAAGTGGCACTTACTTCTTTAACTATAACCCTAACCTACAAGGATGTATCACACAAGTGTTGGATTATCAAGTTGTTATTTTATCAACTACATACTTGAGTCTACCCCTAACTATTAGGGATGTCACTTCATAGTTCTAGAATATTATCCTTGAAAGAGTGCAAAGAAATCTTGGAGGATGGAAAGGTAAAGTGATAACTAGTGCTAGTAAGCTTTAGTTACTCGCAACCTCCCTTCAAGTCATATTGATCTATTTACTCCAATTACTTAAAGTATCCAAATCTATGTTAGAGAACCTGGAAAATATTCAAAGGAACTTCTTTTGGATGGGGGTGGAGGAGAAAGCCAAAATTAGTCTAGTTAAATATTGGGATACAATGTGCAAACCAAAAAATGTAGGGATCTTGGGCATTAGGAAAGTTCTAACCTCAATAAGGTCCTCCTCACAAAAATTGGATGACACCTTTCTTTGGGCAATGGGGGTTGGGAAGAAATTATGAGCACCAGTAAATCCTCTTGTTTACACCCATGAAGAGATAATATCTAGATAGGAACTTGGCATGGATGCTTCTTGAAAACCAAGTAGATAAAGTATCCTTTGCTTCAAGGATTTCTTAGTGTTAGAAAAAAAAACTATTGATTTGGTGTGATTGACTTTTCATCTTAAGAAAGCCTCATATCATTGTAGAATTCCCTTAAATTGTTGAATTTCAATCACTATAGACATGGAAAAGAGAAACATGTCATTGGCAAAAAGAGAGTGAGTTAATGAAATGGTTGAATTTAGGATGTGAATAAGTTTTCATTTTATAGTGTCATGAGTTGTTGATATAGACTTGCTAAGGGCTTCTATCATGATGATGAAGAGAAATGGGGATAAGGGGTCCCCTCATTGAATTCCTTATATGTTGTTGAAGAGGCCAACATTATTTCCATTGATATTTAGCAAAAGAAATATCCTCTTTTATAAAAGTGAGAATCCCTTTACATCTTTTATGAATAAAGCCAATTGCCCATAAGACTTCATGTATAAAATCCCATTATATTTTATCATATGCTTTGAGCATATCCATCTTTTTGACACATGACGACATCCTATTTTGTTTGATAATATGAAAAAATTCATGAGCTACTATAGAACCTCGAACCCTTTCTCTTCCTAGGACAAAACCACCTTATTGATGGGTTATTATATTTGGAATAAGATATTGCAATTTGATATATATTTCCTTTGTGAAAATTTTATATATGGTGTTGCAAAGAAAAATTGGTTGGACATATGCAAATGTGTGAGGATGATTAACCTTTGGGATTAATACAATGTTAGTTGCATTTAAGTGAATTAACATGACTCCATTCTTCTTGATTCTTAAATGGAAAGAAGAAAATCAAAACCAATGACATCCCAAGATTTTTGGAAAAGAACAATTGTGAATCCATTAGAGAGCTTGGTGCCTTGTCTAGGTGAATGGAAAAAATAAAATTCTTAAGATCCGGTAAACAAAAATATTTGAGAAACTTTAGATTATCTTGTTGAGTAATGTAAGAGTTGGAATGGTTTTCAAGATGTTATATTTTTTTGTGTTTTGGGTGCCTTGGGAATCTTGACTTGGAGCCAACAAGTTTGTGCAAAACCTCAATCCTTCCTATGTAATGACATCAACATTGTGAATGGGTTCATCTGAAATAGTACAATGAATATAAAAGATCATGTTAACATATCTCTTGGCATGCATTTTATTATGGAAAATGATGATCTTTTATCACCATATTTGAGTCATATTTCCCTTGATTTTTGTTGCCAACATATTTCCTCTCTTCATTTTTATTCTTCTTATCCACATTGTAAATTTTTTTGCATATCATAAAGTTGAACAGTGAGGCCATGTTGGATAGCTTGTTCATGTAATTACAACAATTCTTTTAAAACTTTTTTATTTTGTTGAAAGGTGTTTTTAAAGACCTCTTTTTTCCACCTCAAAGTCGAGCATTTGAGGTGTTGTAATTTCATATGAAATTGTTGCATATGAGTGCCTTCAACAAAAGGTATAAGCATCCACTACTATCTGATATTTTGTAAAAATATGTGGGTCTTTAAACTACATTCTTTCAAAATTGAACGTGGAATACTTTTTGGTTGGTTTTGACAAATTAGTAACTGTGAGAGAGACAACATAATGATCTAAGGATAGAAAAGGAAAAATTTATGAGAATGATTTTACCATTTTGAATCAAAACATGAGCTTGAGATATGAACCTATCTAAACTCTCAACAATCTCATAGAAACCTTTCCTTCTATTTGTCCAAGTGAATTTCCTATTAGCAAACTTGAAATCAATTAAGGCATTGTCACGAATAAATTGATAAAAAAACATCCATAATCATTTGGGGAGGGTAGATTCCTCCATATTTTTCTATATTCTAGATAATTGCATTGAAATCACCACCAAGAATGTAGTTTGGGGAAGAAAGACGAGAAATAGAACTTGTTAAAGCTTCATATAGTTTGGACTTGGCTTGAGCAGCTATAAGAGCATATATATTATACAACATGAACTAGAAATAAAAAATGGAAACATGAACTAGTTGCCAATAAATATGAGAAGAGAGGCTTTTCAATTTGCACACCAACATAATAAAACCTCCCAAAGCTCCTTGTTCTAGTACAAAAATAAACCTTCATTTTTTCCATTTTTAAGATATATTTGCAATCCCTTTATTTGACAACTCCATTTCCTTAAGGAAGACTAAATCTGCACCACTTGCATCAATTTGTCTTTTGATGCAAGCCATTTTGTTAGAGGCATTGATGTCTCTGACATTGCATGATATGAACTTCATAATCCCTGATGAGTATGGCACTCCTCACACATTTGATGATGGACATTTCTAAGAGGTTTGTTGAGATGGAAGCTAGGGTTAGTTGGGGCTTCCTATGAACTTTCTTTTGCTTAGTCTTCTTTTCTTGCCCCACTGGGATATCCTCAATAGAACGTGTGGGTATCTTAAAAACATTTTTCTTTCTCCCTCTCATTTTGGGCAATGTTGAACAAGGTGTCTATTGGAAAGAGAAGATTTCTAGGAACTCAAAAGCTCTAAGTAATGTAAAATTGGTTAACATATCAATATTAGAAAGAGTTTAGAAGAGACATCCATAATTGGGATGAAGGGAGGGTGTTGTTAGGAGAAGGGGACTATGGGTGTTTCAGTGGAGTGGTAAGATTAGTAATGTTTTTTATCCTATGAGGCAGTGCTTGGGAAGATTGAAGAAGGGGTAGAACTATATTATGATCCTTCACTTCCTGAAGATCTAGTGACAACTCCTGCAATGAATAACCCGATAGAATTGATACCTTTGAAGTCTCCATGCTATAATAGTTATCAATTTAATGTGAGGTTTCATCATGAATGGATCTAAATATCTTCCAATTAAAGGTTGAAATAGAGATATTGACATTCTTACCTATAGGAGAGTATCCAGAGATGACTAAGTTCTACGGATCTGCATTTTAATTGGGATGAGAGATAATGTCCTTGTGCATGTCGTGTGGCTGATCATTTCTTCCATCCTTTTTTCCCCACAAGGTTTTTGTTTTCCCCATAAGGTACCCATTGTTTGATTTGTGCAACGATCCTGAGTGCAGGTCGTCCACCTTGCTTGGAGGTCTCTCCACTTTCGTATGAACAGATACCACTATATCTTGGGGAACATTAACCCTCGGCCTAGATTATTAATTATTTTATTGTTGTAATTTCTTACCTTACAAACTACAGTTTTGAGTACCAGATGTTATAAACTTTTAGATTGAACTTAATGCCCAAAATGAATCGTAAGCTTCAACCACATAAGAGTCCTATTCACCCAAAACATAAGGAACATCCATCATTGTTGTCCAAGAGATAAAGAGACCCAAAGAAACCTTTAAACTCATCTTCCTTTTCATCTTTTTCATTTTCTCTATCCTCACCACAATTTGTTCCTTCCCAAGTCTATGGCCATCCCTTACTATGTATAAACAAGTCTTTTGGAGGTCTTTAAATTTTAGTAATTACATTTAATCTTTTTGAAAGTTTAAGATCAATGCAAACAAATTTATTAAAGTATTTTGGATCAAATTTATTAGTTCATAAGAGAAAATAATTATTTTGAAGATTTACCGTAAAGTAAAACTATCTTAAACATCTAGGTGATGCTTCACTTCAGCATAAGGATTTCTTGGGAGTTCACCCATCCCATTACTACTACAGCTGGAACTTGCTTAACTATGGAGTTCTCTCCATGGTTGAACCCACTCTGCTCGCAACCCCATTTGCAAAATCTTCACGAGTGTTGTGCCTTATGAACCATTCATTACAAAGCCCCTTAAGCTCATCAATTGATAGCACATGGACACATATACTGTCTTTTCTAGAAAGAACCTTTGATAATTAAAATATTGAAATTTCCACTTAGAAAACATTTTCAAACCTTCTTTAGAAATAAAACATTGTACCAATATTTTATTTTAACAATATACTATCTAAAATTGTATTATATTTTTCTAATATAATAGAATATTATATTTTCTTAAATTCTATACATTAGTTACTAGTACATCTCACAAAGTCAATGCCACAATTAACCTAATGAATCCCATAAGTCTTGTAACAAAAATATGTTATAAATTTATACATTATTTTAAATCATGCTTACAACAAGAGATTCTCCATTAATATGCTATTGGCAGGAAATCATGTTCTTGGCCACCATTACAGTATTAAAGGAAACCTCAATGTATGTATATCCTCGTCTTTGTCTTTATTTTCATCTCCTCTCTATCTCAAAGGAGTGTTCTTTTAAATTCAATACACCAAAACTATTAATTACTCTCACAGTAGTTTATTCCAAATGAATTGCTTTACTAAATGTTTCAAGACCCACTTTATTCATTTAACTACATCTACAAGATGGAGCAAGGATCACTCTGGTAGTAACGACGATCATCAACAAACCATACTTCACAACTTCTGCAACTTGCTGGAAAACTAACACTTTTTTCCTCGGTTTTTGCCTTTTCTTCTTCTTTGGTGTTAGGACCAACACTCACAATGTCTGCATATTTTATGGACTTCCTCAATTTTTTCATTATTTCTACAGCGTCTGCCTCTCCAACAATTGTGATAGTGTTCTTGGAAGAATCAACTGCTACTGAATTCACTCCTGTAATCACCATTATCATCATCAAAATATGATCTTGATCTTATATTAACAAATTATATAATTCAGTATATAATATAGCTTTTATATTTTATTTTTGATATTGATAAAAATAAATAATGCAGTTTCTAGATTCGACTGTGTAAGAGTTTTTGGTATCAATGTTTGAATAACACTCCCTGATCCAAAATGTGAGTCAAAACAATTGAATCTAAAAATTCTGATGATCACAGAGTGTTATTGGAAAAGGCAATAAAAAAATCTCCCACAATATAATCCAGAAACTGCATTATCTATATTATATTAATTGTGAAAATCTCTTTACTTTGATCGATAAATATGATTGAAACACTCTATAAATATTTATATATTATTATTGATATTAATAAACAGTACTTAAAAGGGTCCAGATACCATCAATATTTGAATATTGTTACCTTCAATACTCGAAACTGTTTTCATGGCCTTCCTTTTGCATTTTTCACAGAACATGTGAAACGAGATTACAATTTTCTGCAGCCACAAATTTTTACACAGGCACAACATATTAACCATCATATTTACAATGCACTTTCTTAAACTAATATCCTTTAAAAAAAAAGTTATAATGAAAATATTTTTGATAAGGTGATCCCTTGTATACCAATTCTAAAGCCAGAATATTTTCTAAGCTAGATAAAAGCCTTTACAAGTTCCATTTTGCACCAAATGATTGATATAAAGCAGCAAGGGAAGATTTAAAAACCTTCATTATTACAATTTGAAGAGCACCTCCCAATTTTATTCCTTGTCCTCTGTAGATCACTTTTTGTATGGGACATCTTGAAGAACAAACATGAGTTTTATAGAAGGAAAAGTTGTTGGTATATTCAGTCTGAAGCCAAAATAATATAGATATATCCCACTTGAATCTAAGCTGACCAGTTCTTTGTGAACACAAAAAGTTGTCATGCATGAGAAATTTGTGCCATTTGCTGTTTGTCAAAGCAAGATTGAATAAAAGATCAAGAAAAACATTAAAAAAATTAATTAATTATTTTTATTTTTCTAGAAGCAACTGGCAAGAATATATATAACAAGGTTCATCCTACCTAATATGATGTTTAAAAAAAATTTGTGCCATTAGCTGTTTGTCATAGCAAGATTGAATAAAAGATCGAAAAAAACATTTAAAAAATTAATTCATTATTTTTATTTTTCTAAAACCAACTGGCAAGAATATATATAACAAGGTTCATCCTCCCTAATATGCTGTTTAAAACGAGCAACTAGACAATTGGACCCTAGATTTGGGGTAATAATATAATATAGTAATTAGTCCTTGGCTAAGAAAATAATGCAGAGTCTACCTTATTTTTGTGAACCTCATGAGTATGTTAATCATTAAGAAATGTAATGCCTATGAAAGTTGAATTGACTGTTGAAAAGCCATATCATTGAAAGGTCGAGAGCATTGAAAATTGAAAATCTGAAAGGTCAGATCATTGAAAATTGGACACCCAATAATTATTTATCATTTCTATGTAAGATTCAGCAGCCATGGCCAGGTCTCACTTTCCGTGCAGGTAAGGGTACAAATTTAAATATGATTATAATCCTTGGTTTTATTTAAAGGAAATAAAGTAGAAGGTTCTCAGGAAATGAAGTTTATTATAGAGGCATAACCGGACTGAAGAGAGAGCCATAAGTAGCAGTAAAACTAATATCAAAATCTAAGTGTCACAAACTAAAATTATGCCATTCAAACCACTGAAAGAAACTAAACATCTATTGTTCAAACCAGAGAAGTTATATGAATAACAAAGTTAATAATACAATTTAAAGTTAATAATAAAATTTAAATTATTTAATAGAATAAATAATTATTATTGAAATCTAATAAATTATGGCAGTATCAATGTGTTTTTTTTGACTCATCTAGTTTGTATTGTGGTGATCAAGGTTTCAATCTTTGAAGAATATAGAGTGTTAAATAATATAACTTTGTTAAAAAGTGTAATCAGTTAAATTTTGTAATGGTAAGCAAGGTTTAAACTTTTCAAAAGAATATATTGAATAATATATATGGTAACACTTGTTGTGTAAGCGGTTTGTTGGGTTAATAACCAAAGTGGTAGATGTGTAGTAAGTAATTTACACCAAAAGTAATTTCAGTAGTTCCTTAGATTCATGTTGTCAACAAAAAAGATTTTGTTTAAAAAATTGTTTTCTATGTTGACATATCATAATCTAAACATAATTAATTTACCACATTAATACTTGAAAAAAACTAAAATCAAATTTAGATCTAAATAGCATCTACTAATGTAACAACACTTCTAAAAATAATAGTGAACAAGAATAGATGTAGAAGCGGAGAAACACCAATATATGTGAAAAAATCTTTATTAGATTAAAAATCTCACTTTCTATAGCACAAACTAAAATCTACATCATGTTTCTCTTGAGGGAATTTCAAAGTATATCCTTATAGAATAAATTATCGATGCATCCATCTTAACTCTTCAATATATAAATTAGGAAGACCCAAAAAGTTCAATGATGCATTTATATGTGATCAAAAAGATTCATAAATACTATGATAAAAGTCTATATGACTTATATTTTATTATTTTTATTTTCCTTTATCAAAAAAATATTTTGTGATGTATCACAATACATATAATAAGTGGATTAAGATTCTTTGACCACTTTCTAATTTTATTCAATCATTATTTTACAATTTCTATGCACTTTACAACTTACCAAAACAAAGAAAAAAGTATAACACTTTCCATACAAGGATAAACATAAAATAATAAAAATAAGAACATTAGGAGTACAAGGTTGAGATGCCCTTTTCTACAATGTCTAACTTTTCAAACAAATGGCTACATAAAAAAGGAAACTCCAACAAATCATATAACCATGAGGTTGTAAGTGTGTTAAATCCTATTTAAATCTTAAATGGTCATCAATTACTTTTGAATTTTTCTAAATATATTTATATTCTAGAGAAACTAATAAAGTCAATTTTTTACAACATAACTTTAAACAATTTGATTGAAAATTAAATTTTAGTTAAAAATATTGATTTTAGTGTTCCATTTAGGCTAAAAAATTGGAGATCCTAATTACCTTTATATAAGAACTATATATGAATGCATGTTAGAGGTATACATGCCTTTAAATCTAATCCAAAACTATGGTTCTACATTTGAAGTGTTGAATTATGTATTTTTATCACTAAAAAAAAAATTAAATCAAGAATAATCTCCATTACATTTGCATTTTTAAACATGTTATTTGGAAAAAATAAATCATGTAACAACATAAATTTTTGAAAGAAATAATATTTTCATATAAGGTTATTATATATATATAATTTGTTCTTGTTCATGTTGATATAGTTTCTCAAAATTATTTATTATTAATTTATTATTATTGTTAAGATTTCTATTACATTTTGTTGATGATACTGCCCTTGCTAGGAGAGCTCGGATTCAGGAAGCTAAAGCCTTTCGGCTCACCTTGGATTCTTATTTGGCTGTCTTTGGGCAAAAAATTAATGACCACAAGTCCTCTATTTTTTTCTTCAACACTCTTGAACCTATCCAACGGAGGATTGCTAATATCTTGAGATTTCATATTGTGTCTCTGCCTCTGACTTACTTGGTGGTCCCTGTTGTGATGGGTAGACAGCCTTGGCTTTTATGGCAAAGCTTGCTTGACAAACTTTGACAAAGGGTCAATAATTGGACTCGTAGGTGGCTCTCTACTACTGGTAGGGTGACACTCCTTCAATCTATAATTCAAGCTCTTCCCATATATAGAAGCATGGTTCAGGCTGCCCCAGTGTATTTTCTTAAAGAATTTGATGCCCTCTCTCGCCAATTTCTTTGGAGTGGCAATTTGCAACATACCAAATGGAGCCTCATCAATTGGGATACTGTTTGTAGGCCAAAAAAGGAAGGAGGCCTTGGCCTTCAGTCTGCTATCTTGTGCAGTCAAGCTCTTGTTGCCAAGCTCTATTGGCATTGGTGTACTAGTCAGTCTTACCTTTGGGCCCGTATCCTGTCACACAAGTATTTAACAAGTGTTGAACTTTCAAAATTTTCCAGGTTTTCTCTTGAGGGAAGAGGCTCTATGGTGTGGCATACACTCAAGATTGGTGCTCACCTAGTGAAGAGAAGTTTGTTTTGGATCTACAATAGAGGCAATGAGGCTCTATTTTGGAGTGATTCTTGGAATGGGCATCCTCCTCTCCTTTCCTCTCATCCTCACTTGTAGGCTCTTTGTGATTCTTTCCTTTCTGCTGGATGGAATAAGGTGGCTCATTATAAGGAGGCTTTTAACCTGGGCCTTGCTGTGGGTCATAGATGGAAGAATTCTTCTGATTGGCCTCTAGGTGGCTCACTGGGGGATCGGCTGGAACTATCTCAGATATTGGCTTTGTTAGAATTATGATATATTTGTCATTAGTGCAAACACTTATTCGGTTCTGAATTCTTATCGAGCTCATCACTTAGTCTACATATATACCAAGCATTCAGTGGTTACCTTATAAGTTCAGCAAGTAAACAGTTCTCACCAAGCATTCTAGAGGTTACCGAGTGAATGGGCAGTTCAGCAGTGTCCACCAAGCAAACCAAGGTAAATGAAGAACTCAGTGTTCACTAAGCAAAGCAAGGTAAATGAAGAACTCAGTGTTCACTGATCAAGGGAAGGTAAATGAAGAACTCAGTGTTCACCAAGCAAAGGAAGGTAAATAAAGAACTCAGTGTTCACCGAGCAAAGGAAGGTAAATAAAGAACTCAGTGTTCACTGAGCACAACAAGGTAAACAAAGAAGTTAGCTTTTACCAAGTGACACTATATCTACCGACTCACCAATGGTTACCGAATCCCAAGCAGTATTGTGTGGCTAGTATGAAGAAAGCCTCTACTTCTACCGAGTGCATGATGATGCCGAGTATCAGAAGGTCACCAAGTCAGCTTGAGGAATCCAAGTTTTCTACTATCTCGCCGACTCAGTAATGTTTTGTTCACTTATGTTTTAGCCAACCTTGTAGTTGTAAATATTGGAATGGTATATATGAAATGTATGATATCATTTGTAGTATGGTATGATGTGTAGAAATAAGAGTAATATTCACATATGAAGAAGGTATTGATATATTTTGAGAAAAGTGAAAGCGAATTAGTAGCAGAATAAAAGGGAATACAACAAGGTCAACATAGGAGAAAAAAAGTTATACTTATCACATCAGGTGATCAATGCAACAAGGATCTTATCAGCAAACAGTTGTAGGCAGATCTACTGCTTCATCCTAATAGGTGAATCAGTTCATAAATCCTTTAACTGGGTGGACCTAACAGTCTTTTTGTAAATCTCCTAACATAGTGCATACTTTATTGTATGTTTGTAAATCCTCTAACAGGGTGGATCTAGCAGTCCTACTTGCTCCTAACAAGGCAGATCACTAGAAGTGATCATTGTAAGCCTTAACAGGCCAACTTTATACTGCAGTATTAAAGTTTTGTGGGTACCATCCCCAACCCAATTTTACTTTTTATTTGGAAGGTTTCTGGGTCACCAAATCTCTATGTACATGTGCAATGAATGTTTGTTTCTTTAGTTATGTAGTAGTTTAGATGAATGAATGGTGAATGGTTAAAATACTAAATAGGATAAAAGTTTTATAAGTTACTGATTCACCCCTCCCCTCTCACTAACCTACCTTATCCTGAATATTTCCAATAGGCTTCTAGGTAGTGCAGCTCGCTATAGGAACCTGATGTTTTGGCTTGAGGAGGTGCTTCTTCTGGCAAGTATTTTGTTTCTTTTGGGTACCTTGTACTAACAAAGCAACATTTTGGTGAGGTGGAGGTCTCTTGGTGGAAGAAAGTTTGGAATAGTTTTTCATGGCCTAAGTGTAACTTTTTCCTCTAGATTTTGGTTTACAATCATTGTCTCACTTGGGATAATCTCTACAAGCAAGCCTTCTAGGGGCCTTCCATCTGTGTTCTTTGTCGCAATAGTGAAGAGACTGTATCTCGCCTTTTTTTCCAGTGCCCCTTTGCCAAATAGATTTGGCACCTCTGGTGGAGTGTGTGGGGATGCACGGGTTGGCATGTGTCCTCTTTGTCTAAATTCTAGGACCGTTTGGGCCATTCCCCTTCCAAGACTTCTTTCCTTCAAGTTACTTGGACTATTGGCCCTTCCCTTATTTTATGGCATGTTTGGCTTGAGAGGAATAGAAGGATCTTTCATGATTCGCAGTTTTAGATCAAGCACCTGTGGGGGAGAATTGTTAATTCTCTTTAGGAAATACTCCTTGCTAAATGTGACATCAGTGGGGGTTTGGATCCTATTGATGCTGGTATTTACTCTCGCCTCTCCTTTCCTCTTCAAGGTTGCTCTCCCTCGATCCCCCACACCCACTCTGGGAATAGAGCTAAGAAACACCCTCAACAAGTTAATCATCAGGGACATTGGTCTCCTCCTGAGGTGGGCACTCTTAAAATCAACACTGATGGTTCTTCTCAGAGAAATCCTGGTCTGACTGGTATTGGGGGAGTTGGGCATTATAGTTCTGGTGATATCTAGTTTCTATTTTCTATATACAAGGGTTACCATACTAATAACCTCATGGAAGCCCTGGCTATCTTGGTTGCAGTGGAACAGTGTTGTCTACGTGGTTGGAAAAGAATCATTTGTGAGACTGACTCGCAGGTGGTTGTGAACTTATTGCATAATAGGAACCTTGTGCATGTGGATTGGCATTTGGCTCTGGTTATTTAGCAGATCATTCAGTTATGCAATTCTTTGGATTCTATGTCCTTTATGCATATCCCTCGTGAGTGGAATGGTATGGCTAATTGTCTGGCTAAATGGGCCTCTGAGTAGGGGCCATCTTGGAACATTCTTGATCCTAGGATGCTTCCCCTTGATTTATCTCAGATGTTGGATCAACTTGTGGACCAGGATAAAGCTATGTAGTTCTCTTTGTTTCTTGTGTTGTTCAGCTCTCTTTGATATTCAATAAAAATTTTACCCCTCTTTTTGTTAAAAAAAAAGATTTCTATTACATTTCCATTTTCAAACATGTTATTTGGAAAAAATAAATCATTCATTTATTATTATTGTTAAGATTCAAACCCAAGACCTCCCCGATTAGAGTCTCGTAATTTATCAATGCATTGTAGGCTCTTGCCTAGGATTGTTTTTCTTATTTATCTTTGTTGTTTTGGTTAGTTTATATAGTATTTTAGCAATCTAATATTTTCCTAAGTGTCTTCATCTCTAGTGGTTCATCATTCTTTTACAATCAACCTTGTTCTAAGTTATCCGAGAAATCTAAAATTTTAAACATATTAGATGAATATGATAGCATTGATAAATCTAAAATTATTAATGATTAAACATAGAAATGGAGCTAAAACTTGAAATCAATTTTTAAAATGTGATTTCAAATTTGTATTCCATGCATCCATAAGTTCATGCTTGTTGATATGATCATTGAATCTAGAATCAAAATGTCTAAAGGTTTCAAGCTTCAATAAAATGAAAGTGTCATATCATAAATCATTACATCAATGTATCATATAATGACAAAAGTCTCAAAAAAGAATCAAATCTCAAAGTCAAAAATAAAAATAAACAAAGATGGTATAATATTCCCCCTAACCTTCATCCAAATTACACTCACTACCACTATCACCTTAAGCCTCAAAGGTTGCATCATCCAACATAATCTAAACTTGTCCATCTTGTGTGTCATCTTCATCGAACTGGGTGGAATCTTTGGGATTAATATTTCATTATAAAGCTAGAGTATGGTGACACCTAAATTGTCAAACACCCCTAAGCATAGTTGCTAAATTCTCTATTCATCTAGAAGTAAGCCTATTACTCTTAATGGAGTGGGAAATATCACATGTACACACAAATTTCTCTATAATAGACACACTATCAACCTATGAGAGGAGGTATATGAAAAGTGTCACCAATCATGGTGTGTCTAACCCATGCCAATTTTTCCATTCAAAAAGGACTTTTGGGTCATTACTTCTCTATCCATATTTGATTCTAGTGTATTGAAGTTTAGACCATCAAAATTTGTGAAGGAAACTCTTTTTTTTTAAAAGTGTGTCTGACTTCTTAGATGAATAGATATTATGATGGCCTCATCAACCCATGTCTCAACTTGGGATCATTACAAGGAGGGGACCATCCAAGATTTGTTAATACCATTGGCTTGGGCTCATATCATTTTTTTATTTAGTGTAAGCTTGTTATATGAAGTAGAGTGTTCATAGTTTTCCACCTTCACTTGATAATCAACTTAATATACTCCTCATATAGATCGAATTGATTGTCCACAACCAAAGTTACTTCATTTTTCAATCATGTTAAGTAAAATTTCATATATCTCTTCAAGACTAGGAGAGTTTGTATCAACATATCTAATGGCATATAACTATGAAAGATGATGGAGAGAATGTATCTACAATGTGCAAAAAATTCAAATAAGAATTATTTTTTTTTAATAAAAAAATTACTAATTAAACCTAGAAATTATTTTTTAATTAAAATTAATTATTTTTACTTAAATTAAGATGATTAATATCTCACCTCATAGTTGACCTGCAACCATCATTAAGGATTTTTTTAAAATGAATTTTCCTTTATAATTTTTTGCACGAGGCTACCTATTCCATCTAAATTCACCACCATCATGTATAAATCATCATTCACCTCAACCATCCTCTCTAACAAAATGATGTAATTGGAATATCTAGTCTAGGTACATGTTTCAAAATTGTTGAAGAGAGAGAGGTGTCGCTATTGCAAATGAACATTTGGATATTTCTAGTTTGCATCACCACAAGTCCTTTACACAAACTAATTTTCCTATGTCCTTCAATATATCATTTAACACATGAAGAAGATTCCAAAAGATGTTCTTGTAAGCATCATTTTATCATTCTCTCAAATCTAGGCATTACTTTTTGTTTATTGATATTGGGAGTGATAAGGAAATATCTCATATGTCCTCAGTTGTACCAAGGATAGCAAGTTGTCTCCAATCCTTTGTTTAGTTGTTTTTAAATCTGAAAAAAATGCCTCCTATGATTTTGGTATGCTTTAGAATGGCTAGGAAACATTAATCTGCCCTAGTCCCCATAATAATTCATGACTTTTTTTAACTCAAAATTTCTTGAATTATCGTGAAAACACATATCTCACTAATGTTGACTTTGTTCAATTAAAATAATCTTAATTTAAAATTCACCACTAAAATTGATTAAAATTTTAAAAGATAAAGGCATTTAAAAATATTGCCTTCTACACCTATTTTGATTTTTATCTAAGAAAAATAAACATATTAAATCTCATTTTTAAACCCATAAAAGTGTGGGTATAATCTTCTATCTTTTTTTTTGTATTATTATAATTTAGTTTGAAAATAAATAAAATAATCTATCTTTTATATGTATTTAAATTTAAAAATAAATATAATAAATATTGATTTTGATGAAAATAGCATACTCTATATTATTGACTTATTTAAGTGTTCCATCTGAAATCATACAATCTAATATTATTTTATATGATTTCAAATAAATCACGTAAATAATATATTATTTGAACTTATATTTAAAATATTGATAATTAAAATTTTATAGTTTCTAAATATAAAGCCCTTCAAATTTTCTCTATAATAATTAGCCGATAGGCTTTCCCTATGAGGTTGCAAGCAACCGGTAATTGTCTTACATAGGAAAAGAGTTGTTGGGTAATGGTTTAACAATCATGGATTTCTTTGGTCAGAGGTTGGATGACTTACAAACTTAGAGTAACATGCAAGTTTTCTCAAATTTTGTGATGTAGATGATCATAGCAATAGATTTTGTTAGATGCTCGTGATTTCCATTGCTTTGCATAATTCAAAATGCATTTGTCACCGTAGTCATGATAGTTTCTAAAAACTTTTCATCATATGATTTTCTTAGATCTATTAGCAACCCATTGCAATCCATGAGAAACTATACGATTGCATTCCATGAGAGGACTTCTCATTTGATGCAGGAGCATCTAGTGGTGTAAGGGCAATCCTATATCACCCAAAAAACTATGCTTAGAAATAGTTTCTATTTAATGTGTTTTCATTTCTGGATACCCATTTGGGTCAAATAAAGGTTCTAACTCTCACAGTTCCACTATTAGTGTCTTGGGTTAGATTTTTTAAGCACCTTGGGATACGTGTAAATGTCTTAAAAGGGGGATTAGGTAATTGAGCCATAATTATGGTGAGTTAGAAGATGCAAATTGGAGGGATGATTATATTTGTAATTTAGAACACTTTAGAAAAAGAGTTAAGTCAAAAGGCTCCACGGTTAGAAAGTTATTACAGTTTTTTGGTTTTTGGAGACCTCTTAATAGTGTTTCAAATTCAGATTTGAGGCACTAAATGACCTAGTATGGGCCCAAAAAATGAGAGACAAGAAAATATGGTCTATAGAACTATAGAGCACTCCAAGATCTTTTCGAAAATGTAAACGGTTTGTCAATCAGAGTTACAGTTCAAAAGTTATGCCTCCTAGAAGTTCGACTACCATTTATGGATTCTTCTAATTGTGCACCGACTTCTAATGCGATTTCTAGAACCTTCTATTTTGGCAGTGGGTGCCAACTAGCACATTCTAGAATGTATTCCTCATCCTTATCCCTTTGGGGTCTATTTAAGAACATTTCTAGCACAGTAAAAGGCTGTTTGAGGTGGAGTTTGAGAGAAGGTACTGTGAGAAGGAATTTTCTCCAGATTCGTATTATTGTAAGCCCATAGGGCATGTATTTGAGTCTATTTTATTTGTACTGAGTGTACTAGTAGATTTTCAAAGTTAGTAATATTCCCTTTTCTTGTTGTGTCCCCATCAAGTGGTATCAGAGTAGGTTTTCCTAAGTGTGTAGATAGAGTACTGATTGTGAGGAAATTTGCACCAGGACTGTGTGGTTGTGGGTTTGAGTCAAGAAGATGCCTCTATGAAGAGAGTGTGGTGGAAGGGCTGGAGCTATTAATCTTGAGGAGGTTAGAGCCCTCCAGAGGCAGGTTCAATTGTTGCAAGAGGAGATCTATAAAGGACTAAATGTTGCCAGAGGCGATGAAAGTGAGGAAGACAATGAAGAAGAAGAAATTGGACAAGAAGGGGAAGTTCTAAATCGGGTAGAGGAGAGGCTTTTTAGGGCCATTACTAAGTTTGGAAAAAGACCCACAATTGATGTGGGTGTATTTTTGAAAAATCTAAAATCAGATGAGTTGATTGATTGATTAATGAACTAGAGGAGTACTTTGAGTATGAGGATATCAGGGACCCAAATAGGGTTAAGTTTTCAAAGGCCAAAATGAAAGGTCATGCCAAAATCTAGTGGCAAGAGGTTCAACTGGAAAGAAATAGAAGAGGAAAGGAGAAAATCACAAGGTGGGATCGCATGGTGGAAAAACTAAAGAAGTAGTTCATTCCTGTTGATTATGAGCTTGATTTGTTCAAGAAAATGCAAGGGTTAAAGCAAGTAGGAAAATCTATCCAGGAATATATGGAGGAATTTTATCGACTTCTTATTAGGGCAGGGCATGCAGAAGCAAATATTGAGAAGGTTTCCCATTACCTCAGTGGGTTACGACCTAGCATTCAGGGGGAGTTAATTTTGGTTAGAATAACCAGTGTTGAAGAGGCATACTAGTTTTCCTTGCAAGTTGAAGAAAATTTTAAAAAAAAGTTTGAAGGAAGGAAAAGAGGGTGCAGTCAAGGAGGAAGGGGCAGTGGTAGATCATCTAGAGGCCAAAATGAGACCCAGAAGAAAAATGAAGATGTGGGTACTAGCAAGAATCGAAGGAATGGGGATTTTAACTCCTCCCATGATCAAAACTTTAGAGATCAAAGAGGAAGAGGTAGAGGATGTAGACAAGGTTCAGGAAGAGGAGACTTATGTGGTACTTATTTTCATTGCAAGGAAGAAGTTCATTGTACCTTTGAATGCCCTCAACAACAAGGAAGGACAAATAGGAGAGCTAATGGTCAAGCACGGGTTGCTCATGTGGATGAGGATGCACAGTCATCACATTTAGAGGATGCAAAAAGAGGAGAGGTTCTAGTAAATAAAAGGGTCTTACTAAGCAGTGATATTGAACCTAGAAAAAGGAGAAGTTTGTTTCCTACTAAGTGAAAGTGTGAGGATAAGTGTTGTGATGTGATTGTTTATGGTGATAGCACTAACAACTTGGTGTTAGAGGAGATGGTCACTAAGCTAAAGCTCAAGAGGGAGAAACACCCTCAACCTTATCAGATTGCTTGGGTGAAGGATGATCTTAAGGTCTTGGTAAGTGAACAATGTTTGGTGAAGTTCAAAATTGGGAGTTACCATGATGAAGTTCTCTATGAAATTATTCTAATGGATGCTTTCCATTTATTGTTGGGAAGATTGTGGCAATTTTCTAGGCATGCCGTACATGATGACCATGAAAACACATACTCTTTGACAAAGGATGGAGTTCACCACAAACTGAAGCTCCAGATAAGAGAAGGAGAAAAAGTATGCAATAGTGCTAGGATATGTCTTGTTGATGGAAGAAAGTTTTTAGATGGCATTAAACATCAGCATATGTGTTATGCTTTTATTCCTAGAAAAGATAAGGAAAGTAGTAGTGAAATTCCACTTGAAGTTTTAGATCTATTAAGTGAGTTTGGAGATGTCATCTCTGATAATGTTCTAGAAGGGTTACCACCAATAAGAAAACTTAGTCATCAGATAGATTTAATCCTTGGAGCTAGTTTGCCTAACAAGGCTACTCATAGGATGAATCCTGTTGAAACTGGGGAGCTAAACAGATACATTCAAGAGATATTAAGGAAGGGTTTTATTCGAGAGAGCCTAAGTCCATGTGCAGTACCTATAGTACTAGCACCAAAGAAGGATGGAGAGTGGAGAATGTGTATAGACTCTTGAGCTATAAATAGGATAACCATCAAGTATCAATTTCCTTTTCCAAGAATGGATGATCTTATGGACTGCTTGAGTGGAGCTTAGTACTTCAAAAAGATAGATCTCAAGAGTGGCTATCACCAGATATGGATCTAAGAGGGAGATGAGTGGAAGACTACATTCAAGACCAAGGAGGGTCTATATGAGTGGTTAGTCATGCCCTTTGGACTAACCAATTGCCAAGCACCTTCATGTGGCTTATGAATGAGGTACTAAAGAAGTTCTTGGAAAAAAAATTTTAATTTTCAGCAAGACTTTGGATGAAAATTTATTGCACATTCATAGTTTCCTTGAAAGGCTGAGGGAAGAGAAATTGTTGATTAATCTAAAGAAGTGTAGCTTTGCTAAAAAAAAGTTAGTCTACTTGGGGTTTGTTGTATCATATGAAGGTCTCAAAATGGATCCAAAGAAGGTAAAAGCCATCTTGGAATGGCCTACTTCAAGGTCTGGTACTAAGGTGAGATAATTTCATGGCCAAGTTAGTTTTTACAAGAAGTTCATTAAGAATTTTAGTGGCATATGTTCACCCTTGACTGACACAACAAGGGGGGATATAAAAGAGTTCAAGTGGACTACAACAGCTGTGAGAAGTTTTGAATTGTTGAAGAAGGTGATAGAACAACCTGTGTTGGCACTTCCTAATTTTAGGAAGGTGTTCCAAGTGGATTGTGATGCTAGCAACAATGCTACTAGGGCTGTATTGAGCCAAGAAGGTAAGCCTATTACATATTTTAGTGAAAATTGAATGATGCAAAGAAGAAGTATTATGTTTATGATCAGGAGTTCTATGCAATAGTTCAAGCCTTAATGAAATGGAGGCATTATTTATTGCCAAAAGAATTTTTCTTATATATTGATCACTAGGCATTACAGTACCTAAATAGCCAAGGTAAATTGAACGAGAGACATTTGAAGTGGGTAGAGTTCATGCAGAGTTATACCTTTGTGTTGAAACATAGAAGTGGAAGGTCTAATAGGGTTGCAGATGCATTGAGTAGGAGATAGTTGTTTCTTACAGTAATGTAGGTTGAAGTGGTTGGGTTTAATGAGCTCAAGAATCTTTACCCTGAGGATCCTAATTTTTCTGAAGCATGGAAGGCTTGCAAAAAAATCTGTTACTATAGA
This sequence comes from Cupressus sempervirens, assembly GCA_028749045.1. NCBI lineage: Eukaryota > Viridiplantae > Streptophyta > Pinopsida > Cupressales > Cupressaceae > Cupressus > Cupressus sempervirens. The sequence goes on from CM053786.1 coordinate 221,480,189, forward strand.
CAAAATCAAGTGGCTAGACTATTTGATTCAAGATGGTATGTTGTTCAAGGGTAGTCAATTATGCATTCCAAGGAGTTCCATGAGGAAAACTTGATCAAAGAGAAACACAATGGAGGGATGGCAGGACACTTTGGTCAAGATAAGACCATTACCATTCTTAGAGAACATTATTTTTGGCCTCAAATGTCACAAGATGTGAAGAAGTTTGTATAGAGTTGTCAAGTATGTCAAGTAGCCAAAGGATTTAGTCATAATACTAGACTCTATCATCCCTTGCATGTTCCATCAAAGCCATGGGAAGACATAAGTATGGATTTTATTCTTGAATTGCCAAGGACACAAAGGGGTGATGACTCAATATTTGTGGTGGTTGATAGGTTCTCCAAACATTTCATCCCATGCCGCAAGACTCATGATGCTATACATATTGTAGATTTGTTTTTCATAGAGGTGGTGAGACTACATGGTCTCCCAAGGAGTATATTTTTGATAGAGATACTGAATTTTTGGGGTATTTCTGGAGAACTTTGTGGAAGAAGTTGAGGATGGACTTGAAGTTCAGCTCTACACATCACCCACAGACTAAAGGATAGACAAAAGTGGTAAACATAAATCTAGGCAATTTGCTGAGATGTCTAGTAGGAGATATGTTGAGATAATGGGTGTTGCACACATTGTATAATATTGTTATTTTATTATTTTATTTTATTATGTAATGTTGTGCCTAGATGGATGTGCAACATGTAAATATTCTCATGGAATATTCTTGATGAGTTGTATTGTAACATTGTGAAAATATTTCATGTAATTATTTAATATTGGGGGAAAAGAATTAAATGCCCAATATTAAATGTGGGGTCAGTGGGTTAGGTAGCACATGGTTTTAGCACATGGTTTATGTAATACCACTTAGTGGTTTTGTGGGACTTGCTACTATATAAGCAGCCACAAGGGTAGTTGTTGTAGAAAGGAAAAGAGTGACAAGGAGGAGAAAAAAGGCAAGAGTCGAGCAGGACAAGGCTTGACAGGTTAGCCAAGGGAGCATTTGTGAAGGTTGAAAGCATGGCATGGGATGTGTGGATTCATGCTTGTTCACATAGTTTGCTCGGTTGTGGCTATGGCCATGAAGGCTTCCATGGTTGTATGGCAATGATATTTTTGCTGAATAATACATGGTGATGGATGCTTTTGGAGGTTGGGTTTTTTCCCTCAATGAGGGTTTCCTAGGGTATATCTTGTGTCACAATTTTGTGGGTATGTTGTCTATTCTCTTGCATGTGGATTTTAATTTCGTGTTTATTTCAGATCTATTATGGGTTATGTGGAAACGGTTATATTCTTTGTTGCCAAATTTCCTTACAAGATAATCCTAAGAGATGGGATTTAATTCTACCACAAGCAAAATTTTATTACAATAACTCTATAAATAGGAGTCCTAGTAGATCACCATTCCAAATTGTGTATGGACGTAGCCCAAGGACTGCACCAAAACTAAGGAAGATGGAGGAAGGGGAGAGGACAAGTGTTGAGGTAGAAGAATTTGCTGAACATATCAAGCACCTACATGAGGAAGTCCATGCACACATCACCAAGATGAATCAATAGTATAAAGCTAGGGCTGATCAAAAGAGGAGACATAAGGAGTTCCAAGTAGGGGATCTATTTATGGTACACTTAAGAAAGGAAAGATTTCCAGTGGGCACTTACAATAAGCTGAAGATGAAAAAATTTGGCTCCTACAAAATTCTGAAGAAACATGACTTGGGAAATGCATATGAGGTGAAGTTGCCAAATGAGATTCACATTTCTCCTATCTTCAACATTGCAGACTTAACAAAGTATCATGATGGTGGTGCAAATGAGGGGTTGATACTAGAGCCATGTCCAATTCCTACTTCTAAGAAGGAAGATATAGAAGATATTTTGGATAGTTGTGTGGGTAGGAGTACTAGAAATAGGCAGTATGAAGAGTACCTAGTAAAGTGGAAAGGACAACCAATAAAGGACTCAACTTGGATATCAATAGAAGAGGTTTTCCATTTGGTTTTTCCTCTACCATCCATAAAGTGACAAGGTCAATTTTCAATCTACCCCCGGGTGTCTGATGTAGGAGCATCTAGTGGTGTAAGTGCAATCTTGTGTCAGCCAAAAAAATAAGCTTAGAAATAGTTTTTGTTTAATGTTTTTTCATTTCTGGATACCCATTTAGGTCAAATAAAGGTTGCAACTCTCACAGTTCCACTATTAGTGTTATGGGTTAGAGTTTTTAAGCACCTTGGGATACGTGTAAATGCCTTAAAAGGGGGATTAGGTAATTGAGCCATAATTATGGTGAGTTAGAAGGTGTAAATTGGAGGGATGATTATATTTGCAATTTAGAACACTCTGAAACAATAATTAGGTCAAAAGGCTCCACAATTAGAAAGGTATTGCAGATTTTCAATTTTTGGAAACCTAAGAGTGCTTCAAAGTTAGATTTGAGGCACTAAATTACCTCGTACAGGCCTAAAAAATGGGGAACTAGCAAAGCCTATCTAATTGGCTATAGAGCACTCTGAGAGCTTTCAAAAAATGTGAACGATTCGACAATCGGAGTTACGGTTCAAAAGTTATGCCTCCCGAAAGTTCAGCTATCATTTTTGGATTCTTCTAATTTTGCACCCACTTCTAACATGATTTTTGGAACCTTCTATTTTGGTGGTGGGTGCCAACTGGCACATTCTAGAATGTATTCTTAATCCTTATCCCTTTGGGGTCTATTTAAGAACATTTATGGCATTGTAAAAGGTAGTTCGGGTGGAGTTTGAGAGAAGGTACTATGAGAAGGAATTTTCTCCAGATTCATATTATTGTAAGCCCATAGGGCATGTCTTTGATTATGTTTTCTTTGTACTAAATGTACTAGCAATTTTTCATAGTTAACTATATTCCCTTTTCATGTTGTGTCCCCATCATCATTTCATTCCATCAAATGACATCTCTAAAGGTTCCCTAAAAAAAAAAAAAAAGCATGAGCCTCTTTGTATTGAGATGATTTTGCATAAATTTCTACCAGACAAGGAGAAGATTTCTCTAGTCAAGTGATTGTTATGGATTTCAATATGTTTGATGGAACAAAGATTTTAAATGGTAAGATGAATTATTCCAGTAGATCATTGGTTGTTATTGAGACCAAGATTTGAAATTGTTTTGGACAGTATTACTGATGTCCAAATGTTTAAGAGGGGATAGTTCACAAAAAAAATGATCCAAATGGTAGGAAATCGCCCAAGCTATAGTCTTTCACCCATTTTCTGCCATTGGAGATAAATCTATGTCCATTTAATATGGCCCTTGTTACTTCAGTAGCCATATAGATGCTTTTTGGAGACATGGTGGCCATTGTTTTGATGCAAGCTTAGAATATGACAAGAGAACAATATGCTCTCAATCATCTTTCCAGTTGGATCATGAAGAGGCTAATATTTAGGGTAAGACCTTTTGTTCCATTTTCTTTTGTATTTCTCTGTGTCTCTTATTTCTCTCTCTCTCTCTCTCTCTCTCTCTCTCTCTCTCTCTCTCTCTCTCTCTCTCTCTCTCTCTCTCTCTCTCTCTCTCTTTATCTACATAAAGCTCACTGGTTTAGTGGAGAGAAGGATGTGAATAAAAGATAGGTGCAATGGACTTCAAATTTTACAATTCCTTGTATAATATTAGTTTTAGTTATTATAATATATTATAGAACTACTATTAATATTGCTATCAATATACCTTTAATATCATTATTTTATTTCCATATAGCATTCCTTGCAAAAGTGATGTAGATGTGTTTCATCAAAGATATTAGCTATCATATTTCAGAATGATTAATAACATTAATAGTGTATCTCTATTTAACCTAAACATGGCATATATTAACCTATCATTTGAAAATCAATTATTGAATTAAAAATTATGTGGTTTTTTAATATTGTTGAGTCTCAAAAAACTTTTTTTATTAGAGAAAAGTTTAAAATATCCATAGAACATGATTGAGTATGTACTATTCTATAATTATCATTTACATGTCAATACTCTTTTATTATTTTTAAAAATAAGAACCTCTATATGTCTTATTAATAAAATGATTTATTGTTGGATTATGTAATTCTATAAAAGTGAGTTATATTTGTAATAAAAGTGAGCTATACACAAATGCATAACACTATATAAAGCATATTGATATGGTTAAAATTTTTATATGAAAATGAAAGGAAAACACTATATATAAACCATATAAACCACACTGATATGGGTGAACTTTTGTATGGAATTGAAATTCAAGGCCTCACCTTTACATCAGTCTAGAGAGTCAAATATCTATAATCATTTCACATAGACCCTGACTTCTCTTCAAGTTGCTACTCTCTACAAAAATGAATTTGACATGATATATGTTTCAAGTCTAATACTTTTATACACTTATTTTTATTATGTTAAATTTTATTTATACTATTTAGAAGATAGGCTTTCCCTTTGAAATTGTCCAACACTGCCAAACAACTTTTTGAAAATGGTTTTTAGATCATAGTTTAGGGTGATTGATCTGTGTATCAGATCTTTACTCAATCTTATTTGCAAGGATCATATCTTATCAAAATCTTATTTTCAAGGATCATATCTAATCATAACATTTCCAAGATCATATCTAATCATGAAATTTCTTCTCTACACAATATTTCTTTCTATTTTTGTATGGAGCTTTATTAGTCTATCTTGTGAAGCTAAGTGTAATTAATGATGTCATATATAAAACTGTAAGAAAAAGTGACTGAAATGATAAAATATAATAAAATGAAGTAGCATGAAATAATAGATTTAATCCAAGAGAGCAAGAAGAGTTTTACCATACAAATGATACAAGATCAATGGAGCAATACCAAAAAGGAAGCAACACAAGAGACAAGGATTTGATAAGGGGAAAGCAAAGAAAACCCTTGTGAGTATTATGAATGAGGCAAAAGCCAGAGAGAGAGAGAGAGAGAGAGAGAGAGAGAGAGAGAGAGAGAGAGAAGAAATGGAGCAAAATAGCTCATTTACAATAGCTTTAAAAACTTGATGTGAATAATAGAGACTAGATGAAAATGAGAGTGAGAAGCACCTCTTTTAAAGAGATAAAAAAAGAGTTGCATGTCTTTGCATGTGTAACTCCCATTTCTATGAATGCCACATTCATAAAAGGTGTGTGCAAAGTGTCAAGTTTCTCTTAAGGAGGAATATCTATTTTTCTTATTAAAGGAAATACAAAACTGAGTTGTCCTCACAAGTGGACAATAAGACAAGAATGACATGTCCTTTACATGTGGACTAGAGGAAAAATAAATAATGCATAAGGGATACATTGGTTTATCCCAATAAATAAATAAATACAACCAAGGAAAGATTATTAATTCTAACACCCCCCTTTAATCTTTACTTGGGGAGATGTTGTCAAAATCAATTTACAATATTACAACTTGATTTTTTGAAATATCTTCATTGTGCAAGAGGTCTCTTATTATCATGGGTACATCATTGGAGAGCCAAGAGAAGTGGATAATTCTTCAAGTGTGTTACATCTTCAAGTAGATTCATGTGGCATAGGATCTGTATAATCAATAATGATATCTTGTATGTGCCTTGATGGATTACCTGAAACATAGAAACAAAGGCAACTATCCACAAGGATAATTTCATCTTATATTTAAGTTAGAAACTTTTTATGTATAAGTAGATTCTCATAGACTAAATATAAGTGTAACTTGGTACCGCAAAGAAATCAAGATAAATCATATCCTGCAAAGAACAAATATGTTATCAAAACTTTCAAGAAAAGACCATAGAAAAGGCTAGCTAATGAATCCAACATCAACAATGCTTCAATCATGTGGATATAGACAGTCCACTAATAAGTCATTTTACTGCAAGTTAATGGGTGATCAATCCATAACCTGCATGACTCATGATTTAAGCAAAGAAGTATACATAACATTATATGACATATTTTCAAAGATGTCAAAGGGAAGAAGTATGAGTATTAACAATTGACTGCCTTCAAATAAGAGTAAAATGCCTTCAAGATGGGTCAAATTAACTAAAATTGGAGGAAAACTCCAATAATAAATGGTATTAACCATAAAGTGCCAATATGGCAATAGAATGATGCTAAAAAAGCATAAACTGCACTTATGTGCCAATAAGTAGAACAAAATAAATGTTGAAAGCAATAGTGTATAATAACTCATAATCTCAAGGAATAAGAAAAATAAATAAAATAAATTTACTTATGTGAAATAAAGAATGCACTCATATTTGATAAGTCACAAGAGACACAATAATTTGTATATTTATCAGGATATATATGTGGGGCCCCATATATACACATGAATAAATATACCTAAACTATCATGGTATGAAATCATGCAACTAGAATTAAGATCATATATAGAACATAATTTCTAGTCAACATACTAAAGAGAAATGCCAAAGATGATGAAAGAGAATTATTAACATCAAACAATATTTGCAGTAATTAATCCTCTTAAGTTGAAGTCCACCCATTCTAAAAATTGATCTCTTTTACTAAGTACTTTTTGAAACTATTTATTTTTTCTCTTAACAAATTTATCACTAGAGGAAGAGTCATGATGTATGAATGCATCATTTGTTTCAACATTAGCATTATTACCATTATCAATATTAGCATTATTACCATGATCTATAAATGCATCATTACCATTACCATTGTAAGAAAGAATAGGAGGAATAAAGGTAGATATATGAGGAGTAGGGTTTAGAGAAGGAGGTTGGTCCTCCACTAACACAATTCTACTTCCATGAACTTGTTCATTTTGAGCATTAGAGACATCATGCATATTTTTTTCTGCAATACAAACATTTCATGCTATTTGCACTTTGTTAGTAATAGGATTATAAGCTGAAAAACCTTTGGTATTTTGTATTTTTTCACTCATGCACCTAGTGCATGCAATTTTAGATAGAGCAATAGGAGGTAAATTGTTAACCAAATTAGATAAGATATGCTCATTTTTCAAATGAGTGAGCCTTTCATGCTCCATATTAAAAGCAATATCTTTGTGCAAAGAGAGTCTAGAAGAGGTGAACCCAAAAAATTTAAATAAGTTATCATCACCTAACTTAGCATTAGCAACAACTTCATTAGTGTTAGGATCAATAACAGAGCACATTTCCCTATGAAACTCAATTTTGTAATTTTGACATAATTTTACAACAAAAAAAAGATTGTATTTCAACTCAGGAACATAAAGGACATCATGTAATTTTTCATTTGGAATACTAACATTACCAAATCTTTCAACTTTGCAACTATGATTATCACCTAATTGAATTGAAATATTAGAAGGATCGAGTTTTAAAGAATCAAACACTTCTTTATGAAAAGTAACATGTTGAGATGCATCAGTATCAATAATCCATTCTAAATTTTTAAGAACATTGTAACTAACAGTAAAAGCATGACGAGATGGATGAGAGTTTTGATTATTGTTATTGATAAGTTGCTTATATTTTTATTTTTTTAAATAATTATTAGTTATATGACCATCTTTTCCACAATAAGTGCAGTGAAATTTTTTATTAAATTGATTAGAATGAGTATTATTACGATGAGTGTTTGGATGATTATTGTGATTATTATTATTATAAGTATTGGGAGAATCATTATTAGAAGATTTGAAATTTTGATTTTGACTTTTAGACACAAAAGCATGTTCATTAGATCTAAGAGTACCAAATTGTAACAACTTAGCTTCCTCTTGATGTAACAAATTTTGAAAATACTATAAGTTAATTGAGTAGACAAAGTAGGAATAGCAAGTTGAGAATGAACATTAGTAATAAATTGTTGAAATTGTCTAGGAAGACATTTCTTTAAAATAATGGTAATTAATCTAATATTAGTGAGAGTAACACCTAATCCAATTAGTTGACTTTTAATATAATCAAATTTAAGTAAAAATTCATCCATGGATTTGAAATCAATATACCTTAAGTTTTTCAAATTGTCTTGCAATTGAATCTTTCGTGATTCAGATGGTCTATCATACGTTTGCTTTAAAATATCCCAAGCTTCATGGGCATTAGTGCAATGAGAAATTAGAACATATAAATCTAGGTTAAGAGATATACCAATGAGGCCAAGGGCTTCCTCATTTTTAGTATTCCATGCATTTTTTCATCTTCTGCAGCTGAAGTACCAAGAACTACAGAAGGGTCAGTAGCAACATCTAGAATATACTTAAAACAAAATATAAATGAAAGATGAGTTTTCCAAGCATGATAGTTTGAATTATTTAATTCAATTTCTAGAATTAAAGTCAACATGGTTTAAAAATTATGTTTAAAATTTAAATAATAGATTTGAAATAAAAAAGTGAGACTTATTATCCACAAGAATGTTAAATAATTATTAAGAGATTTAGAGAGTCAAAATTAAAAACTAAAATGTTCCCTGCAAAACCACTAAACCACTGGTCAAATTGAAGAAATAGAAAAAATAAAAATTTGAAAAACTGAAAAAAAAAAAAAAAAAAAACATGTTACACACAGAGAGTGATAAATGTTTTTAATTTAACTCTATTTTCAATAAAATTTAAAGGATTTTTTTATTTTTATGTTTTCTAAATGCTGTTCACATTTCAGCCAAACCCAGATCACGGATTGAGAGATATCATAAAAATATGAACTGCTGTCTTAAAACTTGAAAAAAAAATAATACTACACATATAATATAATAACTTTTGCAATACTATTCTAATACAAATGAAATTTAAAAGATCTTTTTATTTTTATATTTTCTAAATGCTGTTAAAATTTCAACCAAACCTAGATCATAGATTATGAGATATAAGAAAAATACGAACTACTATACTTTCCTTTCTAAAACAAAAACAAAAAAAAAAATTTGAATTTCAAAAACTTAAAAAATCTACAATAGAAATAGGGCTAGATATATAAAAAAAAATTAAAAATAAAGAATCCTTTGGTGGCAAGCCTTCCAAAGGAGGTTAGAAAAAATAAAAAATGAAGAACTCTTTGGTAGCAAGCCTTCCAAAGAGGGTTAGAATGAATAAGAAAGAAGAAAATTTGTAAAAGAATAAGATAAGACTTTCAATATTTCAAACTTCAAGATCTTCACAATATCAAGCTCTTCTAATGAACCTTTCACACAAGCTAAAAACAAGGATTAGTAGCTCTGATACCATGTAAGGAAAAGTGATTGAAATGATAAAATATAATAAAATGAAATAGCATGAAATAATAGATTTAATCCAAGAGAGCAAGAAGAGTTTTACCATACAAATGATACAAGATCAATGGAGCAATACCAAAGAGGAAGCAACATAAGAGACAAAGATTTGATAAGGGGAAAGCAAAGAAAACCCATTGTGAGTATTATGAATGAGACAAAAGCCTGAGAGAGAGAGAGAGAGAGAGAGAGAGAGAGAGAGAGAGAGAGAGAGAGAGAGGAAATGGAGCAAAATAGCTCATTTACAATAGCATCAAAAACTTGATGTGAATAATAGAGACTAGATGAAAATGAGAGAGAGAAGCACCTCTTTTAAAGAAATGAGAAAGGAGTTGCATGTCTTTGCATGTGTAACTCTCATTTCTATGAATGCCACATTCATAAAAGGTGTGTGCAAAGTGTCAAGTTCCTCTTAAGGAGGAATATCTATTTTCTTTATTAAAGGAAATACAAAAATAAGTTGTCCTCACAAGTGGACAATAGGACAAGAATGCCATGTCCTTTACATGTGGACTAGAGGACAAATAAATAATACATAAGGGATACCTTGGTTTATCCCAATAAATAAATAAATACAACCAAGGAAAGATTATTAATTCTAACAGAAACTCCATCACTTTAGAGTAAACCATTCAAAGAGATCAAGTATGCATGAATTTAGGACTATCATAGAAACCTATAAGCTAGATAGGTAAATTCCAAGAGGTTAATAAACCATCAAAAAAAAGAAAAATAATATGATAGGGGAAGAAGGAAAAATAAATATGGCGGTCACGGCCTCTGCATTGGCCATCGTCTTGAAAGTTGATGGGTCTTCACTCAAGTAGTGCAACAATGTTCACTCATACATATGACTCCCTAATCAATCTATGCTTTTACTTACTTTGATGATATTTTTTCCCATGTTGCCTGAGATGACTGGGATCATCAGACTTCCAAGGATCAATAAAGATTTTACATACAAGATTCAATCATTGGCTATTTTTTTTGGTTAATCTTCTTTTGTCCAAGGACTATATGCTAGCAAGATTCAATCTTTGGATTTTCTTTTATCTTCTATTCTTATATTTTTCTTATATTTTGATGATGTGAGTTGTTTGGATTTGGTATCATGGCAGCATGATATTTTTTGGGATCTATTCCTAGAGTGTCTGTGGGGGAGAGAGGGAGCACCACCCTAAAGAGGAAAGGAAAGGCATGAGTAAATACCAACATCTCCAAGGTCCAAATATCCACCAAAGTTACATTTAGCCAAGAGTATTTGATGAAGAGAATGAGCAATTTTTCCCCATAGGTGTTTGATCCCTAGTTGCACATCATTAAAGATCTTCCTATTTCTCTCAATCCAAACATGCCATAAAATAAGGGAAGGGCCAATAGTATAAGCAACCTAAAGAAAAGAGGTCTTAGAAGGGGGATAACCTAGATGGTCCCAAAACTTAGACAAGAAAGAAACATGCCAGCACATGCATCCCCACACACTTCACCAGAAGTGTCAAATATTTTTGACAAAGGGGCACTGGAAAAAAAGGTGAGAAATAGTCTCTTCACTATTATGGCATAAGATATAGAAGGAGGGCCCCTGGAAGCCTCTTCTACAAAGATTGTCCCAAGTAAGACAATGATTGTAAACCAAAATCTAGAGGAAAAAGTTGCACTTAGGTCAAGAAAAGCTATTCCAAGCTTTCTTCCACCAAGAGACCTCTACCTCACCAAAAAATTTCTTAGTCAGTAAAAGGCTCCCTAAAGGAACAAAATACTTGCCAGAAGAAGCACCTCCTCAAGCCAAAACATTAGGTTCTTGCAGAGAGTTGCACTCCCTAGAAGCCAAGATTTGATAAAGTTCCAACTGATCCCCTAGAGAGCCACCCGATGGCCAATCAGAAGAATTCTTCCATCTATAACCAATAGAAAGGCACATATTATGAGCCTTATTATAATGAGCCACCTTAATCCATCCAATAAAAAAGAAAAAATCACAAAGAGGTTGTAAGTGCAGATGAGAGGACAAGAGAGGAGGATGCCCATTCCAAGAATCACTCGAAAGAAGAGCCTTAGTGCTTTTGTTACAGATCCAAAATAGACTTTTGTTGACTAGGTGAGCACTAATCTTGAGGGTATTCCACACCATAGAGCCTCTTCCCTCAAGAGGAAACCTAGAAACATCTAAAGGTTCAATGCTAGGTAAATACTTGTGTGATAGGATATGGGCCTAAAGCTGAGACTAACTGGAACACTAGCACCAATAGAGCTTGGCAACAAGAGCTTGACTACACAAGATACCAAAATTAAGGCTGAGACTGTGAGGCCTCGCCCCCACCCTTCATAGCCTTGGATGTTACTTTATCATTTTGATACTCATGACTCAAGATGTCGAGACATTATCTGATGCTTAGAACATATTATATTATTTCATGTTGTGTGATGTCACTTTCAGATATTTGATGTTTTTCATTTAATGTTTTATGTATATGTATGCTAATGAATTGAGTAAAATGTAGGATTAACACATTGATTTTGGAATCTTTATGATTAAGGATATAAGTAGGATGAAAGAAACCTTGATTGATGTATGTTTCAATTTTTATGAATTTTTGATACTTATACATATATGTACATGTGATTTTATGAGACTACTAATGTATGCAATGAGCGTGCAGATATTTAAGCCGAGAAACCCTACGGAGGAACAGAACTGATCTCTATGTGCTAATTTTTGGAAACCTTGTTGTTTGTAATTCAAGTATGTTAAATTGAGATGTATGTATGTATCTTTCTGTGGTCAGTAAATGTTAATGTTTGTAACTATGTTCTTTTAGTGTCACTTGACACTCGTAAATTGTTTGTGCTCTTTAGCGTGCTAGTTAGGGTTAGCGATGTAACCCACGGAACTAAGTCGGTTTAAGTTAGTGTCAGTTGCTAATTGAGTTCTTAATCAAGTTTAGTCATCCTTAATTTAGATTAGTGTTTAATCTGCATTTTAGAGTTATTAGTTGGTCCTAATTATTTCCTAGCTTTTGTTTGGCTCTAAACCTATTCCTAAGGCTTTATATCATGAAATTATTATACCCAAAGGGTATGGGTATGGGTTGGGGGTCTTTTCCAACCCCTAAGCTCCTTTTATTGACTTTTGAGACCACTCAAAAAGTCTCTTTTTTCTTTTGTGCGAAAATTGACTATGGATACCATGAATTTTATTACCCCACCTCCACTTAGTGTTTAACCATGGTGTGGGTTGAGTTAGCAGTTTCTAGAATTGTAAGTGGGTGGGAGTAGTTATTGATCCTTTTGGGTGTTTGAGTTTGAGGCTTATTTAGAGGCCTTTCTTGGACTAGTGGAGGCTGTTACCCAATCTCTACATTTAGAGAGGAGTCTTTGAAGATTGAAGCAAGGAAGGGGAAAGCTCTACTCAAACTTGTTCATTTTCCATTACCTCTTTGTGAAGGTAGGAAATTCCCATCTCCCTTATTCAGTTTTCATGTTTGTTTCATACTTATGCTACCTTATTGTTGTTTCAATGTTTGTATGTTTGTGGGTATGTTGGGAAGCTTTGAAAACCATGTTATTTTTTTGGATGATTTCCTTTCATGTTTATATGTTGCAATTTTGAGATTTTTTTCTTGCATGGGTGTTTTGGTATTACTCACCCTTGGAGAGGGCAGAAGTGACCAATTTTGAGAAAGGTCTGTTTAGTCGGACTCCAACCAGTGTAGAGTCTCTTCTCAGGATGAAAAGAGGGAGAAAGGTTAGGGTGTTATGAGCCCCTACCTGTCAGCACAAACCGTGTATGATTATGGTATGTTGAAATGGAAGAACGAAAGTTCTTGGTATATAGCTCCGATTGGGCATCTGATTGGTGTTGTGCTTGACTTCTCTTGGTTGGAAGAATCCACCTTTCCCTAGTGTCAATTTATTGTAAATCATGTTGTGATAACTTTGTATGTATATTCATGTTTGAATTGTTCTTGGTCATGCTTTTGGTCACCTGATCAGATTCTGTTCCCTCCATGGTTCTAGAAATGTGTTGCAGAAAACATTATAAATCCCTTGATGAGGGTCATGAAGGAAATTCAATTAAATTGTTGAAATTTGGGATTGATATCGTATGTAATTTGTATTTTAAACTTTGTTGTAATTGGCAACGAAGCCGAGTTTTCTTCTTGATTCTTTCCTAGCTGAGCCTTTGAATCAAGTTTACCAATAAAATTGGTGTTTGAGTATAATTGATTTTCATGTGATTCAATCAAAATTTTAAAATTAGATGGATGCATATTAGAAAATAGGATGCAAATAATGATGATGTTTAATTTGGCAAAATTTCAAGTATTCATATATGTTGAAAAAAAAAATAATGATCATGGATGTAGATTCAGTTTGCATGAATATTTGAATCAAACAATTCTTACATTATTGATTAAAATGGATAATTAATTTGCTTGGTATATTAAGTTGTAACAAGTCCTTATAGATTTGCTTTGAAAAGAAAAATTTAATCCCCTCTTGGTATATATCACTTTAAAATTTTATACTTAGAAAATTTAGACCATATATATATATATATACATGCATTGCTTGTAATTCTATACTTAGATAAATTTTCAAAAAAAGTTGTATCCAAGAGCCAAATAGTCTCTAGAATTTGTATGGGGAAACAACTTAAATGCCCCTTTCATAACAGAGAATATTCTTTTAAATATCCTCTTTTAAATCATTTGTAAAATCTTGTAAATTAAAATTATAATAATAATGATATTAGAAATTGTGTATAACATTATAAAAATATCTTAAATATCCTATCTCCATCTATAAAACTTTAGTAATAACTATCCTAAAATATCCTAAACCCAACAACAAAACTTTTACATTAACTCCTAGAGGCTAGGAGGCAAGGCACTAAGCCTAGGACTTTATGTCCATTCTTTTAAAAAAACTAATTAATAATAATAAAATTTTAAATTAAAATCTATCACAATCCCCAACCCTACCAACAAGTACAGGGGTCAAATCATGGTAAGGGGAGTGAAATGTATTAGCATAGTATTATGCATAAAGTAAAAACCTTTATTTATTTTTTTCCCCATTGATCCCATGCATAAGTCTATGGGAAGAGGGGGGTAGGTCTGTGTGCGCAGGCCTTTGGGTAGCACGTAGACCTATGATTGGCCGGTGGGGGGGGTCTTGTCATGCCACTTGGCATAGGGGGGGGGGGGGGTGTAGGGGTAGCTTAGGGTAGGAGGTTAGTAAGTAGGTTTGTTTTTTATTATTATTATTTTTAATTATAGTTTAGTTTGTTCATATTATTAGTTGTCAGTTTCATTGTGATTAGTTATGTTATGTTTGTTAGTATTAGTATTAAGTTTAGATTTAGTTAGTTTTAGTATTAATTATTTAGTTGTTTAATTATGTTTGTTTATATATATATATATATATATATATATATATATATATATATATATATATATATATATATATATATATATATATATATATATATATATATATATATATATATATATATATATATATATATATATATATATATATATATAGTAGTATTTAATTATTGGCATGTTTTAGAAGTAGTCATTAATGTTAGTTTAAAATGTAATCAAGTTTAGATTTATGATTAGTCGATTATATTAGATTTAGTTAGTTTTGTTTTTAGATTAATTTAGTTGTTTTAATATTAATATTAAATTAATTAGTCTTGGAATATTATTAGTTTCATTCAGATATATGTAAAATTGAATTTAGTATTTAATTTAAGTTAATTTTTTTTAAGATTTAAGTTAAGTTTTAGATTTTAGAGATGTTAGTATTAAATAGTATCTTGTTAATTTGGTTTTAGTAAATTGTTTTATTAAATTAACTTAGTTTAAAGATGGTTAGTCCCATGTATGTTATTTCAGTAGACTAATTTGTTTAATTAATGATCTAATATCTAAAGTTATTCGAATAATTTAGAGATATTGTATACAAGTATATAAGATGACCAATGTGATAAAACTTTTAATTTAGAAATTTGATTATTAAAATAATTAATCGAGCCACTGATGAGAGTTAGATTAATGATTAATTCATGTGGCAAGATTATAAACTTAAGATGAGTTGTAGAGAACCTGTACTAAAACTTTTATCAATCATTTCAACTTAGAGCATGTTTAATTATTAATTATTTTTCAAAAAAGAAAAAATTGTGTGTTTTTTCCCTCATAGTTTGGGCATGACAGAGACCACCTTCCTTTTTTGGCCTACAGACGGTATCCCAATTGATGAGGCTCCGTTTAGTATTTTTCAAATTGTTGCTCCAAACAAATTGGCAAGAAAGAGAATCAAATTCCTTAAGAAAATATGTTGGGATAGCTTGAACCATGCTTTTGTATATGGGAAGGGCGTAAATCACTAATTGCAGGAGAGTCGCCCTACCAATAGTAGAGATTCACCTATGAGTCCAATGATTGACTTTTTGTCAAAGCTTGTCAAGTAAGCTCTACCTAAAAATCTTAGGCTATCTTCCCACCACAATAGGGACCCCCAAGTAAGTCTGAGGGAGAGACTTAATCCGAAATCTTAGGATATTAGCAATCCTCCACTGGAATCTTTCGGATTAATATTTCATTATAGAGGTAGAGTATGATGATACCTATATTGCCAAATAGCCCTAAGCATAGTTTCTAAATTCTCTAGTAATCTAGAGATAAGTCTATTACTCTTAATGGAGTGGGTAAAGTCACATGTACACAAAGTTTTATCTATAATAGACACACTATCAACCTATATGAGGAGGTAAATGGAAAGTGTCATCAATTGTAGTGCATTTGACCCATGTCATTTTTTCCATTCAAAAAGGACTTTTTGGGTCATTACTTCTCTATCCATATTTGACTCTAGTGTGTTGAAGTCTAAACCATAAAAATTGGTGAAGAAAAGTCATTTTTTCACAAGTGTGTCTAACTACTTAGATGAATAGATATTTTGAAGGTCTTCATCTACCCATGTCTCAACTTGGGATCATCACAAGGAGCGGACCTTCCAAGATTTTCTAATACAATTGGCTTGGGCTTGTACCATTTTTTATTTAGTGCAAGGTCGCTATATGAAGTAGAGTGTTCATAGTGTTCCACCTTCACTTGATAATGGACTTAATATACTGCTCATATAGATTGAACTGATTGTCCAGAGAAAAAGTTACTTCCTTTATTTTTCAATCATGTTGTGAATGTAATACCCCAAAATTGGCTCAT
The DNA here is from genome assembly GCA_028749045.1 of Cupressus sempervirens. NCBI lineage: Eukaryota > Viridiplantae > Streptophyta > Pinopsida > Cupressales > Cupressaceae > Cupressus > Cupressus sempervirens. Next base: position 221,496,719 of record CM053786.1, read on the forward strand.
TGCCATCTCAACCAATTCTAGTCTATTTTTGATCAATCATAAAGTCCTATTCCATTAGGCAAATTCTTATTTGGCTACTCGCTACTTGACTTAATTATCAGATGCAAAAAACCCTAATCTGCATTCATCATGCTTATTATTTAATTCCTATAGTATTTACTCATATTAGTCACATTAAACCTATTGATTAATATTTAATTTAATTACTAAGTATTTATACTTTAATTAAATTAAATTATATCTTAAGGCTAATGTACTATGGAATTAAATTTATTTAATTTAATAAATGTGCCTATTTTAATTAATTAAACAAAATTATTTAATTAAATGGAGTACTTACTTATAATTAATTAAACAAAGTTATTTAATTAAATGGGAAGCCATTCCTAATTAATTAAATAAAGTTATTTAATTAAATAAGAAAAGTGTCTCTAATTAATTAAAAGATTATTTTATTAAATAGAAAAAGTAATTATGACAGCATATCTCATTTTATTAAATTAAATATTTCACCAAAATCTCTCTTCAGTTCAAAAAAGGAAATTTCTAGTTCACTATTGATCAAAAATGAGTTAAATCAATTAACTCCTTTTTCTACTCAAATTAAATCAGTTAACTCTCTTTAATTTGAGAATCTTCCTTTATGACTGAACTTCACCTTTAATCCTAACCGTTGATTGAAATCAATCTCAACTGTTGATGGATTCCAAGAAAGTCTATTTAAGAGACCCTCATCTCTTCATTTTGGAAGAGAGGTTGAATGAGAATTTGCATCAAATTGCTACTGGATTGTGCATTCATTTGAGCTCCCTACTTTCATATTCATTTTCTAGATTTAATATGCATACATTTAGTATAATTTCTTTTACATGTTCTTAGATTAAACGTGCATTTCTCATTCTAGATTAATCTGCACAATCATATAGATTAATTTTCTTTTAAATCCTTCATTCTTAGAGGGTCTGGTTTCTTAACACCTCAAATCTAAGGATATCTAACAAGAAATTCCCTTTAGATAGAAGGCAACATGTCGCCTTGCTGACTGATTTTTGGATGAACAATCCAATATTCATTCTGGGATGAATCCGCAAATAAGGACCATGTTGAAGTGTGTGTGTTAGTAGAGGCCACATTTTCATGCATACATTTCTTAGGATGATTACATCATTGAATACTTATTGCTCAAGGCATTTGGTTCCCATCTCATGTCCTCATCACTTGGGGCATCTCATCACTCAGGGCATCTTGTTCCCTTCTATCTAGCATCTTTGCTATCCATCTTATCTTTTCATCAATTGATAAACCTTATAACAGCTCTTCTCAAAGTTTGATGGATAGGTATTGGGACAGTCTAAACCCTGACTCCTAAGGATCAAGCATCATTCTAGGGATGATTCTACGACTCATGATTGGACCTTGTTATCTTTTATCAATCTCGGGTATCTAGGTGTTCTATCTGGATCCTTGAAGATTACGCTTTGTTCTAGAGATAGTCTTCTAAATGCTATTACTCTCGGGTATCTAGGTGTTCTATCTGGATACTTAAAGGTTAAACTTCGTTCTGAAGAAACCTTTTAAATGCTTATCAATTTTAGGTATCTAAGATGTTCTGTTTGGATCCTTAAAGATTACGTTCTGTTTTAGTGGTAGTCTTTTAAATGCTATCAATTGCAGGTATCTAGGTGTTCTACTTGGATTCCTTGGGATTAAGCTCTGTTCTAAAATATAGTCCTTAAAATCTTATCAATTGGTCTCCGTGTAATCAACTTCGAAACCAATCTCATGTTTGCATCATGCTTTCTGATTATCTTTGAATTGAACGTACTACTTGCACATTCATTCAAAGAGGGGCAAAATGTAATACCCCAAAATTGGCTCATTGCCATCTCAACCAATTCTGGTCTATTTATGATCAATCCTAAAGTCCTATTCCATTAGGCAAATTCTTATTTGGCTACTCGCTACTTGACTTAATTATTAGATGTAGAAAACTCTAATCTGCATTCGTCATGCTTATTATTTAATTCCTATAGTATTTACTCATATTAGTCACATTAAACCTATTGATTAAAATTTAATTTAATTACTAAGTATTTATACTTTAATTAAATTAAATTATATCTTAAGGCTAATGTACTATGGAATTAAATTTATTTAATTTAATAAATGTGCCTATTTTAATTAATTAAACAAAATTATTTAATTAAATGGACTACTTACTTCTAATTAATTAAACAAAGTTATTTAATTAAATAAGAAAAGTGTCTCTAATTAATTAAAAGATTATTTAATTAAATAGAAAAAGTAATTATGACAACATATCTCATTTTATTAAATTAAATATTTCACCAAAATCTCTCTTCAGTTCAAAAAAGGAAATTTCCAGTTCACTATTGATCAAAAATGAGTTAAATCAGTTAACTCCTTTTTCTACTCAAATTAAATCAGTTAACTCCCTTTAATTTGGGAATCTTCCCTTATGATTGAACTTCACCTTTAATCCTGACCATTGATTGAAATCGATCTCAACCATTGATGGATTCCAAGAAAGTCTATTTAAGAGACCCTCATGTCTTCATTTTGGAAGAGAGGTTGAATGAGAATTTGTATCAAATTGTTGCTAGATTGTGCATTCATTTGAGCTCTGTACTTTCATATTCATTTTCTAGATTTAATATGCATACATTTAGTATAATTTCTTTTACATGTTCTTAGATTAAACATGCATTTCTCATTCTAGATTAATGTGCACAATCATATGGATTAATTTTCTTTTAAATCCTTCGTTCTTAGAGGGTCTGGTTGCTTAACACCTCAAATCTGAGGATATCTAAGAAGCAATTCCCTTTATATAGAAGGCAATAGGTCACCTTGCTGGCTGATTTTTGGATGAACAATCCAATGTTCATTCTAGGATGAATCCGCAAATAAGGACCATGTTGAAGTGTGTGTGTTAGAAGAGGCCACATTTTCACACATACAATGAAAAGTTTCATATATCTCTTAAAGGCTAGTGGAGTCTATATCAACATATCAATGACATCAAAATAGGAAAGATGATGGAGAAAATCCATCTACAATGTACAAAAATATTAAAATAAGAATAATCTTTTTATTTAAAATTACTAATTAAATCTAGAAATTATTTTTAATTAAAATGAAATTTGTTTACTTAAATTAAGATGATTAATATCGCATCTCATAGTTGACCTGTAATCATGAATAAGGATATTTTTTTAATGGATTTTTCTTTAAAAAAAATTGCACTAGGCTACCTATTCCACTCTAATTTCATCACCATCATGTATAAATCATCATTCACCTCAACCATCCTCCCTATAAAAATGATGTAATTTGAATATCTTGTCTAGATACATGTTTGAGAAATTCCTTTTTTAAAGAATTGTTGAAGACAGCAATTGAGGTGTGGTGGTTGCAAATGAACATTTGAATATTTCTAGTTTGCATCACCACTTCCTTTATACAATCTAATTTTCTTATGTCCTTCAATATACTATTGAACACATGAAGAGGATTCAAAAATATGTTATTGTAAGCATTGTTTGCTCATTCTCTCAAATCTAGGCATTACTTTTTGTTTATTGATCTTGGGAATGATAAGGGAATAGCTCATACATCTTCAATTGTCCCAAGGATATCATGTTGTCTCCAATGCCTCGCTTAGTTGTTTCTACATCTCAAAAAATGCCTCCTTTGATTTTGGTATGCTTGAGGATGGCTAGGAAACATTACTCTCCCCTAGTCCCCATAACAATTCATGACTTTTTTAAATTCAAAATGTCTTGAATTATTGTGAAAACACATCCCTTACTAATATTGACTTTTTTCAATTAAAACAAATAAAAATGATCAAAATTTTAAAAGATAAAAGTATTTAATAAACCTTCATAAACCAAATATGATCTATGGTACAAAATAGTCAAGGAGGCTTTTGAAGGTTGTATAGTAAAATCAATTTCCCATCTTAGAAAATAGAAAAGAATAAGAAAACTTCATCATTGATATAGAACCATGTGAAAATCAGTATATCCATCTAATTGTGAAAGTTTGATAATGTTAGTTTTGCAAATCTTGTCATACCAAATCAAATTTTTAGAAATAAATTCTTTCATAAACCAAACTTACCAATTGCAGAAGAAGCCCAATAAAATTATACATGTATTAGAAGGCCAAATTATCACAAAATTGCTGTAATGAAATCTCGGTAAAATCTTATTTGACAACTTGGCAAAGGAACAAAAAAAAAAAAAAATCAAAAAACTTTTTGAATGATTCAAATGTACAAGGAAATCAAAAGTCCAACTAGTTGTGAAAGCTTTCAATAAAACTTAGCTATGCAAATTTTGTGCTCTCAAATGTTGAAAGGCATGTTTGCAATATTCACATTAACAATAATCTTACAAAATAATTGTTCTATATTATTCTAATTCATATGACTCTTCTATTGCATCCAATGCTAATCATTTAGAATAATTTCCAAATTTGTCCAGTGACTACAAAACCAGCTATGCAAATCACTTACATTAAAACCCCAAATTTTCCAATGCCTCTAAAACCTGCTATGCAAATCATTTATTGTAAACCCCAAATTTTCCCAGTTTCTCTATAACCAGCTATGGAAATCATTTATATTAAACCCCTTATTTTCCCATGGGTTTAAAACCAACTTTACATGAATTAGATCAAGAGGAAATTAGTAAGTGTGGCTAATTATGGGAATATGATTTAGTCAGTTTTGCAAAGTTTATCCAACCAAAAACTGAAAGGAGGCATAACTAAAAAATTAATAAGGCTAATAACCTTCCAAAATAACTCTAGTTCTTATGAACTAATCCAGCTTTCCTAGCCTATTCATTACATCTCATTTATAGTAATCCAAAACTTTTCCCAATACCTCTAAAACCACTTGGTTTGCAAATCATTTGCAAAAAAACCTAATTTTTCTCAACGATTCTAACACCACTTTCTGTTTGTTCTTTCTCCAATTTATTATCACTCAAAAATAAAACAAGTAGTTTAATACATTAACATCAAGACACCTATGGTTTTTTTAACCTCACTAAAACATTCACAAAATGATGGGAAGTTAAGGTTCAGTGCAATGCTAACAAAGACTCTTGGCAACCCCACTCACAGTCATAAGAGCCCAACAAAAAAACTCCTTCACAGCTAATCCACACAGCAACACTCACCTCTGAAGAACACTCCCACACACCCACACAGTCACAAGAAATAGACAGAGTAGAAAGGTTAGCATTGTATGCCTAAAATGTGGGCACACTTCTATGAGTCACTATATCCAAGATTGCTCAAGAATGAGGTCTCGAATGGCGGCTCATAGCTCTTTATTTATGGAGGGAAAGGGTTTGTAATGGATGCCCTCAGTTTGACCTAGTTTATGCCCATGCAAGTACACCATGAAACAAGAGATTCAAGGATCCAAAATGCATGAAAATGGAGATGCAAACTACTCTAAATGATAACAATGCAAGAAAGGAAATCTAATCTATGAAAGCAAATAACAATGCAATACTAATCTATGAAAATAAATATGGATCTAAGCTAATATGCAAATGCAATGATGAAACTCCATGATGGAAGCCATGGGTGCAAGAGAGAATAAGACAAGAAGATAGAAAATCTCCACAAAAAGCTTTATTATTCAAACTTCTTCTTCAAAAATCACTCTCCAAACCTCCAGCATAATGATAGCACAATAATGGGTGTCCAAAATAAGGAGAGGGCTCTCCCTTATAAAAGAAATTAGGGAGGTGAGAAGCTTCTCACAACCACTATGGGATAATAGAGTTTGATCCATGTGAGACAAAATTCCACCAATGAGAAAAGAGGAGTGGTTGAAAAGAAAGTTGAGAGAGGATAAAGATAAGTCCCACTTAGAAATATGTGCATTTAAGTGTAGAGAAAATAAAATTCCACCAATGCGAAAAGAGGAGGAAAATTAAATAGAATCCCACTTAGGAAATTAAAAAAGGTTTATTTAATTTCTTATTTGTGTTATTTCCTTTTTCATCAAAAAGAGATATTTAAGTGAGATTTTTATTTGATTAAAAGGAAGCAAGTTCTTTTAATCAAATAGGAAATGTTTAATTAAATTAAAAGAGGGGTTTTTCTCTTAATTAATTAAATGTGGATGAATTATTTAATTAAAAGAGAGGTTTTTCTTTTAATTAAATGGGGACTTATTTTATTTAATTAAAAGAGAAATTTTCTTTTAATTAAGTCGAGAGGCTTTCTACAATGGCAGCAATCTTCAATGTAAACATTTTCCATTTTCAAAAAAAATTGACATTCATTTACATGTCTGAAAAGCCAAAATAGACATAGACTAAATATAATTATAATTAAAATTGTGAAAATTACAGAGAGGAAATGGAAGTAAAAATGAGGCACATCAAGAGTCTCGAATCATTTCCTCATGCCTCTTAGACTCATATAAATATGCGATGATGAAAATAGGTGCCTCAAGAAAGATATCTCTCGGCTTATATATATATATATATATATATATATATATATATATATATATATATATATATATATATATATATATATATATATATATATATATATATATATATATATATATATATATATATATATATATATATATATATATATTTAAATAAGACTTAGGATAAAATGATCAACCTTAAAAATAAATAATCGAATTTGATCAAGAAAATTGATTTGAATTGATTTAATAAAATATTACAAACCATTGATTCAGGAAATTTGATAAATTGATAAATTGAATAATGGGCGCCCATAGTCTAGGCAACCATTTTAGGGTGCATACATTTTTCTGTCTTTGACTAATGTGTGGTCAATTAGGGAACACATATTGTCAAAGAAAGAAATTGAATTGTGAGGTCGATTCGAGATCACAAAACAACCCAGATGTGTGGTCGATTTGGGAACACATCGAGACAAAGAATATAAATAAATTTTGACTTTAAAAGGTCAAAGATAAAATTGATAAAATCAAATCAAGGTTTAAAATTGATAGATATTGCCCCCTCGTGATCGAAATTGAAATAAGATAGAGGAGAAACAACAAATTGATAAATTTGATCAAATTGAACAAATGATAAAGTTCTTGATGTAAGATGAAAGATATAAGAATCACAGAACCAAGGTAGATCATCAAGCATAAAATATGATGCCCCAAAGGTGATTTAGAGGAAAAGAAGTGGGGAAAAAGAAAATGGAAGATAGAAGTTTGGAAGATATGGAAAGAAATAGAAAGAAGAAAAGAAAAAGCCCCAAAATCAATCAACTGTTTAAGATAGAAATTTCAATTGAGATCACGAAAGAAGATAAGGAAATGAAGATCAAAACATGACCACAATTGATTAAAAGTCCGCAAGAAAGATGAAGGGAGAACCCTCTCAAACTCATAATGCAGCCTAAAAATGCAAACTAACATGAAGTCTAATAATGCAAGCTACATGAAAATGCAAAGGTGTACTTGCAAAAGAGCAACTGTAACATAGGATTTGGTGTTCATCATTCATTGAAGAATGTAAAAGAAATTATTTTCATCATTGGTCCATTATTAAAGGACATCGAAAAATCACACAATCATCACTAGCTACAAGTGCAACTACGAAGATATGAATGTGATTTATATCATATTGGAATGTGGAAAGATTCTAACATAAGAATCAAAGACATAAAAATCAAGATGATTTCAATGTTAGCTTACCCAATTCAATGTAGCAAAACTATGCTCACAATAAGGCATAGATGCAAAAATGACCATAAGAAAAATTGTGCAAAAATAATCAAGGACGATGCCTTGAATCTCCTAAGTGTTTCAAGGGGACAACAAGAGAAACTTTAGAGTTCAAGACCACACCTACAAGTAGAAAACAAATAAAAACATGTCCCATGCCCCAAGTCCTCTAGCTATGCATCCCGGAGAGACTTATCAGACAAGGACACTCAACAAAAATCAATAATAGTCAGCACACAAAGAAAGTATCATGACATAAGTCAATCATTAAGTGTTGCATTTAAAAATTTAAGTGTGTTAACTGATACTGAGTTCTAAAGATAAGGATCAAATGCTTGCAGGAAGGGAAGATCACATGACAAAACTAGGTAAGATCAAACCGATAAGTGTTGAAAAACACTTGATGTCAATAGTCGTATTAAAAAAATATAGTTGGGGTAGTGTTGAAAAATACCTTTTTGAGGTGTCCCAAAGACTAACGCAACCAAGAGACCAAAGCAAACATAGTTATGCCCCCTAGACAAAGACCAATTCCAAACCAAGGCAATAAGGACAAGGCATGATGGAGAAAGGCCAAGTGTCAAGAACATGCATTAAGAAACAGGGGTGCAAAGGCCTCAAGTAGCACCCATTTCCAAGTTTTCACCACTTGGATTTTTTTCATTTTTTTCTTTTTTTCGGGACTTTATATATATATAAAATTTGTATTTTTTCTACCAAGGTATCTGTTTCCAGGTTTTCACCAAGGCACTTTTTCTCTTCTTTTTTTTATTTTAAAAAAATTTTATTTTAATTTTTTGTATTTTTTGAATATATAATTTTTTTGGAGACACATCAAAGTGCCTATTGCTAGGTTGTCACTAAGATGATCATTTTTTTAGGACATTTTTCAATTTTTAGAATTTTCACAATATATCATTTTTTTGGATTTTTGAAATATATTATTTTTTTGTATTTTTGAAATATATCATTTTTTTGAATTTTTGAAATATATCGCTTTTTTCTTAAATTTTTTCAGAATCAATAAATATGTACAAAGATGCCCCTAGATAGAATGTGCATCAATCTCTCAAGAAAGAGCACATCATGTAGTCCAATGTCTAGCAAGGTAGAGGACATGATGGAGCAAAAAGGTAGTGGATATAATGGATAAGCAAGGAGTGTATGAAGCAAGTGAAAGTGATCTCCAAGGACTGACTCCTCAAGAATACCCAAGCTAGGGAAGATTTGTCATGTAAAGAACATTTGGATAAGAAATGAAAGGTCAACATAGGATAATTTATGAAAGCATAATGTAAAGGTTGGAAAGAATCAATCCAAAAGAGTAGACATGTCAAGAGGCTTCATAGCATCATATTTTTCTACTTTTTATTAGATCAAGACCAAAGGGGTAAATGGAAAAAGATAGCGAAAGACTAGAATGAATGGAGGAAAATAGATATGAAAGCTAAACATGAAAGGAATGAAAACAAGATCATCATACAATAGCTCACAAGATAGCCAAATTTTTGTGTATAGGTCAAATTTGTCAACATCAAAGAGGAAAGACGAAATGGAGGAAAGATGTAGAAGAACTATGCATGATGCCTAATTTTCAAATTTTCATCATGGTACTTATCCAAGGTGCCACAAGGGAGTGGTTTTCACCTTAGGATGAATTTATTTCTCTTTACTTTTTCTACCAAGGTGCCTGATTACCAAGTTTTCACCAAGGCGCATTTTTAAAAACTTTCTTTAAAAAAATTAAAAAAATTGAATTTTTTCTGGAAGAATTCAAGCTTTTTAGATAATTCTCCTTGAATGTTTGAACCATGACATGCAAAGGAGTTGAAATGATATGCTCAAAGATGCTAATAGGGAAAGGAAGATAAAAGACATAAATAGAGGATATGGATTTATGCAAAGCGAGTGAGATTGGAAGATGGAAATGAAGGCAAGATCAATGTCAACACACACCTTGAAGGGTGGTGAAAGGATGGAGAAAATGTGAATGAAGGAATATGTGAAAGAATATGGTGAGTGGATAGAAGAAGTTGCAGTTTAGGCACATGGAATGGTAGAATGCTTTTGGAAGAAGATGAAGTGGAATTCTTTGGAAGCTTGAATGTCAACTTCAATTGTTGTTCAACATTAGACTTTCTCAAGAGAGACTTTGGAATCCATATATCCATAGGCCTCTTTTCATTTCTTTTTGATGATTTAGAGATAATATCTTCAATGATGGATTTTGGAACCCATACTTGTCTTATAATTTTTTTCTTACATATCTCTTTTGACTTTATGCCCCCATGTCAATTAGAGGAGACATGGTGGTCTTCTTTTTTATATGGATTCTTCAATTGTTTCTTTTTCTTGTATTGAACATTCAAGTTACTTTCAAAATACTTGGGACTTGTGGAAGAAGAAGGATGATATGACTGGTTTAGGTAAGTAGATGGATGAAAAGGATTCAAGGATATGCATCTACGTTGATCTTGAGGAAATATAGGAGAGGGAGGGATGTAAGGACTAAATATGGATGAAGAATTAGGAGAGTTGGGAGGGAAAAGTGAAGGGACATAAGGACCTAAGATGGAAGGAATACGTGAAGCATTTAGTAGTGATGGAGGAGGTCCAAGGATGGATGTGGAAGATGCAAAAGGGTAATCAATAAGTTCATCAACATCTATATGACAATCAAGGACATCAACATCTTTAGAGTGAGCATCAAGATTTTCAATAGGAACATGAACATCTTTAATAGGAGCAACTTCTTTGATAGGAACATGAACATCTTTAATAGGAAAAACTTCTTTGATAGGAGGAATTGAAGCTTGAGAAGACTTAGGAAAAGTAGAAATTGGAAGGGAACATGGAGTGGTAGAACAAGAAGATGGAAGACTTTGATCTTGACAAGGATCCTTGGATAACATAAGTGTAGAGTTTTGCTCTTGATTTTCAATAGGCTTATCACTAGAATTATCAACACTATTTTTAATAAATTTAATGGAAGTATCATCTTTGGAAGGTGCAACTATATTAAGGTCATTTTTATTGTCAATAAGCTCATCGGTGTAAGTAGTAGCTTGATCTTGCTTAGGAGAAGACTTAAGACATGGTGGAATGAATGAGAAAGGGTGTAAGGGATCAAAAGAACCATGAAATGTATCAGAGATATCATGAAAAGGATTGGATGACATAGAAGGTTCTTGATCTTGATCTTTTTATACATTTATTTCTTTACCATTTTTAGAGTCCTCTTGACATGAATCCACTTCTAAGGACAAGGAAGTATGTTGAAATTGTATGGAAGACTTTGTAGCAGATGATGACGGACTAGTTGAAGTAGGAATTATAGTGCATGAAGGCTTAGAATCTTTAGATTTAACATTATCAAAAGTATTTTCAGCCAAGTGAAGGTTAGGTTGAGCTTCTTTAAGAGGTAGCCCTTGAGGATAACTATAGGGAACTACATGAAAATCATCAGGATCTTTGTTGGATGAAGGATTGGTAAAAGATTTGACAGACTCAGAATCTTTAGGGGATGTATGGATAGTGGAGAAAGTAGAAGATGGAAGGGGAGCATCAAAAGACAAAGGTTCAACATTAACATGATCTTGCTCAAGAGTGTAATCTTTATTTTTAGCATGAGGGTTCTTAGAAAAGGAACTTATTTGGCATTGATGTTTTATTTCAGCTGAAAAAAATGCTTTCTCTTCCTAAAAAATGCAGATTTATCATTTAGGTATTGTTCACAAAATTTATCAATATTGTTTTCAAGATTCGAGTCATATGGATTCCCATTAGTATCTTTCCTTGACTCATCCCCTTTAAGCATAAACATAGGACTGGAAGAACTTTTAGGATGCATAGGAATATAATAGTCATCATCATCATAATCATTGTCACTAGAAGAATTATAGATAGGCATATCACAAGAATTTTCATGTTGTTCATTATGGCATGTCTCAATAAGAGGAATAAGACTCTTGGTAGAAGTAGAAGAAGAATGATATTGTGAAGAAGAGGTAGGTGAAGACCTAGATGAATGATATTTAGAAGAATCATGGTAAGACTTGGAATATGAAGAATGTGAATGATATTTAGAAGAATCGTCATAAGGCTTAGAAGATGAAGAATGTGAATGATATTTAGAAGAATCATGATAAGACTTGGAAGATAAGGAATTTTTGGAAGCAGGATATTGTGATCTGATCTCGCATATGATCCTACCAAGAACATCTAATTTCTTACCTTTTTCAATCATTTTTGTCAAAAGGTTAGCATCCATATATCTATTGTTGTAACAACACTTTTCAAATTTAAGAAGGAGATTGAGTTCATTTGAGCTCAAACGACAGTCCCTAACAAGATATTCAAGATCCATGGTTCTAGAAGAAGTAAAATCAAGCATGGAAGAAGAGAAAGAATGAATGGAAGAAGGTAGACTATATGATAATAGGAGGAAAAGAACCAAGAAGACATGAAGAAGAGGAAGAATGGAAATGGGAGATTAGAAAGACATGGAAGACGAAGGAGAAGACCAAGAGTCATTTTGTGAAATTTGATACCATTTGAGTTCATTTGAATGTTGAGCAACATATAATAGCACTTGTAACCAATATGAAAGAAAATGTACTACTTGATAGGATAACCCTAAGAAACATTGGTACCAAACTAGGATAGTAAAAGCACTCACTTGTCCAAAAGAGATGTGATAAGATAGAATTTTGCAATAGGCATAAACCAACACTGAAAAAAAGGTGGCCACAACTTTGTGTGAATACCCTAGCACATATGGACCAGAGGATGATTTACCCAAATTATAATTAATTTAAATTAAATTTTGATAAAAGTGGATAGACAAAAAATTACTAAGACTCTCCAAGTGTAATATCAAAGGATCCAAAGATATATCTTTCTCAACAAGGACGGTCTCTAACTCACCAACTCCAAATAAGGTCTCTTGTGAAATCAATGATTACTAATTCAAGAGGTCAAAGCACAATAACCCAAGGTGTAAACATGCTTCTAACAATGGAGTAAGTAGCCTAACCTAAACTAGATCAACCTAGAGAGACTAGAAATAATAGGACAACAAAGCATTTTGATCATAAAGTCTCGAATCAGGAACTATGATTTTGTTCATTTTAAATGTCCAACTAGGTGTATCAATAGAATTTTAATCATGAACTAGGCATGCAAGATAACAATCAAGAATTTCAAGAAAATGTCTTCAAACAATGAGCAAGGAACAAAGCAACCTTGCACGTGAACAAGAATAGTGTCATAGTATCAATCTAATCCCTAGAACCACTACTGTGTGTGTTCTCAAAATGTTTTCCAATCACGCACATAGTCCTAAAAAAGAAAATTTGGTAGCACTATGGTTCTTAGTAATGTTCAACTCTGTAGCTTTTGCAATCTAAAGTGGGCAAAATCCAATCTTGGCACACCAAGGTTTTGACATATTTTGAGAATTTAATCAATCGAAGATACTGAGGAGATCTGATAGCCCAACAAAAGACTACACCTATGAGGATTTCCTCCACAAGGACATTTATATAGAAATTGCTAATACCATGTCAAAAATGGCTATTATCGCTTGAGGTACCATCCACATGGTTGGCATAACAAAGGAAATGTCCACTCTGATTTAACCCTCTCTAATTAAGGAAGACTCACAAAGTTGTATAACATGAGGACTTGGTTTGGATTCAAGGGTTCCAAGTTTTTGATGTGCCCAAAAGGGAATAGAGCATACTCCTCTAGCTTCTTCACCTTACCTATACATAACAAACAAGATTCTTTGACATGCTAACTTGGAATCACCTCACCAACTATTTGTAAAATCAAACAACAAACACCACTAGTCTCAAAAGAGAGAAGACTAATGGATTTTGAGGACAAATCCAAGTAGAATAGCGAGATAACAACAAATATCCTTCCCTACCTATAAGGGGATCTATCATCAAGAGGAGCTTCACATGTAAAGCAAGTAAATGAAGCTCAGTCTCTCAAGATTCCCAAATAGTGTTCAAAGGGCTTAATTACTATGTGAAACACAAATGCATGAAAGCAAATCTAGATTCAATTTTAGAGCACCAAATGAAGTGTGAATCTATAAAAGCATGTAAAAAAACTCAAGAAAAACACATGAGATGTTCATTTTAGTTCCAAATCCAAATATATTAGAGATCAAAGAAAATACCTAGTAATCCTTGCAATGCATTTTTTCTTTGTTGTACCTTTTGTTTACACTTGAATGCTTGCTCGCAATGAACAAAGCAACAAACAAAACAAACAAACACAAGATATGCAATATATGTCCAACTCATGCAAAACTAGGGTTAGATCTGAAAATATAATTTTTAAGAGTGATAAAAATCAGCAAGTAACCCAAATGAAAGCCCACATAATGCATTGATTCATTATAAAAATTAAATGCAAGCTATTCATCAAATGCCCTTTTTTTCAATTGATTTTTGACCTAGTCATAAATATCAAACCTATATGATATGAATTTGGATCCAAAACTCAAAATACAGAAAAGTGACCCCTATCAAAAATTAGATAGCTTTTCAAAAATGTTAGAATTTTGAAAAAGATCTTTTAATTTGTACCCTAGTGAGTCATTTTGTCAAAACAGGCCAGTTTTTACAAATTGAATTATTGACCCCTAATATGAGCTCTAAAATAAAAACACAAAGAACCAACTCTATTTAAAATTCAGAGAGCTTTCCAAAACTATATTTTTTTCTAAAAACTATACTAATTTACTCCCAAAAAATATTTTTCATGAAAAATTAAGGAAAAATCATAAAAAATTGAAAAAATGTCAAAAAAATCTAAAAATTGGACTAAAGATTTGCAGATATATCACCACCTTACAAAAAAAAAATGCAGATCAAAATACCTAGCTGTTTGAAAGATATCTTTCAAATTAAGGGTTTTTCTGGTCTCCAAACAAATCTACACAAAAACCAGCAAGCAAAGGTGGGTTGCCCCACAGTGGGCACCGAAAATGTATGCCTAAAATGTGGGCACACTTCTATGAGTCATTATATCCAAGATTACTCAAGAATAAGGTCTCGAATGGCGGCTCATAGCTCTCTATTGATGGAGTGTAAGGGTTTGTAATGGAGGCCCTTAGTTTGACCTAGTTTATGCCCATGCAAGTACACCAGGAAACAAGAGATTCAAGGATCCAAAATGCATAAAAATGGAGATGCAAACTACTCTAAATGATAACAATGCAAGAAAGGAAATCTAATCTATGAAAGGAAATAACAATGCAATACTAATCTATGAAAATAAATATGGATCTAAGCTAATATGCAAATGCAATGATGAAACCTCGTGATGGAAGCCATGGGTGCAAGAGAGAATAAGACAAGAAGATAGAAAATCTCCACAAAAAGCTTTATTATTCAAACTCCTTTTTCAAAAATCACTCTCCAAACCTACATCATAACGATAGCAAAATAATGAGTGTCAAAAATGACGAGAGGGCTCTCCCTTATAAAGAAAATTAGGGAGGCGAGAGACTTCTCACAACCACTATGGGATAATAGAATTTGATCCATGTGAGACAAAATTCACCAATGAGAAAAGAGGAGTGGTTGAGAAGAAAGTGGAGAGAGGATAAAGATAAGTCCCACTTAGAAATATGTGCATTTAAGTGTAGAGAAAATAAAATTCCACCAATGAGAAAAGAGGAAGAAAATTAAATAGAATCCCACTTAGAAAATTAAAAAATGTTTATTTAATTTCTTATTTGTGTTATTTCCTTTTTCATCAAAAAGAGATATTTAAGTGGGATTTTTATTTAATTAAAAGGAAGCAAGTTCTTTTAATTAAATAGAAAATGTTTAATTAAATTAAAAGAGGGTTTTTCTCTTAATTAATTAAATGTGGATGAATTATTTAATAAAAAGATAGGTTTTTCCTTTAATTAAATGGGGACTTATTTTATTTAATTAAAAGGGAAATTTTCTTTTAATTAAATAAGGCTTAGGATAAAATGATCAACCTTAAAAATAATTAATTGAATTTGATCAAGGAAATTGATTTGAATTGATTTAATAAAATATTACAAACCATTGATTCAGAAAATTTGATAAATTGATAAATTGAATAATGGGGGCCCATAGTCTAGGCGACCATTTTAGGGTGCATACAAGTGCTAGGGCACAAAACCGTAGCCTATGCGAAGCTCAGAGAAAATTCCATTTTTCCAAGAAAAAGACTTTCGTAGTTCATTTTCAAAGTCAATCTAAGAGAAGATTCCTCTCTTTAATTATTGTGTACATTGCATGGAAGAAACTCATGAAAGGTTTATGCCAAAAAAAGAAGAGGACATTGTTGAGTGCTAGTTCTTAATTAGCATAAAGTATTATAATGTCTCTTTGAGGAAAGAAACCACAACATTCTCCATGTCAACTTTACTTATCATTGTCTACACCCACTTTGTATATTGATGGTGAGATTTGATGGTGGATTTTACCTGAACACCCCTCATCAACATGACTTGATTAAGCTTTACCTTTTTCATAATTAAAAATAGTAAATTATATCTTAATTTTATACAATAATTATGAACTATTATGAAAATAAAATGAAGATTAGATAATACATGCTTTATCTTTGAAAAAATTTTATAAACAAATTCAACCATTTTAAAAATTTAAGATCAATGCAAACAACAACTTTATTAAAGTATCTTGGATCAAATTAATTATTTCATGAGAATTAATAATTTTTTTTATAATGTATTGAAATTCACACTTTAAAAACATTTTCAAACCTTCTTTAAATATAAGACATTGTACTAATCTCTTATTTTAACAACATACTATCGAAAAATTATATTAAATTTTCCTGATATAATATAATAATTTCTTAATTTCTATATATTAATCACTAATACATCTCACAAGTTAATGCCACAATTAATGAGTCTCATAAGTGTTGTAACAAAAAGATGTTATAAATTTATACATTTATACATTATTTTAAATGCATGTTCGCTGTTGGCAGGAAATCATGTTTTCGGCTACCATTACAGAATTGAAGGAAACCTCAATGTATCTATATCTTCATCTTAGTCTTCATTTTCATCTCCTCTCTATCTCAAAGAATTGTTCTTTTCAATTTAATACACCAAAACTATTAATTACTCATTACTAAATGCTTGTAAGACCCACTTTATTCATTTAACAACATCTACATGATGGAGCAAGGATCACTCTGGTAATAACAAAGACAATCAACAAACCATACTTCACAACTTGTGCAGCTTGCTAGAAAACTAACACTTTTATCCTCGCTTTTTTTCTTTTCTTCTTCTTTGGTGTTAGGGCCAACACTCACAATCGCTACATATTTGTAAAGACTGCTTTTATGACATGATGCCAACACATCCATAAAATGAGAAATACGAAAAAAGAAGGATACACATCAGCAATTGAAGTTGAAAAGTCAAGATACTTCATAGAGACAACTTGATAAAGATTACAAAGTTCATTACAAAATCCAAATACAATGTTGTTCTGATCTATATATAATGCTCAAAGAAAAGACTTCATTATAACCATTCAAAGAAATGTTAACGTAACTGAAGATGATACATAGGTACATTTCAAAAGATGCTTAGACATCAATATAGAAAAGATAAGAGATTAGCCATTAGGCATTTACAGCTTCCAAGTGTTCGTGGCCCTACTTCAGAGTGATGTAATCCTTAGCCAGCAAACAATGTCTATCTTCTATCTAAACAGGGGTGCGGCCCAGGCGCTTTTACCTCGTCAACCATGAAGTAATACTCCCCTGGGGTTCTTCCTGACAATAAAGAACTCCTCGACCCTAGCACAAGAAGGTTAGCTTCCCGAAACAAGATAGATCAGATGGATCTGGTGTATCTGTGAATCTTACTACAAAAATTCGTTTGCTAAGTAGCCTAATCACAGATATATGGTAGGGAAAAAAAATAACATTCTACACATCAATACATATGTAGAAAGTAAAGAGAACATTTTTTTTTCCATATGTACAATTCAGCATATCTACTCATATGCAAAGTCAAAATTAATAGTATTTCAACTAAAATAATAATATATGGCTTGGCCAAGCGTAAATTCATCAACATGATGCATGGAGAGTCAAATCGTAATGAATCCTACCATGCAACACTTGACAAGTTGAGAGAAGCAAAACAAAATGCATCCATCCCCACCCTCCCAATGCCATAAACACCCATCCATAAGGAGATAAACCTTGGATAATTATAACATCATCAAGGTCTTAATAGTTATCAGTGAACAGACTTCATTAAGGATGTAAAGACGGAGTAAAAATCTTCATTCAACTATAACATAGTGCACTCAAACAATCTGCCAAAATACAAACTTGGAACACAAGTGGCATTCATTTAAAATTGAATATATTCAACCAGCTGAAACTAGCTTTACACATTCAGGTATAAAAGTGAAGGTAACCAAATCAAAATTAACCAGTATTAAAATTTTAGCACTATTTGCATACATTACAACTAAAGGAATCTCAAGAGTATTTACAACTTTAAAAGTACAATTTGCACACAAGATCACCAATCTAATATTACAAATTAAAAACAGGCTTGTATCTTCATCATGATAGACACGAGATTCCAATTAAAGTACTCCTAAATACTTTTATGATTTTCATAGTTGTCATAGGAATAAAAATCTACCCTATGTACTTCTAAATCTCAGACCTAAGGTATGGTTCCCTAACTATCCAAGAGCCTTTAAAATTTAGCTAGAGTTTTCCCAGATGCTACTTAGAGAAGCTTCCAAACTAGTATTAAATAAGTTTTAAAGTTCTACTTATCAACACTTTTTAGAAAGCTTAGGAAAATGAAAATCTAATCATGAAGTTCAACCTCTCAGCACACAGGTTAAATTTGAGTTCACGGCTAGTACTTATTGGTGGATAACCTATCTTCTAGTCTCCATTAGCAATCATTTATTCTCAGATTTTACTAAATATGATATATTTCAAAACTACCTTCAAACTTATGCATCAAATAGCATCACAATATGATAGAGTGTAGAATTTCACAACAATAAAAAAAAAGAGTCAATAAGCTAAAGGAAATTGATTCCACTCCACAAATGCAAAGATTATCTCACACACGTGGTGCCACAACAACATTAACACTTTCAACCCCTCCAACGCATACCTATTGGCTATAGCAATTAGATTTAAGGGTAAATCACCATCAAATCAAGAGAGAAAAGGTGCAAAGCATGAATTGAAGACATTTTTTGAGAAAAAAAAATATTGCATAAACCCTATTACATGCTCAGCCAATTTCTCAATCACCCATAGATCAGAAAAAGAAAAAACCAATAAATGAATACACTGCCAACAAAGTAACACACAACAAGTTAAAGAATTTGCAAATGGAGAAACAAATAAAAAGAACCTACTGACCGCTGGTCTCTCCAATCCTATCTTCTCAACCCATGCACCTCCAAAGCTGTCTCCACCCCTGGTTGCTGGTCTCTCTCCCTCTACCAGACATCCCAAAAACCATCTCCATTAAAGAAATCCTAGAACTTCTTCCGTAGTCTCTATTCTCCAACTGTGATTTTTACTTCCATTATTTGCTATAAATGTTTCATTGAATGCCCTCCATCGTGGCTATCTATTCCTTTTAATGCATAACAAAATTAATCTCCTTTTTCTATGTTTTTGTTTTCTGCAATTCTCACCTTTATTTATCATTTTCAAAAACCCTTGCACAATTATATATTTATAAAAGAAATAAAGACTTAACTTTAAATTAATGAAATTGCCCATACACATATCTCATTTCTATTTATTTATTTAAAGATAGTATCTATTCATGCATACACTCATCACATTAGCCGGATCAAAGAATCATTATTAAAAGAGTTTTAGTTAAAAGATTAAACAAAACATAATCTAAATCTATAATACACTCTAAGTGGTGTGTGTAAGCTGCAAGGATTTCTGTCTGTCCCCTTCCAAAAGGCTAACATTCTCTACCTCAACCACACCCTCGCCTTCAACACCTACGGACACTCAAACACTCACAAACATAAGGAGTCAATATCTGTCAGTCGATAAGAAAACATCACTTATGAACATCATAACTATAATGCATACACATTCATAAAAGTATAAACTTAAATCACATCTCCATAATATCATAAACATAATCATAAAATGACTTAACCTTTCATTTAACATAAGTTAGAAAATCATTTAATAACATTAATTTCTAGTCTAGTTACATATCAAATGACAAGATTAATCTAATCCATGAGTTAATCTATCAAGTCTAAAAAATATAGTTGACCTAGTCAAAATAACAAGGTTCCCACCTAATCGCCA
Organism: Cupressus sempervirens; assembly: GCA_028749045.1. Taxonomy (NCBI): domain Eukaryota; kingdom Viridiplantae; phylum Streptophyta; class Pinopsida; order Cupressales; family Cupressaceae; genus Cupressus; species Cupressus sempervirens. The sequence continues at coordinate 221,516,877 of CM053786.1, forward strand.
TGTAGGCACAAACAAAGAAGTCATATGACGAGTCGTAACATCCCTCTCCTCTAGGAAAAGGCATCACCCCGATGTCAATCAAAATAACAATAAAACATTGTCCAACTAAAGTCTAGATAAATAGTAAACATGCTACTCAAAATAGATGAGGATGAGACTATTGTAAGTCATCTGTATCCTCCCAAGTGGCACTATCCTTTCCAAATTGATCCCATTGGACCTTGTACTGGAGAACATCTCAATCTCGTACTCGGATGGTATGTTTCTCAATGAGTCTGGTGGGCTGAACTACCACCACTCTCAGATCCTGAACCTGCAATGCATGCTAGTCAAGCACATGAGACATGTCAGGGTGATATGCCTTAAGAAGAGATACATGAAAAAAATTGTGAATATGGGCAAGTGCAGGCGACAGAGCAAGCCGATAAGCAATTGGGGTGATAACCTCCAACACCTCAAAAGGGCCAACAAATCTCAGTGCAAGCTTAGAACTCTTGCCGAATGAGATGGAACTCTTCTATGATTTAACTCTCAAAAACACCTTATCCCCAATTTGAAACTACCTAAAAGTGCATTTCTTGTTAGTGTAATTCTTCTGTCGATCAGCTGCTTCCTTCAGCTGACTACGGATCAAGACCATCTGATCCTCCATTTCTTTTAACATTTTTGGGCCTACTATGATCCGGTCCTCTACCTTATCCCAACTGATAGGGGTACGACACTTATGTCCGTAAAGGGCTTCAAAAGGTGCCATGCCCAAAGATGAATGATAGGGGTTGTTGTAAGAAAACTCCACTAATGGAAGATACTCCTCCCATTTGTACTATTGATCCATGCAGTACATCCACAATAAATCCTCTAACACCTGGTTAACTCATTCGGTTTGACCATCTATCTCTAGGTGATAGGCAGTGCTGAAATTCAACCATGTACCCAAAGCAGAGTTCAAGGTAGTCCAAAACCAAGAAGTCATACAGGTGTCCCTCTCTAAGATAATGGTTTCTGGAATACCATGAAGCCAAAATATCTCCTACACAAATTTCCTTGCAAAAATCGAAGAGCCATCTTTCAAACTACCAAGAATAAAGTGGGCAACTTTAGATAATTTATCGACTATGACCAAGATAACATCATGCTTACGTTGTGTCATGGGTAAACCTTGCACAAATTCCATATTGATAACTTGCCATTTATACTACGGAATCTCATGTGGGTACAAAATTCCTACCAGATGGACATGTTCAACCTTGACACGCTAACATTCCAAACACTGGGCCACATACTCTGTCACATCCTGTTTGAGTCCCGACCAAAAATATAATGGTCTCAAATCAGCCATCATCTTCTTTACCCCAGGGTGCCCTACAAATAGAGTGCAATGCATCTCCTCAAGAACCACCTTCCGCAATCCTTCACGATTAGGAACATATATCTTGTTTTGGTATCTAAGTAAACCATCATCATCAAAAGAATAATCCTCAAACTAAGAATCCAAAGAATCCACATCCAAAACTGATTTCACCCAATCATAATGAGTATCTCTAGGAAGATACCGAACAATATACTCCCTCAAGTGAGTTATAGAAGTAGTAATAGAGGTGATATGTCATCTATGACTCAGTGCATCTGCCACTCTATTCTCCTTCCCTTTTATGTACTTAATGCCAAAATCATACTTGCTAATAAACTCGAGCCATCACCTCTGTCTGGCATTAAGATTTGGTTGAGTAAAAATGTACCTCAACCCCATGTGATAAGTTTTCAAATCAAAGGTTTTCCCTAATAAGTAATGCCGCCACATTTGCAAGGCATGTACTATTGCAACCAATTCAATCTCATGTGGTGCATAGTTTACCTCATACTGTTTAAGCTTCCTAGATTCATAGGTGACTACCTTACCATCTTGCATAAGTACATCTCCGAGTCCATCCCCTAAAGCATCTATTGTAACCACAAAATTTCAATTTGGATCTGGAATCACTAAAATAGGAATGGATGTAAGCTTTTGCTTCAACAATTGAAATGCTCTCTCACATGCTTCAGTCCACTCATACCGTTTTTCTTTTCGCTGCAAGGAAGTGATAGGTGCTGCAATTTTTGAGAACTCTTCCACAAACTTCCTATAATAACCTGCCAACCCCATTAAAATTCATATCTCGCTAATGTTTTGAGGTACTGGCCACTCAAGAATGGCTTTAATCTTTGATGGATCCACTATAATACCATCTGCTAATAAGATGTGTCCCAAATAATGGATCTCCTTTTGATAAAAAGAATACTTTGAGAGTTTCCCATAAAGTTTCTTCTCTCTAAGGCACTGCAAAACTATACACAAGTGTTCTTTGTGTTCTTCCACAATTTTACAATATATCAAAATATCATCAATGAAAATTTCCACAAACTTATCAAGACAATCTCGGAACACACTATTCATCAGGTTCATGAAAGCCATAGGGGCATTCATTATTCCAAAAGGTAAGACTACAAATTCATAATGCTCGTACCTTGTCCTAAATTTTTTTTTGGATATATTTGCCTCCTTGATCCAAAGTTGATGATATTCAAATCTTAGATCTATCTTTGAGAAGATGGTAGGCCCTTTCATTTGATCAAACAATTCATCAATACAAGGTAAAGGATACCGATTCTTTATGGTAACCTTATTTAGCATACGGTAATCAATGCATAGCCTTAAGGTACCATCCTTCTTTTTGACAAATATTATAGGTGCTCCCCAAGGTGATACACTTAGTTTGATAAAACCATTGTCCAAGAGTTCCTGTAATTGAGTATTTAACTCATACATCTCTATGGAAGTCATGCGATAAGGAACCTTTGATTGTGGTTCAGCCCCCAGTACTAAATCAATAGAAAAATCAAACTCCCTTTGTGGAGGTAGTTCTAGAAAATCATCTAGAAACACACCGTTGAATTCCTTTAAGATTGAATAATCCTCTAAATGAGGTGGGGTTTCTTCTCCCAAATCCTTAACAAGTGCCACATACAACTGACACCCCTTTCTCCTTTCTTTCTTTAATTGCATAGCAGAGATGTGTCTTATGTCAAGTGGTCTTTTGACACCATTTAGTTTTACTAAGTGCCCTATGTCATCACGACATTCAATTACCTTATCCTTCTAATTTACTAAGGCCTTATGTTCACTTAACTAGTTAATGCCTAGGATGACATCGTAAGAACCCAAAGGAGCTACAAAAAGATTGACCTCTATTTGAAAGTTGGAAAGTTCCAACTCACTATAGAAAAGACATTGCTCTACCCACCGCTCATCCATATTACCATATTCTACAATCCATGGTTCAACCATAAAACCAACTCTAATAGGTAATCTAGCTACAATTTTAGGATCTACGAAACATTTAGTAGCACTAGTATCAACTAGAATAGAAACGGTAATACCAAAAAGTGTACCAGTCAGCTGAATAGGTGTAGCTTGAAAATTTGCTTGCTGATGATCAACTACAGCATGAATGTGATGCTATGATGGAATCTCCTTCCTATCAAACCACTGTGGGCATTTAGCCGCAAAGTGATCACCACCATAGACAAAGCATCTAGTTCTAGGACCCCTCCTATCATCATTTCTGTTCTAATCATTCCTATTATTCCAGTTCCTTTCACTTTTCTCATTTCCATTCCTGTTGTTTTTGTTATTCTGGTTCCTATTACCATTCCAGTTCCCTTTGTTCTTGTTCCTATCAAAACCTTCTTGTCCTTTTTCCATATTTCTGATCTGTTGTTTCTTCCCATCTCCCTTATAACTATCATCCTGGTACCCCTTGATATCTTGATATCCTCTGTTATCCTAGAACTTTCTCTTAGAATTCTGGTTGATGGATTTAGATGAGGTCGCATCCTTCAATCTTTGCTCCTACTTAAGAGCCTTAGATAGTGTAAAGTCCATCGTTTCAGGTTCCTACATCTCAACCTCACTATAAATCTCAGGTTTCAATCCCATAACAAATTTTTGAGTTCTAAATAGTTTGTCATGTTGGTGCTGTGGAACATACTTCACCAAATGACAAAAGCGCTCATCATACTGTGTGACATTCATGTTCCCTTGAACCAATTTATAGAATTTAGCTAATTTCTTATCATAGTAGAGTTGTGGTAACCATCGCTTGTGAAAATGTTGAAGAAATTCTTCCCAAGTTACCTCTCCATGCTGAAATTTTTTTTCAGTCATGACATTGTCCCACCAAGTACCTACCTCACCCATGAGCTGAAAAGTAGCCCAAACTACTTGAGACTTTCTGGTATAGTTTCGCACCAGAAAATACTTTTCCATGCTTTTTATCCATGCTTCAGCATCTTCTCTAGAAGCTTTACCATAAAAAGTGTGTGGTGTGACCTTCTTGAGGTCCTTGCTTAAATCAGCCGCAATTTGCACCCTATCTATGTTATTCATAGCCATTTGGCGATCAATTTTCACCTTCTGCTCTTCCTCTGATCTCCTAAGTGCCTCAGCCAACTGATCATGTTCAAGTTTCTTCCTATGTTCCTCCTCTTGTTGGCACAGGGCTTCTAGGCATTGATCCTCTTCGTGCTTCCTTGCCTCCTCATCAGTAGCTCTACCTTGAACATTCTGTTCCAAGGTATCTATCCCTTTGTCCTTGTTGTTGCAACAATGCCCCTTGTTGAGTCAGGAGTGCCAAAATTTGATCAAGTCTCTGATTGGGTTCATCATCTTGTGGACCATTACTGGATTCACCTCTATGGTTAGCTCTTGTGGCTATGGTGATAATTGAAACGCCTGGACACATTTGCGCTAGTTAGCATAGCAGCCCCAAGGCCTAGGTTTTAAACTATAGGTTTTGATACCAAATGTAAAGACCATTTTTACTACATGATTGCAAAATATCCATAAAACAAGAAATATGGAAAACGAAGGATACACATCAGCAATTGGAGTTGAAAAGTCAAGATACTTCATAGAGACAACTTGATAAAGATTACAAAGTTCATTACAAAATCCAAATACAATGTTGTTCTAATCTATATATAATGCTCAAAGAAAAGACTTCATTATAACCATTCAAAGAAATGTCAACGTAACTGAAGATGATACATAGGTACATTTTAAAAGATGCTTAGACATCAATATAGAAAAGATAAGAGATCAGCCATTAGGCATTTACAACTTCCAAGTGTTCGCTACCCTACATCAAAGTGATGTAATCCTTAGCCGGCAAATGATGTCACTTTTACTTCGCCAACCATAGAGTAATACTCCCCTGGGTTCTTCCTAACAATGAAGAACTCCCCGACCCTAGCACGAGAAGGTTAGCTTCTCGGAACAAGATAGATCAGATGGATCTAGTGCAACTGTGAATCTTACTATAGAAATTCATGTGCTAAGTAGCCTAATCACAGATATATGGTAGGGAAAAAAATAACATTCTACACATCAACACATATACAGAAAGTAAAGAGAACATTTTTTTCCATATGTACAATTCAGCATAACTACTCATACACAAAGTCGGAATTAACAGTATTTCAACTGAAATAATAATAGATGGCTTGGCCAAGCACTAAATTCATCAACATGATGCATGGAGAGTGAAACCGTAATGAATCCTACCACACAACACGCGACAGGTTGAGACAAGCAAAACAAAATGCATCCATCCCCACCCACCCAATGCCATAAGCACCCATCCATAAGGAGATAAACCTTGGATAATCATAACATCATCAAGGTCTTAATAGTTATCAACGAATAGACTTCAATAAGGATGTAAAGATGGAGTACAAATCTTCATTCAACTATAACAGAGTGCACTCAAACAATTTTCCAAGATACAAACTTGAAACACAAGCGACATTCATTTAAAATTGAATATATTCAACCAACTGAAACTAGCTTTACACATTCAGGTATAAAAGTGAAGGTAACCAAATCAACATTAACCAGTATTAAAATTTCAGCACTATTTGCATACATTACAACTGAAAGAATCTCAAGAGCATTTACAAATTTAAAAGTACAATTTGCACACAAGATCACCAATCTAATATTAAAAATTAAAAGCAGGCTTGTATCTTCATCATGATAGATACGAGATTCCAATTACAGTACTCCTAAATACTTTTATGATTATCATAGTTGTCATGGGAATACAAATCTACTCTAAGTACTTCTAAATCTTAGACCTGAGGTATGGTTCCCTAACTGTCCAAGAGCCTTTAAAATTTAGCTAGAGTTTGCCTAGATGCTACTTAGAGAAGCTTCCAAACTGGTATTAAATAAGGTTTAAAGTTCTACTTATCAACACTTTTTAGAAAGCTTAGGAAAATGGAAATCTAATCATGAAGTTCAGCCCCTCAGCACACAGGTTAAATTTGAGTTCATAGCTAGTACTTATTGGTGGATAACCTATCTTCTAGTCTCCATCAACAATCATTTATTCTCAAATTTTACTAACCATGATATATTTCAAAACTACCTTCAAACTTATGCATTAAAAAACATCACAATATGATAGAGTGTAGAATTTCACAACAATAAAAAAAAAGAGTCAATAACCTAAAGGAAATTGATTCCGCTCCACAAATGCAAAGATTATCTCACACACATGGTGCTACAAAAGCATTAACACTTTTAGCCCCTACAACGCATACCTATTGGCTATAGCAATTAGATTTAAGGGTAAATCACCATCAGATCAAGAGAGAAAAGGTTCAGATAAGGAAAGAAAAAAAAGAGTATCCCAATCTCTCCCGAGAGTTTGGCAATTAGCCAGAGCATGAATTGAAGAAAATTTTTGAAAAAAAAACATTACATAAACCCTATTACATGCTCAACCAATTTCTCAAACACCCACAGATCAGAAAAAAAAAAAAATCAATAAATGAATACATTGCCAACAAAGTAACACACATCAAGTTAAAGAATTTGCAAATGGAGAAACAAAGAAAAAGACCCTGCTGACCGCTGGTCTCTCCAATCCTATCTTCTCAACCCGTGCACCTCCAAAGCTATTTCAACCCCTGGTTGTTGATCTCTCTCCCTCTACCAGACATCCCAAAAACCATCTCCTTTAAAGAAATCCCAGAACTGCTTCCGCAGTCCCTGTTCTCGAGTTGTGATTTTTACTTCCATTATTTGCTATAAATGATTCATTGAATGCCCTCCATCGTGGCTATCTATTCATTTTAATGCATAACAAAATTAATCTCCTTTTTCTATGTTTTTGTTTTCCACAATTCTCACCTTTATTTATCATTTTCAAAAACCCTTGCACAATTATATATTTATAAAAGAAATAAAGACTTAACTTTAAATTAGTGAAATTGCCCATACACATATCTCACCTCTATTTATTTATTTAAAGATAGTATCTATTCATGCATACACTCATCACATTAGCCAAATCAAAGAATCATTATTAAAAGAGTTTTAATTAAAAGATTAAACAAAACATAATCTAAATTTATAATACACTCTAAGTGGTGTGTGTAAGCTGCAAGGATTTCTCTTTGTCCCCTTCCAAAAGGCTAACATTCTCTACCTCAACCACACCCTCACCTTCAACACCTACAGACACTCAAACACTCACAAACATAAGGAGTCAATATCTGTCAGTCGATAATAAAACATCACTTATGAACATCATAACTATAATGCATACACATTCATAAAAATATAAACTTAAATCACATCTCCATAATATCATAAACATAATCGTAAAATGACTTAGCCTTTCATGTAACATAAGTTAGAAAATCATTTAATAACATTAATTTCCAGTCTAGTTAACATATCAAATGACAAGATTAATCTAATCCATGAGTTAATCTATCAAGTCTAAAAAATATAGTTGACCTAGTCAAAATAACAAGGTTCCCACCTAATCGCCATGCACAAACAAAGAAGTCATATTACGAGCCGTGACAATATTTTATGAACTTTCTCAATTTTTTCATTATTTCTACAGCATCCGCCTCTCCAACAATTGTGATAGTGTTCTTGGAAGAATCAACTCCTACTGAATTCACTCCTGTAATCACCATTATCATCATCAAAATATGATTTTATATTAACAAATTATATAATTCAGTATATAATAGTTTTTATATTTTGTTTCTGATATTTATAAAAATAGATAATGCAGTTTCTGAAATCGACTGTGTGAGAATTTTTCATATCAATATTTGAATGACCCCCCCCTGATCCATCATCAGAAGTGTGATTCGAAACAATTAAATCCAAAAATTTTGATGATCACAAAATGTTATTGGAAATGGTAATGCAAAAAAACTCTCACACAATCGATCCAGAGACTGCATTATCTATATTATATGGATTGTGGAAATCTCTTTACTTTGATTGATAAACACGATTGAAAAAATCTAAACTTTATAAATATTTATATATTAGTATTGATATTAATAAATAGTACTTAAAAGGGTCCAGATACCATCAATATTTGAATATTGTTACCTTCAATAGTGGAAACTATTTTCATTGCCTTCCTTTTGCATTTTTCACAGGACATGTGAAACGAGATTACAATTTTCTACAGCCACAAATTTTTACACAGGCATAACATATTAACCATCAATGCACTTTCTTAAACTAATATCAAAAAAAATAAAATATGATGAAAATGTTTTTGATAATGTGATCCTTGTATACCATTTCCAAAGCCAGAATATTTTCTAAGCTAGATAAAAGCCTTTACAAGTTCCATTTTGCACCAAATCAATAAGGAAAGATTTAAAAACCTTCATAGTAGCAATTTGATGAGCACTTCAAATTTATTCCGTGTCCTCTTTAGATCACTTTTTAGTATGGGATATCTTGAAGAACAAACATGGATTTTATAGAAGGAAAAGTTGTTGGTATATTCAGTCTGAAGCTAAAGTAATATAGATATATCCCACTTAATCTAAGCTGACCAGTTCTTTGTGAACACAAAAAGTTGTCAAAGAAAGCAAGAAAAACATTAAAAAAATTTAATTCATTCTTTTTTATTTTTCTAGAAGCAACTGGAGCGAATATATATAACACAGGTTCATCCTACTTAATATTCTGTTTGAACTGAGCAACTAGGCAATTGAGACCCTAGATTTGGGGTAGGAAAAGAATGAGAAGTCTACATTATTTTTGTGAACCTCATGAGTATGTTAATCATTAAGAAATGTAATGCCTATGAAAGTTGAATTGACCGTTGAAATCCCATATCATTGAAAGGTCGAGAGCATTGAAAATTGAAAATCTGAAAGGTCAGATCATTGAAATTGGACACCCAATAATTAATTATCATTTCTATGTAAAATTCAGTAGCCATGGCCAGGTCTCACTTTCTATGCAGGTAAGGGTACAAATTTAAATATGATTATAATCCTTAGTTTTAGTTTAAGGAAATAAAGTAGAAGATTCTCAGGAAATGAGGTTTATTATAGAAGTATAACCTGACAGAAGAGAGAGCCATTAACAGCTGTAAAACTAATATCAAAATCAAAGTTATACAAAATAAAATTTTGCCATTCAAACCAGTGAAAGAAACTAAACATCTACCATTCAAACAGGAGAAGTTATATGAATAATAAAAGAAAAGTCTAAATTGTAAAAGAATGAGTTGTTAAAGTTAAAAACTACAGAAAGGAATTATAAATTAGAAAGTTAATAATAAAATTTAAATTATTTAATAAAATAAATTTTATTATTCAAATATAATAAATGATCGTGATGTTGAGGTTATGAATTTTTATTGGGTTAGTGAATGAGAATCAAAGAAGCAATGAGAAGCACTAATTGCCAGCTGGGCTAGGGCTCTTTCCCTAGCCTATTATTGTTGTTTGATCTCTACTATGTTTTTCCTGTTCTGTTTGGATTGCCAGCTGCTGGACATAGTTTGCGTGGGTGTTTTTGGTAATCTTTTGCAGTTGATTTTGGATTGGGTTTTTTATTGTTTGCATGGCAGGGCCTAGGATTTCTTCTGTGTCAGTGAGAACAGATGGTTCTTCTCCAACTGTGCATGCAATGCGATCTGAATCATTTTATTTAGAGGAGAGCTCCAAGTTGAAAAAAGTTAATGGTTGTTTTCCGCATAGCCATGATCGCCCTATTCTAGTTATTCCTCCAACGGCTGTAATGGAGGATATTGAATATTGGACCAAGCATACTTTGATATGCAATTTTTTTGGCATCCAGATTTCCCTATTCGCTCTTGAGGCATGTATCCACCATTCATGGCAGGTGGAAGGCGATATGGAGATTATGTTGGTAGGGAATAGTTACTTTTTTGTTGTATTCTCTGGCATGTATGATCGTGATCATGTTTTTGAAGGAGGCCCTTATTGCTACAACCAAGTGGGGTTATTTATCAAACCTTGGCATTTAGGATTTAATTCTGCTGAGGATCTCCCTTCAACAGTGCCAGTTTGGGTTCACTTGCCTCACCTTCCCTTGGAATTTTGGCATGAAGACATCCTCCAAAAAATTGCTACTTTGTTGGGGAAGCCGACTGCAATCTCACATCAATCCCTTTATAAAAAGGTTATTTCTTATGCTAGAATTTGTGTTGAAATTAATTTGAATAACCCATTACCAGATTCTTTGAAAATTTGTCTTGGGGCTTCTTCTTGGGTACAGTAGTTAGATTATGAATCCCTCCCTTTTTGCTGTCAGATTTGTCATGAGTATGGTCATTTATAGCGTTATTGCCCCCGTAACTTGACTTCTAAAGGAGTGGATGGTTCTACAGGTGGCAATGGTGGTTTGGCAGATACTATAGGGAAAGAACAATCTCAGATGGCCAATACTACTAAGGGGATAAATCTGCAAGATGTTATAGGTGAGGGTAATGCTCAAATGCAAGATAAGGATGGCTTTACCCCTGCTCGCCCATGAGCTAAGGGGTGTGGTCAGAAGAGGCCTTTGAAAGAAAGATTATCTGATTCAGGTTTTAATCGCTTTGAGGTGCTGGATAGTATGGTTCTAGAGGAGGGTATTCCTCCTCCTATCTCTTCTGATCCAGTTTGCCCAGATGAGGGATTTGTTCCTAATGATGCTTGTGGGGCATCCCAAGTTGTAGTATACCAGAACTGTGAGGTCCCTGTAGCTCCTATGATAGAGGCTCTGGTGACTCTTGCAGTGTTGAAGGATAATGATGTTGTTCTGGCTGACCTGGTTAAGGATGTGCTACCATCATGTAAGGGCAAGAGATCTCCTCTCCCCTTGGGGTTGATGCCTAGACCCTTTAAGCGGGTTTCTTTTACTCCCCCTCTAAGAAGTGGGTGCAAAACAAACCAAGAGAAGATTAAACTCACAGGAGATATATTGATTGAGTTTGGTTCAGTGAAACCTTTGGATGCTCTTTTTCCCATTTCTACCCAATGATGATTATTCTCTCATGAAATGTTAGGGGGTTGAATAGCATCCCTAGACAAAAGGCTATTCATAACTTGGTGGCTGATCATAGTCCTGATGTTTTTTGTACCCAAGAGACTAAGCTCTCTATGGAGTCTATGGTCCAACATGCCTCTAGTATTTGGTCTCATGGCCAATGCCAGTGTGTTGGGGCAATAGGCAGTGCTGGTGGTTTAGCTATATTTTGGGATCCACAAAAAATTTCTCCCCTTGGCTAGGTGTCTTCTCACTCAGCTCTCTCTATGGTAGCTTCTGCTCTAGACTCAGGAGAGGTAATCATGGTTACTAATGTGTATGCACCTGTTGATCTTGTGGGAAAGGAGGAACTTTGGAACCATATTCAATATGTTAGAAATTTTCACCCTTATCATCCTTGGGTGTTAGCAGGGGACTTCAATTTAGTTTTAAGTCTAGAGGAGAAGCAAGGTGGTTTGGCTAGATTGGGGCCTTCTTTTGCTCTTTTTTGGCAACACATATCTCTTTTGCATTTCTCTAATGTTAAGCCTTCTAAAGGTCTATATACTTGGAATAATCAAAGGACTCGAGCTGCTGCTATCTCAGAACGTCTGGATAGATTTCTTGTTTCTTGCTTCTAAGTTAGTGGCACTCTTACTCTCTCTTCAAAAATCCTTGATTGGAGGGGTTCTGATCATTGGCCAATCAAATTTTCTACTATTGGGGCTTGTGTTCCAAAGCATCCTCCTTTTAAGTTCTAGTTGATGTGGCTTCGTGACTCTTCTCTTCGTGATTTTGTTTTATGTTGCTGGAAAGATGGTGCTCCTACATATGGTAATACAATGTACTCATTTTCTAAAAGGCTTCAATATGTTAAAAGGAAGCTCAGGATATGGAATAGGCAATGCTTTGGGAACCTTCACTCTATGAAGAGGCTTGCTCAAAAAGATCTTGATGTCATCACAAGGGAGATTAGAGATTGAGGTTTCTTAGAGGATCTTGGAAGGGCTGAATCCATTACTTCTAGAGCTCTAGAAGAATGGGAACTTCGAGAGGAAATTTTTTGGAAGCAAAAGGCTAGAGTTGATTGGCTCCAAGAAGGTGATCGGAACACTGTCTTTTTCCATAAAATAGTGCAATCTCATCGGAATCATAGCAATATCTCTTCTTTGGTTAATTCTCAAGGTATCCATCTGAATTCCTTGCCAGCTTTGTTCTAGGAGGCTACTCGGTACTTTTCTACCCTTTTCTCTAAGGAATCTCCTCCTGCTGATAATGAAGAAAATATTCTTTTTTCTTCTATTCCTTCCCTTATCACTCAGGAAATGAATGATTATTTCATGCATCCAATATCTTTGGAAGAGCTGGAGGAGGTGGTCTTTGGCATGCCTAAGGGGAAGGCTCCTGGTCCTAATGGCTTTCCAATTGAGTTTTTTTAGGAATTTTGGGACATCATTAATCATGATTTGTTGGAGGTGGTTAAGGAATCCTATTCTAGCAAGCAGATGCTTCGGGCTTTGAATTCTACATTCTTGACTCTTATTCTTAAGAGAGAGGGTGCTAATCAATTGGAGCTTTTTAGACCAATTGCCTTATGTAATGTGGTTTACAAAGTTATTACTAAGTTGATTGCTGAGAGAAATAAAAGGTGGCTTCCCATTATTATCTCAGAAGAACAAGGTGGTTTTGTTGCTGGAAGACAAATTTGGGATAGGGTGGTTATTGCTACTGAGGCTATTCACTCTATGGCTACTTCAAGGGAGAGAGTAATGTTTGTTAAGATGGATATGGCTAAGGCCTATGATAGAGTTAAATGAAGTTTCCTAAGGAGTATTCTTCTTTCTTTTGGATTTAGCTCTGACTGGGTGAGTTGGACTATGAGTTGTGTTACTTCTGCCTCTTTTTTTGTTCTTATTAATGGTCAACCTTCTCAGCTATTTGGTGCCTCTAGAGGCCTCCGCCAAGGTGACCCTCTCTCCCCATATCTATTCATCATCATGGCTGAAGGCTTGGGAGAATTCATTAAGTATTAGGTGTCCCAAAATTCTATTTAGGGGTGGCGGTGGGGTAATGGCTTACCTTCTCTTTCCCATCTTCAATTTGTTGATGATTTTTGTCTTGCAGGTCATGCTAGGATCAAGGAAGCTGAAGCCTTTCAACATGCTTTGGACATTTATTGGGCAGCTTCAGGCCAAAAAGTTAATGAGCACAAATCTTCCATTTACTTTTTTAACACTCCTAATTCTATTCAGCACAGCATTGTTGGTATCCTGCAGTTTCAGATTGGGTCACTTCCTTTAACTTATCTTGGCATTCCTATTGCTGTTTCTAGGCAGCCATGTCTCTTCTGGAAAAATTTGATTACCAAGCTTCAGGATAAGGTTAATCATTGGACTCATAGATAGCTTTCTAGTGCTGCCCAGGTTACTCTTCTTCAAGCTGTTATCCAAGCTCTTCCTACTTATAGAAGCATGGTTCAAGCTACTCCTATTTACTTTCTCAAGGAGTTTGATGCTCTTTCTCGGCAATTCCTTTGGAGTGGTAATTTGCGTAGTACTAAATGGATCTTGATTAGTTGGGAAACTATTTGTAGGCCTAAAAAGGAGGGTGGTCTTGGTCTTCGATCTGCTCTCTTGAGTAGTCAAGCTTTGGCTGCTAAACTTTATTGGCAATGGTGCTCTGGACAACATCGACTTTGGGCTTGTATTATCACTCATAGATATTTTCATGGTGCTGATTCTTACTCTATTTCTACACTTCCTCTTGAAGGTTGTGGCTCAATGGTTTGGCATACTTTGAAGACAAGTGTGGTGTTAGTCAAGAGGGGTCTATTCTGGATATGTAAACGTGGTGGCTTTGTTTTGGTCTAATGCTTGGGATAGATTCCCTTCCATTTTATGCATTTACCCTCATCTTCAGTCTCTTTGTGACTCTTTTCATGCCACTGGATGGGATAAAGTGGCTCATTACAAGACTCCTTTTCAATTGGGACCTGTTGTTGGTTACAGATGGAAGCATTCTTGGCCTTCTGGAGGTATAGACGTGGATCGTCAAGAGCTTTCTCAGATTCTGGCCTCTAGAGAGTGTTCCTCTTTGCTAGGTCCTAATGTTTTGGCTTGGGGAGGTACCTTGTCTGGTAAATATCATGTCTCTACTAGGTATCAAGAGATAACTAGACAATTATTTGGGGATGCTCAGGTCTCTTGGTGGAAGCAAGTTTGGAATAAAGTTTCTTGGTCCAAGTGCAATTTTTTCATGTGGCTAGTGGCTCACAACCGCTATCTTACATGGGATAATCTTTGTAAACGTGGATTTTAGGTCCCCTCTTATTGTGTTTTGTGTGGTAATGGGGAGGAGTCTATCTCCCATATGTTCTTCCATTGCTCCTATTCTATTCAGCTATGGCACCTTTGGTGGACTGCTTGGGGTTGCTCTTGTAGGAATGCTTCCTCTTTGCCTAAGTTTTGGGCCCGCTTGGGAAGTGCTCCCTCCAAGTCTTCTCCTCTCCATGCTGCTTGGATTGTTGGCCTTTTATTCATGCTTTGGCATATCTGGTTGGAGAGGAATCATCGAATATTCCAAGATGTTCGGCTAGATGTTTTGCATCTTTGGTGGAAGATCTCACATTCTCTTTAGGCAACTATTCATGTGAAGTATGAGCTAGATGGGGGTATAGATCCAGTTGATCTTGCTATATGCAATCACCTCAATTTTCATCTTTAGGATGGGGCTATAGCTCAAAAGTTTCCTTCTATGTCCAAGCAGCTTCAACATCAAAGGAAGGGTCAGGTAAATCGGGATGGGCATTGGACTCCTCCTCCCTATGGAGTTCTAAAAATTAACACTGATGGTTCTTCTCGAGGGAATCCAGGCCCTGCTGGTATTGGGGGAGTGGCTCGTTGTAGTTCTGGTGATGTTAAATTCTTTTTCTTAGTTCATAAGGGTGATTTCACTAACAATCTCATGGAAGCTCAGGCTATTTTATATGTTGTGGAACAGTGTTGCTTGCAGGGATGGCATAAGATTATTTGTGAGTCTGATTCCCAGGTGGTGGTGAACTTGCTTTCTTCGCAAGAGCTTAACAATGTTAGTTGGCAGCTGGCCACTGTTGTTAATCAGATTATTCTCTTCTCTACATCTTTTCAATTCATTAGGTTCATGTATATTCCTCGTGAATGGAACAGAGCTACTGATTGTTTAGCCAAATGGGCTTCTAGTCATGATCCTGGTTGGAATATTATGGATAGGAGGCAACTTTCCTTTGAGATGGTGCAAGAATTTGATGATCTTTTTGCTCAGGATCGAGCTCCTTGTTGAGCTCTCCTTGTTGTATTCCTTTCTATCTTAATAAATTTTTACCCCTCTTTTTCCAGAACAGGAATACAAGCAGAATTCTAGCTAAACCAAATAGAGAATAGGAATATGTACCCTTATTTTCTATTCTAGAATAAGTATTCCAGAATAGCTATTCCTATTCCCCTATTCTTATTCCCGCAGCCAAACAAGCCCTTAGTTTTTATAATGGTAATCAAGATTTAAACTTTTCAAAAGAATATATTGAATAATATATATGGTAACACTTGTTGTGTAAGTGGTTTGTTGTGTAAATTGTAACCACTTTTATTGCTTAAAAAAATTTAAATTAAATTTAGATCTAAATAAAATTTACTCAGATAACAACACTTCTAACAAGTATCACTATCACGTGGCGAGTATTTGCCTAATAGTTAATCTTAGTTCTAATATAAAATAATTAATTTATATTTAAGTTTTTAAAAATATATATATTTTATAAAGAATAATTATTAAACATAATATTAAATATAATATAAACTTACCAAAATTAAAAATTAAAATTACATATTATTTTATTAATAATATTGTGAAATAATCATTTATTAAATTAATTGAATGTTAAGTTTTAAAGTAAAATTGTTATTAAGTCTAAAGTTAATTTTAGTATTGTTTGAATATAATTTAAGATGTTTAAAATAATTTTTTTTTATCAGTAAATGGCCGTGGCCATGATTAATTTTTATTAATTAAATCAAAAGTACAAGTTGTCCACCGTTCTGATGGGCACTGGTAGGAAAGAATGGAGAAAGAAAACCTCTAGTCTTGATCGAGATCAAAAACCTATATTATACATAAGTAAAAGGGGCATACCCTAGTTAATTACAATATAAAAATTCTAAAATAATATCTGTGTCTTTCAAAGGGACTCAAATATTCAAACAGAAATGGTAATCAAGTTGCTATATACATATCACCACAACCAACAAAGCGTTAGGGGTTAGAGGAATAAAGAAATCCATCAACTCCTTAAAACAAAGCCAGGAGGGCCCAATCCATGAGATGTTAAAAGGAATTAATTATTTAGAAATTTATGGATTTAATTATAATTAGAATTCGAAAATAATTTAATTATTATTTTTATTGTTGCTTTTTTCTTTTTGTAAAAATTATTATTTTAAAAGATAGTGAAAAATTTTGATTATTTAAAATATGAATTTGTAACTATTAATCATAATTAATGCATAATGTGAAAATTAAAATGATGAGTATCAATTAAGAATAATTATACAAATTAAAATTCTTATAGGAGGAGCAAACCGATACAAAACTCATGAGAAGGAGACAATCTAAATATACTGCCATGGTGGAAGGATGAATAATCTAAAAACATGTTTCATATACACTATTTTAAGTGAATGTGCTAAAATTAAAAACTAATTAATGCAAACCAGGAGAAAGGAAAACAATAGGAATTAACCCTAATTAAAAGCTTCCAATATAACAAGTGGAACAAAATCCATAGACTACAACTGAAAAAAGTTTAAAATAATAATGTAATATATTAAAGAATGTAAATATTTGTATATTTACTCTATTTATAATTTTTTTAATTAAGTAAAATATTTAAAAATGTTTAGTTTATATAATTTTTTATACTTTCTATTTCTATTTTCAATTTTAACATTCAATTTTAAATGAAATTGTTATTACTTACTCTTCAATTAAATGTTAAACTACATAATAGGTGACTAAATGCTAGTATATACAGTATGGAGTAAACGAATTAAAAGAAAAAAAACTATATATATATATATATATATATATATATATATATATATATATATATATAATAAGGGTTTAAGAAAAATATAAAATATGTTTGTGTATAATGCATGCTTTATTAATACTAATAAATAATTATTTTTTAATGATATGTTTACAAAAGGGGTAGTGCCTCTTATAGTTAAATGTATTGGACAATCATTGGTAAGATAAATGATTTTGATCATTTTATAATTTGAAAAATTAGAATGTTAACTTAGAAAAGAAAAAATACTAAATAGTAATTGGTGCAAATAAAGATTTTCAATAATGAGTTTAGAGAAAGTCATTACAATAGTATATAGCTATCAGCAAATACTAATAATAAAAATAATAAATAAGAATAGATGTAGAAGGGGAGAAACACCAATATATGTGAAAAAATATTTCTTAGATTAAAATCTCACTTTCTATAGCACCAAACTAAAATCTACAACATGTTCCTCAAAAGGAAATTTCACAATATATCCATATAGTATAAATTTATTGATGCATCCATCTTAACTCTTCAATATATAAATTAAGAAGACCAAAAAGTGAAATGATGCATTCGGCTGAGAAGTTTTTTTCACTCTGTTAGGGTTTTCTTGCTTCATGCAAACTTTCAATTTTTTGCATATGGCCCTTTTCTTGCACTCCCCTTCTGTCGGCACTTGTCATACCGCATTTACTACGGGAGCTTTAGGTTAGGATTTAATGGCTCTGGCCAGAAGTGAACCAAATGTTTCTGCTGCTCACACTGCTGCTTTGAACTGCCATGGTACCGCCACCGAACAAACGTCCGTGCAAGTTTTTCTTGAAGGTTTTCCATGAGGTAATTTTGATATTATCCTTCCTTTACAAGAATTTGATGCTGCATGTGACTAGTTAGAGTAACATACCTTGATAGGGTATTTTTTTGGTAGAACTCCTCCTGAAGCTATGCTCAGAGAATGGGTCAACAAATGCTGGACTCCTCATGGAGTCCACCTTGATGCTATGCAAAACCTTACCAAAGGTTTCCTTTTATTTCACTTTGCTAACCCGTCGCAAGCAAATGCGGTCTTTACCAATGGCCCTTGGTCTGTGCGTTCATCTCTGCTTGTTTTTCAGAAATGGTCCCGAAACTTCACTATCTCCGATGATAAAAATCTTAGGGTTCCTATTTGGGTTGAATTCCCAGGTCTACCCTTGCCCTATTGGCCTTTCATTGAGTCTATTTCCCAAGCCCTTGGCAAAGTTGTTACCAAGGAGCTTGAGAAAATTTTTAATGCTCGCCCTCAGCAGCATGTTTGCATTGAAGTTGATCTTTCCAAAGATCTCAAGGATTCTGTAGAAATCTAGATTGGCACTTAAACCTTCTCACAGTACATGCTTTACTTGAACCTACCTAACACCTATTATAGGTGCCAGTCTACGAAACACAAGATCAAGGATTGCCCTTTGGCTACACCTAGGGTCAAACCCTAGCCTAAAGCAGTGCCTGTCAAACAGGCCGAAGGAAAAAAAGAAGAATGGGTTACTATTGGGCACAAGGGCAAGCCTGCCTTGAATCCCTTGGCCCCTAAGCCATCCTATGTGGTAGTTACTGCGATTCCTCCTACTTCCACAGAAGTATCAATGCTTGCTAGCATGGAGCCGCTAGTGGCTTCCATTGCACTTGTTCCAGGGGTTTCACAGGTTTCAAACCCTGCTGGTTTGCAGGGGATCAAGGCGGCCACCAGGGCCTCACCCTTGGCTAGGGCTCGTACTCCTCTTGTTGTTTCTTCCATAGTACCACCAGCAACAAGGCATTCTCGCAGTCCTCTTGGACATGCGGAGATATCAGGGGTAAAATGACAGGCTGTCAGTCCAAAGGATTTCCTATCTGACTTCCACCCAATTTCTACCTTTTTTGCAGAATAGCTACTCCTCTCTAGAGGATGAGGATGATATGGAAGAGTTCTCATGAACTTCATTTCATGGAATATTCGAGGTCTTACAGACCTCCCCAGAAAGTTCTATGTCCGGGATACCCGTCATAGACTTGGGAATTTAGATTTTCTTTGCCTGCAAGAAGTTAAGATTTCTGGTTTCATGCTTTCTGCTGCATGTCGCGTCATTTGGTAGGATAGCGTTATGTTTTCTTCCTAGCATGAAGCTGGACAAGGTGGTGTAGTTACTCTCCTGTCACCTCACCTTCATTCTGCTATTATCTCACACGGTTCTGACCCCACACACCATATTATTTGGCTTTTGCTCTCCATTAATAATCATTCTTTTGGAGTCATTAATGTTTATGCCTTGAATGATGCTGTGGAAAGGGCACAAATGTGGGTTTGGCTTGCTAACAACTTGTCGCTAGGTACTTGGGTCCTGTGTGGGGACTTTAATATGGTTGAAGTGGCCTCTGACAAAGATGGCATTCTGCCTTTCCGTTGAACAGCTGGGGAAAGAGAAGCCTAGTTTTACATGCGACATAAATTGGGCCTTTTTGATCCCAATACAAACCACCACCATGGTTGTGGGGCCTGGCACACTTGGTCCAATTTTTGAGCCAGTCTTGACCGCATATTGAAATATCTTGATCATGCTATGATCTCAGTGCAATCTTTTTTCTCCTTTTCTGAAGATCATGATTTGCCTGTCATTCCCCTAACAGATGTGACACTATCAAACCACTATCCCATTTATTTTGGCATTTCTTGGCAAACAGCTATCCCCAAGGTGGCCAAGTCTCAATTCTTCCTCAACACGTCTGTGTTGTTGCATGCTTCCACCATCTCCCACATCCAACGTGTTTGGAACTTGGAGCCACGCCCACATTCCCATCGAGGTTGGATGCAATGGTGGAATGACACCATTACCAGAATTGCTCAATTTTTGTGCATCTATGGGCGTCAGCTGGCTATCTTCACAAAACGGTCTTATGAAGCCAACACCCTTGCCCTCAAAAAAGCCTTTGAAGCTCTCACCTTCAACCCCTTTGATGTGGAGTTACAAATTTAGCTTGCCAAGCTTCGCCATGATATGCAAATTGCTGATAACTATGCTGCCCGAGGAGCCCAAATCAAAGCCCGTCTCCACTGGTTGGAGGTTGGAGACAAAGCCTCAAAGGAATTCTTCTAGGCTCTCTGAGCCTGTCATACTAATGTTGGGATTAAAAAGATAAAACAAGGAATTGATGTTCTTTCCAGTCTGCCCAACATCGTGCAAGCTTTTGTTCTTCACTATGAGAATGTCTTTGCTTCACAGGGCAATTCGGTTGCTCAGGAGGAGGCTCTCAAAAAGTGTATTGTTGTTACTCCAAACTGCCTCGTGGTTGAGCAACGCACTTTTTGTGAGTAACTTATTTCCCTTCAAGACCTTATAGAGGCAGTTTACTCCATGGCGGATGAAAAATCCCCTAGGTGTGATGGATTTCCCTGTGAATTCTACAAACATCTTTGGGAGCAAATTGGTCCTGATCTACACAAAGTCTATCTTGAAGCATATCATTCTAAAAGCCTAGGAGTGATTATAAATAAAGGAAATATTAAATTCATACCTAAACCTAGTGATCCTGAGGACATATGCAACTAGAGGCCCATCACCCTCCTGAATGTGTCTTATAAGATCATTGCAAAGGCGCTCTCTCTCAAAATCTGCCATATGCTACCTTTAATTGTGTGGCCTGAACAAACTGGCTTCATCAAATCCAGATATATTCTTAACAACATCATTGCTATCTGGGAAGGTATGGAATGGGCCTGTAAGTCCAAGCAACAGGCTATCTTTTTAAAGATAGATTTTGCTAAAGCCTATGATCGCATTGAATGGCCTTTCATTTTGGCTATGCTTTAGGCTCTGGGTTTTGGTCCCAATTTCTTTCAGTCCATGGAGATGCTCTTTGGTGATGCTAATGCTTGTATCACCATCAAGAATTCACAATCTGAAGCTTTTGGGCATTTTCGCTCCATCAAGAAAGGTTGTCTGCTAGCTCCAGCACTTTATGTCCTTGCTGCTGAAGGTTTTGGTTATTTACTTGCTCACTCTGTGTCTTGAGGACTGGTCCGTGGTATTTTCTTGCCTAATTCTTCCTCCCAATTAGTCAATGGTCATTTTGCTGATGATTCTTTTCTTACTCTTCTTGAAGATGAAGAAAACATTAAAAATGCTTTAAATTGTCTGGACACTTTTTGTCAAGCCTCTGGCTCTGCCATTCAATGGCATAAAATGCTCTGTTACCGCCAGTCTTTCTTGCTAGCTCCACCTTGGCTCAGCCAGTTTCAATGAAAATGGGTTACTTATGGAGAAATCTTCTACTTTCTTGGCATTCCCTTTGCTTTCCAGGCTTCCCCTGTGGAACTTTGGAATGCTGTGCTTGCAAAGATTAGCAAAAAGCTTGATTATTGGATCACTAAGCCGCTTTCTCTTGCTAGTAAATTCTAGATTTGTTCCAAGATTTTGGCTGCCACCCATGTGTACTATTATTCCTATTGGGCTCCCTCCAAAGCTTCCTATCTCAAGCTAGAATGTTTTCTCAGAGATTTTCTTTGGGCCTCTAGTTCTGACCATCATAGTTTTCATAGAGTTGCTTGGGATTTCTGTTGTCTCCCAAAGGAATCTGGGGGTCTCGGCCTGCTTTCCACTCGAAAGCAGGGCCTTTCCCTCTGTGCTAAATGAATTATCAAAGCTGTTTCTAGAGATGAATCCTAGAAGATACTAGTAAGGCATTGCATTTCTTTTGGCTTCCCTGTTAACAGACCGGCATGGAAGGGGATTCATTTTTAGACCCTTCTCACTATGCGTGAACTAGTGCTCATACAGGGCTCTTTTGTTATAAAGAGCATCTAGAAAGCCTGGGAAGCTGTTAAACCTTGGCTTCATTGGGCTGGTGATGAGTTTCGTAATGGGCTATCCTTAAATCAATAGAACATTTGTTGGTCTCCCTTGTTTGCCATCCAAGGCACTCCTCTTGCCAAGACTCAAGGTGCCAGTGCTCTACGTTTCTTTAAATGTGGCATCCGCACTACCAAGGATATTTTTTCAAGAGTCACCATGAATTTTAGGTCATGGGAGGATATGCAAGTTTAGTACCACCTTGTTGGTTTCGATCGCTAGACTTTTGACCTTCTGTTGTCTTCCATCCCTGTACACTTAGTTCATAAAGTGGGGATTCAGTCCATTCGCCCTTGGTGGCATGATTGGAAGTGGTATCCTGCCACTCCATTTACCAATTATAAGCCCAACATGGGGTACAGATGGCTTTCGCCCCACCTTCCAATGGTGGACATGCTTAATCAATAGTGGCATTTGCAATCTTCGCTTTCTCAATGGAGAAAATATTTTGACATCATTTGGAGTGCCATTACTGAACTTAAGATTGCCCACTTTCCTTGGTACCTTGCCTTCCAAGGTCTTCCCCTAGGGCCTCGGCTCAAACACAATGGGGTTCTTGATCCTAGATGCCCCTTATGTGGTCAACCTGAGTCTTTTTTGTATATTTTTTGATTTTGCAAGCGTGCTCAGAATTATTGGCACTGGATTCATGATTTTTTCAAGCCTTTCAGGCCTGAACCTTTTTCATGGCATATGATCCTGCTGGGTGATTCCCCTAGAATTCTCAAAAGTTCTCCCAGATTTGGCATACCTTTAGGATGGAAATTTTGTTTTCTCTATGGAAATATAGGAATGCATTTTTATTCACTCACAATTTTTTGGATGTTAACATTGCAATGTACACTAAGGCATGCATTTGTAACAATGTCATTATGCAGATACAGGTGCAAGCTAATAAATTTGCCCTGGAAGTTGCGCACTTACAGGAATTGTTAAATCATTGGGGTAATGCTCCATGCACCATTGCCAAAGTGCCTCCAGATGCCTCGATTGATGCCTCTCTGTCCCGTAATTGCCATTCTTGATGCCAGTCCTCTGGCTGCCATTCACACACACTGCGCCCCCAGGGTCCCCGCCATTGCTCTCCTAGCTGTGGGCATGGCGATTGGAGGTGTTGCTCTGCTTCCCCATCGCATGGTGGTTCTAGCTAGTCCTCAGCTCCTCCCCCTGGGTAGGCTTCTGGCCAGTCCCTGACTCCTCCCCCTGGACGGGTGCACTTTGGCAAGTTTCCTCGGCCGGCCTTGGCAATTTCTCCTTCGTGGCCAGATAAGAAGGATGCGGAGACTACGACTACCCCAGATCCTGCTAATGCTATTGACAGTTGGACTATTCCCAGTCCACCCCACAATCCCACTAATGCATGGGGATTTCATGATAAAGATGATCCTCCCTCTGTTGGCACTGCCTTGGTAGCTTAAAAGTTTTTTTGATGAATAGTTAATAGTTTCTGGCTGAGGCCTTGTTTCTTTTTCTGACTTCGGCCGTCTGAACTCATTTGTGGGGTGATCCTATATCCCCTGGCCCTTTTTTGTGAATTGTAACCTTAGTAAATTTTATTAATTGAAAAGGACTATTCATCAAAAAAAATGGTGCATTCATATGGGATCAAAAAGATTCACAAATACTATGATAAATGTCTATATGACTTATATTTCATTATTTTTATTTTCCTTTCTCTAAAAAATATTGTGTGATGTCTCACAATACATAACAAGTGTCACATAGTGGCTTGTATTTGCCATAGATTATAATAATTAGAATAATGAAGTAAAAAATTGATAATATTAAATATAATTTTATTACTAATTGATTAATATTTGATATATATTTTAGATAAAATTTTAATATAAAAAATCTAAATTTCACATAAATGTAATGATACTATTATAACTACTTAATTAGATTTTAGTATATTGGTATATTAATACATTAATATTTTTTTTTATACTATAGATAACTAAACATTTATAAAATAAATAGTATTAAGATGTAGAGATTTTGACCCTAGATAATCATAAAATAATTGTACTAGATTTTAGTCCAATAACAAAGTATTTTAAGAAAGATATAATTATTTATATTATATTTTTACCCTTTCATTTTTTATTATACCATTTTTCACAAACACTATATTTTAATATATATGCATTAGTTAATTGTCATCTTTCACAAATTAAAGTATTTAAAATTTAATATAATCAAATACTAGAATGAGTGGTGATAAAATTAATATTTACAAACCCAAAACTATTTATTTCCATACAATGTTATTTTTTTAAAGTGAATGCTAAAATTTCAAGTAAAATATTTTAAAGAAATTTAGATGCTTAAAAACTCATATATAAATAATCAAAAAATCAAAACTTAAAATTAGAAGGAAAAATAATTAGATCTAATTGGTTGAGATGTAAAAAATTAATCACTACATATGTTGAACTGATTACAATAGTATGAGCCAGATTAAGATTCTTTGGCCACTTTATAACTTTATACAATCATTCTCTTACAATTTCTACACACTTTACAACATACCAAAACAAGGCAAAAAGTATACATTCACTTTCCATATAAGGATAAATATAAAATAATAAAAATAAGAACATTAGAAATACAAGGTTGAGACACCCTTTTCTACAATGTCTAACTTTTCAAACAAATGGTTAGATAAAAAAGGAAACTCCAACCATGAGGTTATAAGTGTGTTATCACATCTAAAATCTTATATGGTCACTAATTACTTTTAAATTTTTCTAAATATATTTATATTCTAGAGAAATTAATAAGTCAATTATTTACATCATAACTTTAAACAATTTGATAGAAAATTAAATTTTAGTTAAAAATATTGATTTGAGTGTCCCATTTAGGCTAAAAAATTGGGAGATCCTAATTACCTTTATATAAGAACTATATATGAATGCATGTTAAGGTTAAAGGTGCCTTTAAAATCTAATCCAAAACTTTGGACCTACATTTGAAGTGTTCATATATATATATATGAATAATCACCAAAAAAATATTAAATCAAGAATAATCTCCATTACATTTGCATTTTTAAGCATGTTATTTAGAAAAAATAAATCATGTAACACAAGTAAATTTTGACTCAATTTTTGACACATTTTAGTCCAAATTTCAACCCATATTGGTCGAAAGTGTGACCAAGCAATTCATCGCAAATTTTCTCATCAAATTTTTGACCAACCTTCCTATTGGTCAAAGTTTCAACCAATGCTTTGGTCAAGAAATTTCTATTCCTTTTGAGCTTAATTTGTCATTATTGTTCAAAATTTTGACTAAATCTTGGTGGAAAACATTTAAGAATTGGTCAAAATTTTGACCAATTCTAGCCCATCCCACGACCAAGATGCCATGATCACAACCAAAGGATTGGTCAAATTTTTGACCAATTCTAGCCCATCCCATGACTAGGATACCATGGTCATGACCAAAGGATTGGTCAAAATTTTGAGTAATGCTTGGTGGAAAACATTTAAGAATTGGTCAAAATTTTGACCAATTTTGGGCCATCCCACAACTAAGATGCCATGGTCATGACCAAAGGATTGGTCAAAATTTCAACCAAATCTTGGTGTAGAACATTTAAGAATTGGTCAAAATTTTGACCAATCTTGGCCCATACCACGATCAAGATGCCATGGTCATAACCAAAGGATTGGTCAAAATTTTGACCAAATATTGGTGGAAAATCTTGATGAGTTGGTCAAAATTTTGACCAAACTAAATTGTTTTAAAAAGAAAATATAGTGGGTTGCAGTGATATTGATTACCATCAATATGCTATGTAGCTACCACAGAAATTTTCTACGTGCATAAATCCCCCAAAAAATGCCTAGCCATGGACACTCTCTCAGGTCATCTTCTTCGATCACTCAACTAGTGCAATGTCGAAAGAGGCTTGGTAGTGGTTGCCAAGCCTTATCTGTGTTTGTTTAGCAATCTTGAAGTTGATCTAATGGTGAGCCCTCATCTAGCATTAGGTGGCTTCTTGGCGCTTTAGCAATTTGTTATGAACCTATTGTGGCTAATGGGAGATTTGATAATGAAAGCTCCCAATGACCCTCCCATAGAATCAATGTTGGTGATCAAGAAAGACACATTTTCCAAGTTTTGAATATTGGCATTAGCATCCTTTCTATAGGAGGGTCGTGAAGCATCTCGATTGCTATGCGAGGACTCCCCAAAGTCATCTCTATGCAACTTCATTGGAACAATTTGTGGAATGGTTTGGCAATGATTTTCATTCCAACATGTTGTTGTGGTTGCCTGGAAAGTGATCTGAAGGGTGAGTTGTCATCTTGTAGTTGGGCTACTTATCATGAGTGATAAGGGAGCTTTTGTTATTGGAAGCTCCCGTGGCCATTGAACAGAGCCATTTCCAAGAATGAGTAGAGGATGAATGTAGTACCAGATTCCAAATGAAATCAATGACATCAGATCTATAAGAGCTAAATGAAGTAGTAACCCATTCGCTATGCACGACTCCCTAAAGATACTTTTCTTTCTCACTCCATTGGCACAAATTCGGGAGTTTGGTTTGGTAGTGGTTGTTTTTCCAGTGATGTCATTGTGATGATTTGGAAAGAGATGCTAAGGGTAGAGCTTGCATCTAGCACTTGGGATGTTTGTACAAGCGAGTAGAGGAGCTTCTATTATGCAAGTCTGGCTAGACAGAGTAGAGCTATTGGCACCATCACTAACCACAAATGAATCATTAAGAGCAGAGTTTGAATCCATAAACCATTACGGGTGTCAAGTTTGATATTCTCAGGGAGGCCCTTCAAAGAATCAACCACCACAAGGATGCACATGAAGATCTTCCATGAAATTTTTTTTTTAGCATAAATGGAATCATTGTTGTGACAATCACCACATTCCCTCATCTATCAAACTATTTTTAAAGCCATCTTCATATCTTGAGAGCATTATCCATCTACATGATCTTGCCAGCCTATAGGCTAAAGAGAACCTACAATACTTCCCCATTACACGGGGATTCATTGTCCTCCAAATCAATATGTAGATCACTTCCAGACTTTCCCTATTAAGAGGAGGTAAAATGATATTTCAATCAAGATAGAATAATCTTAATCAATATTTCAGTTCAAACATAAAAAACAAAAAGAGCTTTATAACAAGATACAACTATGGGATAATAAACAACAAACTACATCCATTCTCAGAAGATGATATTTTCTCAATGCACTCAAGACAATATTAAGGATTTACAACATTTAAGCACATGTCTAGAAACTCCAAAGTAGGAGCATAAATACAATGCAAATTAAAAAACCAAGTTTAAACTTATATATACATGTTGATGCAATCCAATGGTTAAGGACCCCAATGAAGGGTAGTTGACTATGGTAGCTAATAGAACTCAAATGAAAGTGAAATTACTAAGATCTTATTCAAAACCAGAAAAACACTTATTAGAAAAAGTCACTATAACATGTAATTAAGACTAGCACAAAAGACAACAAATGATCACTAAATGAAACTTAAGAAATCAACACCATCTTCAATGACCAAAATCACTATAAAATTGAAAAATGTTGCTAACAAATGCCACTACCTCCCTTCAACAAAGAAAATCTTCTAATCTATATGGCTCTCGATGATTCCCTTCAGCACCTACAACATGATTTCTTTCTCATGAGCATGGTATCTTTCTACAAGGAAATAATTGACTGCTCCTCACTACTGCAAATAGGAATAAAAAATTAAAGTTGCACCAAATCTGCCCCCACATCACATGTAAATATGAATCTTCCTTAACCAAATCCAAATTGTTCAACCAAAATTATGATACAGACTCGTACATCAATTTCTTGTTTTGACCTACACAATGTTCTTCATGCAATCATCATATTCATGATTCTTTGTTTTCTTGTAACATTTAATATTTATAAGAGTGATTGATGACCTAAAATTTATCTATCAACAAAAAGATAATATAAAAGTGGAAAACTCTTCAAAACCCCTGATATTGAATTCAATTTATTTTTTTACATTTCTACAAACAAATTGTGTAACTAAGTAGAGACATTTTCCTAACTGACTACTAGCAACGAGATACTTGTAATTGAAATAACAAATAATGTTCATTATTCCTTCACTTGTTGCTCTAATCCTTCTATGTTCCTCTTTCTTAGAACTTATTTTCACTCTTAACATTTATGAAATGCTCTATTTAACTCTCTTACAACCACCTTCAAAGCCTTGTTTCATTACTATCAAGTTATAGATCTCATCATGCATAATTTTGTAATACCACAAATGTGTGATTATAATGCAGTGTAAATTGTAATTTTATTTTTACATATACAAAGGTTGTTCTCTTCTCTAGCACCAATCTATAATCCTCAAAAAGTGAGGCTTACAAGTACCATACATAACTACTAAAACCAAATAAGTTGAGAACAAATCAAACACGCCTACACACACACACACACACACACACACACACACACACACACACACACACACACACACACACACACACACACACACAGAAGAAATATCATCTTAAATCAAATTGTTCTAGATACCTTAGGTGCAAGGAAATGAATGGTGGCTTGCCCTATATTATACCAAGAAGAGTGTGAGATAGACTTTGAATAGGTTCAACAACCTTCAATGCTTGGTAATTAGCATGTTAACAAAGCTTCTGAATTGAATTAAAATAACTCAAGCAAAAATTGTAGAGAATTGAGCAACTTTATAGGTGCAGGCAGCAAGGCTACTAATCTACTTTTCAATTATTCACATCAAAACATAAATTTGTCTAAATCATGATGATAAAATTGAGAATCAAATTGTAAGAGATTGGTACTAACCATTGAGTGATGCAAACTAGTCCCTAAGGAGGAACAATTAAAAAGATTTAACAAAAGAGCTTAGGCAGCTACTAGACTGATTAAATTATGGTTAGAATATTAAACTAAAAGAGCATAAATTTTTATTATTTAATAGACTTTGATAAGCCATTTGAGCTATAAGGTCAGTTATGCTGCCATTGATGCAACTAAGATGGTCCAAATGGAAAATACAAAAGCAAAGCATAGGGAAGCATGTACCACAATTCTTTATTCCTAAAAAATATATGTATGTAGTGCAATAGTTCTGGCTCAAAGAATACAAATGAGTGAGTACAACAAGGATCTCATCATTTTGGTGGACAAGTGGGTTAGCAAAAGAGAAATGAAAAGGGCTTCTAGTAGTAAGATGGTAGATGCGAGAAATACGAAGGATCAAAAGTCTCATTGCCAAAAAGGAATCCCACAATTGTAAACATTTTGGACTAATATATGTATTTTAAAATTATTGCAGACATAGTTGCATAAGCTAACAAACTAGGTGTCATTTCCAAAAAGAAGATTTATAGCAGAGCACAACCTAAGAACTATTATAAGTTCTTAATAAAATTATAAATGATGGTCATTGATTTGGATTACATGAAACTGAAGGTTTCTTTTATTATACAAATAAAATCCTTGTAGCAGTGTTGATACCCAACATGAGTTGCATGTCTTGATGTAACTTAAGTAATTCATGCTGCACACACCAAGCAATACAATTAGGTTAATGGTATGGGATCTTATTTAAATCTTTTAAATTCAAACTTTGGAGTAGTTGTATGTTGAAATAAACACAAAAGGAGACTTGCATAGTACTATTTTTCATTGCATCCATGTTATAATCTAACCCATAAATATAAGTGAACAAGGGCCACCCTACAACTAGTCTCTGCCAAATGAAAAAGTATGCTAACAGTAATAATATGCAATAATAGTAGAGAAAAATTTAGCGTTGAGGGAACCATATGCTTAGAATGCTATTGACATGATTTTTAATCAATATGGCTTAGTTGTAACTTGCATATATCATGCCAACACCTAAAAAATTCAGCTAGACAATGCTAAATGTTTAGTTCCTAGTCCAACTCAAATCTATTAGGTGTATGCTTTGTGTGCCTTTTTTAAATTTCTATCATAGAACATTCCAACATCAAATAAGTTGTTCATTTTTATAATTTGATATGCACGAAGAGCTTAGTTAGAGAAAATTTTAGATAGTCTGTCATGACTTTTAACTTGCCAAATGTTGCCCCACATTCCTTCTTTTTTTATTTTCACTCCTTGGGAATTCATGTTCAACCAACACTGATTTCCTGGTAGGTAAATGTAGGAAAACACTAGTGATGAGTAATATGATAGTTGTACAAACTATTGTCAATATAGAATTACTTTAAACTTACCATGAAGGAAAGAGGTCCTATTAGAATGATGCACCCATGTGTTCACAGTAAACAATTATAAGTTAATCACAATATTGGTACAGAAATGAACTATACTTGATTCCCAAAATTAGACATGTAAAATATCCATGTGAACATAATCATTTAATAATATTGAATAAAAATTAATATATACCTTGAGAGAGACCACATGGGATTCCACATTGCTGGATGAACTGGACAATACACAATTAAAGACAATAATAAAATTTCCAAATAAATTAGTAACATTCTAGAAAGCATAAGAATAAGAAAAAATTGTAACAAATTAGATCATGTAGAAAACCATTATAAAAACTTACAATCACTCATAGACATGCATATCCTCTTTTGAGTTGCAAAGCACCACTTGGTGTAATCATACTACAAGAGAGGTGAATAGAAATGTTTTAATTAATGCATCAATTTATTGTGAATTATTGTGAATTCAAAAAACTTGTAAAAAAGGAATCAACTATTATTAAATTTCATTCATCAACAACCAATTTTCATGTACAAGGATGTCACATTTAATAAGAGCTCTAGGATTATAAATGGAACATTATCTAATATACTTTTAAGTTGGAAGTTGAAGCTAACCCATTATACAAACTTAGGTTGGCAAATCTATGATAGAACCCTTCATGCAAGAAAATCTCTCTAAATGTATTATAGACATGGATATCATATTCCCAATCAAACATTCTCTAGGTAGCTAACTTAGATCGAGTTAGGAAGAAGAATTGTGACCAACCATTATTGGCTTTTGGAACCTTAGCAAAGAATAAATGAAAGATCATTACCCATTCCTACCAATGGACAAAAGACTTCAAATAATAATTAGACTTGAAGATTTTTTCCATGCTTGATGGATAATTTTTATTTAATCAAACTTGGGTAAGAGAGGAAGATCAATATAAGATAGTGTGCACAACAAAATAGAGTATATATACTCATTAGAGAATGCCCTTTTTTCTACCTAATGCTAGTGCTACCCTATAAGGGCCATGGACATTATTTCAAAGGCTAATAAATGAGAAAGACCTTGTGAGTTTAGATAATACAATTTTAGTTTTGTAAATGCATGATGACCACATTGTACATCCATGTTTTCTAATAGATGTAGAGTTAGATGTAAGATAATATTGGCTTCTCTAAATTCTAAGAAATCTAATTTTGTTGTTCTTTATGTCAAATTTCTTGAACGCATTTCTGAAGATAGTTTTGCTAGTGATGTTGAATGAATTGATGCTACTCTATACCTAACTTTACCAAACAACAACAATAGCTTGATTTTGACATGACTGGTCATTTGGAAGATAGTAAAAACCTACACGGTCTCTATGCTACTAAGAAAATAAGATTAATGTTGTAGATAGTTTAATACTATTCATCAATAGTTTCCTCTTCCAAATTGTTTTTAATGGATTTCTACTAAGACATATTGAGCCATATAGACCCATTGACCTACTTGGAGATTCCAAGTGAGGACTGGCAACTCTATTTCAGTTACACCTATAATTAATTTTCATATCAAAAGACCTCAAGATGGAAAAAATGAGACAACCTTGATACCAACAAGAACAAGTAGAAGCTAGAATTCATACAAGGAGAGTGAACAATGTGGAGAGATCAAAATTTTGGTAAGTCATTTAGACCTACCTACCTATCATTGTCGTAAAGTATGTACACCAAATATAAATGCTTTGTTCATTGATGTGAGAAATTCATATATATACTTTGAATATTCATGTGATAACATAATCAAAACACAAAAAATTGCATAGCTCTGATTAAAGGAAGGATAAACACTTAATGAAATCATTTCTTCATGTATAAATGATATCTAATATTTTAGTGTATACACTAGTAAAAATATGCCCCCAGGTATGAATCCCCGACCTGTCACTTAGAAACATGTACTTATCATAGTTAGTCATGGGACTGTCATCATTCACCAAAAAGTGTCATATTACTATTAGGACAATCACATTCAAAAATTACATTAAAGATACAAATTAACCTTACCTTAGGCATTAAATACATCTTTCTGTTTCTATTAAAATACACTTGAAATTTGATTTGAAAAGTTTAGAAATATCATCTCAAACTATGATGGATAATGATTTATTAGTTAGGACGTGGATCTGATTATTGGAGTACTTTGTAAAGGTTTTGTGATCTTAATAGTGTTTATGGAGAAGCCTTAAGATTGTTCCAAAGGATGGAAGGAAAATGATTTACCAAATTAGTGATGCTATGGTAATTGGTCAAAATTAGTTGTATTGACTATCATAGTTGGACACAAAGGAGGGATCACACTAAGAAAATGAAAATGAGAGTATCCACATGAAAGAACACCAATATGTCCAATTTTTCATTCCATCAGTATAAGAAACAAGAGATATCCAAAGCCCATATCACTTGCATGGCCATGACCACTACAACTAGCAAGATAAGTTCCTAAAGCAAGTCTGTTTTATATTAGATAAGATTATACAAAATAAAGACATTAATGAGGGAAATTTATGGGATAGCCTTATAGGTTTAAGTCTAGAAAGGATGAAAGACCCTTTCTTGTAGAAAACATAAAAGAACATGATTACTTATGCGTGGCATAGTCATCACCTTCGTATCCAAGAAAATAGTCACACTTTCCATCAATACAATCCCCATTAAAATTATAGGAATTGGCACATCAACCATAAAAATCTAAGGATATGTCATTATAAGGATGGAAAATCAACTCCCCTAAAAAGAAAATTAAGTGGATTTAGAATAGGGATAAGCTAGTGTCATTCCCTGGGAGAAAAGGATTTATTTAATTTCAAACATGAAAAAAATTAATTGATGAAAGAAAAAGTAGAATACATGGATAGACCATGAGAGAGAATCTAAGATATAACATAATTGATAATACCATTGAAGCCAAGAAATTGGATTGGTCCACCATTTTCAAGACAAGCTCTCCATTCTCCATCAACAACAATCTGCAGATAGTGTAAAAACACTTTAGACTTAAAAGATAATTATCATTAAAAATTTAATTTAATCTTGAGACCAACATATTCCTTCCTTGCCACAAAACTTTATTGTCCACAATCACTATATGCTTTATATTTTCAACATAGAGAAGCATAAGCTCTTGATAAAGGATCAACATGAATGATTTAACTAATCATTAATGCTAATTCCAAAAAGCTTCCACCTATGTTTTCTTTTCATAATATCAGTTGCATTTGGTAAGTCCTAAATCTGTAGGTGTAGTCAGGGTTATTCAATACTAGCAATTGCATTGTGTGTGTTACAATGGCAATGTCAATAGGCAATTTGATAGGTAGGTAGTAGTATAGCAATTTACAAATCTTATCCATCACTGTCCATTCTTTTTAAATATTCTCAACACAACCTAATTATTTGTTATGTGTTGGCCCTAATACAAGTACCAACCTCTCTAGAAAACTCAATTATAATTGCAAAATGTTAATCATACATGAGTTGAATGGAAAATACAAAGAACTTAAGTACAAAAAACATCAAAAATGTCCTTCTGGTGTCTATATTCATCCTTTCCATGTAACATGAAATTATCCACACTTCAACTTTTGTAATTTGGCTAAAGATTAAATCCATGCTTGCAATAAATCTATTTTTTCCCTACTCTTTAGAATGTAAATGTTTCACAGCCAGATATTTTGCATACATCAAATTGATGACAGGAAAACCTTCTCTTAATTTTACTATTTGCACCATTTGCAAATAAAAGGGACATGTAGAATACTTTCTATTTCAATTTTTGGATAAGTGTACAATTCAAGGAATGATTGACTCTGAAATCCTCTAGCATTTACTTCCTAAGCTCATGGTTGTCACGTTATCATTGCATATAGCTACTTTTGTGGACACTTCACCCAAAATTGATGATATCGAGAACTTTAAAATGGTTGAAATAAATCCATATTCATTCATACAAGGAAAGTATAGAAAATAATGAAGAGTTGAAGTAACAGTAAATTCAAAAGGTTTTGTCCTGAGACTCCTCTTTGATTCTACCCAAACCCTAGATTCCTTACATTTAGATCAAATGGAGCTATTAGGATTCTAGATTCCTTACATTTAGATCAAATGGAGCTATTAAGATTCTAGTTAGTCACATCAATAATGAAGCATGTCTCCTATTGCCTTTTATGGGATGATTGAGCAAAGTAACCATCATGAAAGAAGAATTGTGGGTAGAAAACAAAAGCAAGAAACTATGACCTTCTAAAAGTATTTGAACTACACACCACTGATTTTCGAAAACTATTTGATAACATCATCCACAAGTCTATCAAAACTTGGGATATAACCATGTAGACCTTCTAAAATGCCAAATCCTAGATAATCCATTTCAAATACACCATATTGCAAGTTTCTTGGAAATTTCTGCAAGTTGGGAAATTTGTCAAGCGTCAATATCATGAACTCTGCAGCATTACGTAATCACTAGAATGAGAAAACCTCAGCCACAATCTAACCAAAGTTAATTTTTTGCATAATTTATGAGCTATCTTACCTTCAAAAAAGTAGGTACATGTATCCCTATATCCATGGTAGAAAATGATAATGGCCTTCAAAGGATCAAACTCTAGAAGCCAACTTTTGGAGAAGATTTCTTGATCTCTTGAATTTTTTCATATCTCTATTCATCACACCAACACTCCATTTCTTAATTCTTAAGAATTCACTAAAGAATTTTTTTGAAATTTCAAAAGTTTGCAAAAAAAATTTGTGAGATTTCAAGGAGATTTTTGGTACTAAAATGTTAATATTAATGAGACAAAGTTGACAATCTATATGTCAGAAAATTAATGTGATTAGTTTAAACATCTTTGTGGATGTCTTTTTATTGTTGGATAACATATTGGTAAGCCTTCCTTGTAGAAAGGAAAAATAGAAGGAAAAACCATTTACTATTTAGTGACAATCTAGTTATCCTAACTAATTGTAGATAACCGAAATAGATAATGGAAGCTAAATGTCATTTAGAGTTTAAATGACATCTAGGTTATTCTAACCAATTGTAGATAACTCAACAAACAATAGAAAGATGATGATTGTCATAAATGGCCCTACCAAATTTCTATTGCATAAAAATTAACAATTTATACTTATTACTGGTTAAAATTAAAAACCAATGATGAATTATAAGTTTATAAAGAGTATACCCCCTCGGTCTTTACTCTAGACTTCACCATCTGCAAGAAAATGTGATAAACTATTTATTCAAATAACATTTCTATTACACAGTATACTAACACTTATCCACAACTTATTGTATGCAACAAATGCATGCAATTCAGATACCTTGATATTTATTTAAGCTATTAAATTTCAATTCCACCATTTATACATTCAAACTAAATAGGAACTCTCTAGGTGGAAAAAAATCCTAATGAGCCACTTAGAAAAAAATAGACTTATAACCAATTACCATTGGTTTTCAAACATCTTGTTTGTCTTTTCTAGTGTATCAGCTAAAAAAATTGGAAAAGAAAAAGAGAAAGACTTGACCTTGGTCATAACTACCACAAAAAAATTCATTATTAGTATTTTATAAAAGAGGCATCAATTTTTCATCCATTCATTCATTAGTTGAACAAACACAATGCAAACTAGGTTAAAACTCACATTATGCATCAACACACTGATATTCACACAGGCCTAGCCAATAGAAAAGGATATAATTAATCAAAATTATACAAGCTATATAACTTAATGGATTTAACTCTTATGAAACCTTGGTAAATCCCAATGCATCACCATACAAACCATACTACAGAGGTTTATCCAAATCAGTTAACCTTCTACACTATTGTATATATCTATCAGGATTTAACTATGTAGTTTTTGAGTCAAACTCATCGACCCATGTTTCATGAGTAGTGATTCACACATGAATCCATCTCTCATGAGAATAAATGAAACACTTAGCATTTATTGGATCTAGGTGATGCTCATAGAGGTGAAGCACCAAGACTTCCTAGGAGCATCAAGATTTGGATATCACCCAATTGGATATAGGGGTGTCTACTTGATCAGAAGGTTCAAAAATAGAATTGATTCAAACTTTAAATGCTCCACAAAACACACATTGTGCTTGCATTCAAATAAGGACATTTATTGATACATCCATAGATTTTATCTCCAAACGATTCAATAGTTCCTATATGGCTCTTTGTGTTTCTCATCCCAATGATTCTTCTCCATCAAACTCTTCATGAGATTTTAAATATTCTTATTCATGTTGAATGTATGATAAGGATTAGAGGCTTGGAAATTCATATTCTTTTTCTAGACCACATCTTTAATTTCTATTTAAACTATACCACTAATTGAAAGTTCATCGATATCCTTAAAGGTAATGGACTCCAAAGGAAAATAATATATCTTCCTTTCTGTATTAAAAATACTTGAGCTAACACATTAGTTTGAGGTAGTGGAATCTAAGTACTTAATTAACTCTGTATTGTCAAATATATGGTTAAGTAAGATGAGATAAAAAAATGGTATTCTTCTTGACTATGTAACTATAATGGTATTGAGGGAATCCTTCTTTAGAAGAACAACAATCATCTATATGATGACAATACACTTTGATCAAAAATTTAATTATACTTATAGACTACCTTCCAAACATCCCATTTGTAATTGAATTTAAGAATTCATCCTGAAACTTGTTGAACATTTTTACCAAATACTAGTAAACTTGTTGAACTTCTATGTTGGATCTTTCTTCTATGATTAGAATATATTTTTCTACTATACTAATTCACTTTTCCACGTTAGACACAATGAAACATGAATGCATATTAATTCATCTTAAGTTCAATGAGGATCTAAATTTAGACCATCCACACATACTATGACCTTTTTCTACTTTTTGAAACATGTAAAAGGTGAATAAACGCCCAAAATGTGATACGATCTTCATTTTCATTCATTTTATGAACACATTCAAACATGTCAAGATTATTTTCATCAAGCTATGAGTTGATATTACACTTATGGATCAT
Organism: Cupressus sempervirens; assembly: GCA_028749045.1. Taxonomy (NCBI): domain Eukaryota; kingdom Viridiplantae; phylum Streptophyta; class Pinopsida; order Cupressales; family Cupressaceae; genus Cupressus; species Cupressus sempervirens. The sequence continues at coordinate 221,554,540 of CM053786.1, forward strand.
GATTAGTGTAAATCTTCTACGTACCTTTGTATCTGTTAAGCCATATACTAGATCAAGTACCATTGGTGTAACATTGGGATCTCCATTACGATGAGCTTATTTAACAATGATGCAACACTGTCCCATGTTAATGAGCAACCATTTTCTTGAGACTGTTCAATCCATACCATCATCCAATCAAGATTGTTTGCAATATACAAATGTTGTGCATCCCACTCATGACCAACTATAAAGAAAACAATTAGACCATTTAGAAATAAATTATATTGATGATGGATAAGAATTAATTAACTACAAAAAAATAACTTATAATTACCTCTCACTCTCCTCAATCTACCTTTCCCCGTTAGGTAATCCCCTTCAAATTTGTCAATAGAGTTGAGATCCCAAATGTGATCAACATGGATATTTGCTGCAAACTTTGGAAGATATTCACTAATGTACACCATGGTCTAATATACCATATATTCGTCTACCATAAAACCCTTAGAACATTCTCTTTATCAAACCAAACCCTTCATAAATTTCAAGTTCCTCTCAACCATCCACATTGACTTAGTTTGTACAGGTCCACACAATTCAATCTCCTCAACTTGATGTATGAGGTAGTGTTCTTGAGCATTGAAAAATGTTGAAGGTAGATACTTTGCATTTCACACGTAAGCGATGGAATTTTTCTCTTCCAATATTTTATATCTTTTTTAATCAATTTCTTTAGATGATAACTACCTAAAAGAGATTCAACATGCAAGAATATATAAACAAGATTTTAGATCAAATTATACAATAAGTTTCAGATAAAATTATACACATCTAAGAAAAAACACTTCTAACCTCATGTATTTTCCAAGATTATATGTAACTTGTTTAACACTATTGTCAAACTGGTGTGGGAAGAATAGAGGTAGGACATACTACAATCATTAAAAAATGATCATATTTCAATATATTATTATATAATGCAATAGGTAGTACATTAAATTTTATAAATATATTGTAAATAGAAAACATGACTTACCTTGATGAACGTATCTCAATCATGTGTTTTCAACCCTAGCCCAAAATCATCTTTCTTCGATACAAGATTGCTTAGATTTGTAGCAAATCCTATGGAAAATTTTATTCTTTTTAAGACTTATTTTAATGCATCACATTGTTGCTTTGTTAATAACCAAGGAAGGGTACTCATATTTATGTGGTCTCCATTGCTATTTGATTCAATGAAATATTTTAGTGCATGATTGGATTCATGAATGTTAGTCAAAATTTTGACATTTTTTCTCTATCACACCTTCCATCCAATATTTTCCATAGTGTCTCTATTATATTCTTTCTAGTATGCATAGCATCAAACAAATGCATGATTGGGAGATCCTTGTAGTACAGTAACCTACTAAATTGAGTAGGATAACTTTTCATTCCTCTAGGAAGTTGGTCATTGATGCCTTGACCACCTTCACAAGCATCAATTACATCATTACTAAATATAAGACAATATCAAAATATAAATTTCAAACTTCAGACCACAAACTATACATTACCTTGACGATTTAGTCAATCGTATTCCAACTTCCATAGATGAGGTGTCATTCTTCATGGCCTTGATATTGTCTCTTATTTTCCATTAAAAAGATGTTTTTTAGTAATTTGATACTTATGATTATTGTGGAGAAAGTATCTAAACTCATCAAAAATCTACTTTCCTAAACTTCTTGAATGATGAAATTTCATCTTTGAACCACAAACTAGACATGTGAATTTTCCCTTTTTCTAAAGACCTAAAAGATCATGTATAATTGGATCATGTATAATTATCATGTGCAACTTAAGCATACAATAATAATGTGTAAGCACTATAATAGACCAAAAATATGTGACCTTAACAATATAACATACCGCAAAAATGAGTTAATCCAGAGGCATCATATACTGTGCATACAAGCATTGCATGGAATTGAAATTATCTTTGTCCTATTGGTCTAGAGATGTCATACATAGTGACTCCATTCCATAACTTCAACAACTCAGCAATTAGGGGCTCAATATACACGTTGATATCTTTAACTTGGTACTTACCTAGTAATTGAATGAATAGAAACATTACATAATTATTATGACCATTTTCATGCACTATTTATAAATTAATTTAGATAACTATTAAATAAAAAAAACCTGGCACAATCATTTACAACATTATGTGCTCCCTCTTTATAGACATCTAAGGAGGAATGTGATTGTTAATAAGTAAAATAGGCCACACTAATTAAACAAATCTCATATCTCCAAATGGATTGACACCGTTTGTTGCCAATGAAAGCTTGAGATTAAAAGGTTCTTCTTTAAAATGTGACCATGTTTCTTCTATTTATTTAAATGTAGAACCATCCATAGGCATTCACATAATGTCATCTTGACTTCTATTGCATGCATGGTAATCCATAAATTGTGCCAAGTTAGTGCACCTGAATAATCATTGAAGACATGGAATAATGAGAATGTACTGAAGAACCTTGTGAGGCACCTTTTTTGTTATTTGATCTGACCGATATCTACTAATCTGACAATTAGGGTATTCTATTGCAAATTCATATTGTTTATGATATAGAATGTGATCATTGGGACATGCATGTATTGTTTGTTACTTCATTCCAATATGATTCATAATGGTAGATAATTCTCAATATGAACAAGGTAGAATATTTGATGGTGGTAACAAAAACTCACCTATCAACCTACAATAACAAATATGCATTGTTAATATAATAAATAATAATGGTATGCTAACATTGAAGATGACAAAAATGACATACCTTAGCATACATGACATTGCTACATTGGATAAACCATTCATAACCTTCAAGTTCACCAACAACACGATAGCAAAGAGAAGAGTTATTTGGGATCCTTTGTATAGGGGCTCGTGTGCCTTCTCAATTAAAGGTATATCAAGAACATCTTCATCATCATTATCAAATGTGCTAGTACTATCATCATGAGAATATTCATCACTTGCTCCAATACCATCTTCTTCAATCATGTCCTCTACCACATTATCATCTTCTTCCATGGGAGTGTTATCCTTAGCTTGGATATTCACACCTCCATGTTCCTTTAATAGGAAATCCACATTCAGCAATGGATGAAAATCATGACCCCCTTCAATGTGACCATGTTGCCTACAATGACTCTAGGATATTGTGATTATAATTCTTTGATTCTTTAATCCCTTACACTTTTTGCAAGGAAAATTACATTTATTAGCTTTTCTTCAAAACTGAGACCACAATGTAGCCATTTTTTCATTATTTTGTTCTGGGTGCATATTGTCAAGTGTGGTCTTTCTTCACAGGAAAATATATCTACAAAATTATTGGGCATGTTTTACTTAATGTATATATCTACACATATGATTTTAAAAGAAAAATTTGATCTAACTAATGTGTATATCTGCAAAAATATTGGACATGTTGTACTTAATATTTATATCTGCACATATGGTTTTGAAAGAAAAATTTGGTGTAACTAACATGTATATCTACAAAAAAAATGGACATGTTGTACTTAATGTTTAAATATCTGCACATATGGTTTTGAAAGAAAAATTTGGTGTAACTAATGTGTATATCTGCAAAAAAATTGGACATGTACTTAATGTTTATATCTGCACATATGATTTTGAAAGAAAAATTTGGTGTAACTAATGTGTATATTTACAAAAAAATTGGACATGTTGTACTTAATGTTTATTTCTACGTATATGGTTTTGAAAAATAAAATTGGTGTAACTAATGTGTATGTTTGCAAAAAAATTGGACATGTTGTACTTAATGTTTATATCTACACAAATGGTTTTGAAAGAAAAATTTGGTGTAACTAATGTGTATATCTAAAAAAAAATTGGACATGTTGTACTTAATGTTTATATCTACATATATGGTTTTGAAAGAAAAATTTGGTGTAACTAATGTGTATGTTTGTAAAAAAATTGGACATGTTGTACTTAATGTTTATATCTACACATATGGTTTTGAAAGAAAAATTTGGTGTAACTAATGTGTATATCTACCAAAAAAATGGACATGTTGTACTTAATGTTTATATCTACATATATGGTTTTGAAAGAAAAATTTGGTGTAACTAATGTGTATGTCTGCAAAAAAATGGGACATATTGTACTTAATGTTTATATTTGGACATATGGTTTTGAAAGAAAAATTTGGTGTCATCAAGAGTTGAATTGTTCTATGAAAGTCCTAGTTTATTCATACTTGTCCAAAAATTATAAACTTTCTATTATATGTTTTGATGGATTGGTGCTCACATTAAAATTCAATCCTTTCCCTCTACATGATTTATTTTGTAACATAGATCTTTTGGACTGAAGTTTATTCATGGACTAAGAGCTTTTATCCATCCATAAATAGCATCATCAACCTCCTCTATATTATATCAGTGGCCAATATTGATAACTTTGAAAATCAGCAATGTAGGTGTCCATTGAACAACATTATTCAAACTAATCCAACTTCTTAGAATGATGTTTAGGGTAAAAAATTTCAATAAGCCTCTTAGTGAACTATTCATAAGAGGTACTCTAATCATGTCCCATTATGATCATTTTGTGGTGCCATCAATCATGAGCAATAACAACCAAGTGAGTAGCAGCATATTTAAATGGCCTCATGTTCTACACTGGGGATAAACTAGAAATAGGTATATCTTTTTAGAACCCATGTTCTTGTCATTGTCTTTCTAGGCACATCATAGTAGAAGAGGATCAATTTTCCAACCTTTTTCTACAAGTCATTTTTATATGGTCTTCAACTCTATAAATTAGTTAGAGGTCCTTATAATGTCTTAAAGATATCTCAAGTTGGACCTACACTTGACTTTTTAATTTTAGTCTTGCATGAAGTGATCTTGCAAACCATTTTATGTAAGTTCATTTTCAGCTTGTGGTTGGACTCTAGCAGAAATATAGGCATGAGAGGTTTGCTATTAGTTATTCTAGCATGTTGATTTGTAGTGTTGTTATTTAGTGAATTGGTCCCCTTGGTCATTATTTCCAGCACTATTATTTTTATTATTACTATTACTATTGTCCCCAAATGAGCCACCATATCCTTTAACCAAAATCGGAACCCAAATTGGCAACTTAGATGAAAATTTAAGCATAATTTAAATACTCCATTTGAGTTGCAAAAAACAACATCGAGGCTTCAAGATCCAAAATTAATCACCATGATGTAACTAAAGTAAAAGTATGATGACAAGTTCCAACTTGAAAACTTACTAAAAATTAACTTTCTCTCCAAGAAGTTTTTCGAACACCCCAAAGGTCAAGAAGTTTGTCAAGCAATCAAGACTAGCAACCAAAATGTTGTGCATAGTCTGTACAGTACTTTCTCTAATTTTTCCAACCCATTGAAAAAATTTTCCTCATGTTTTTAAAGGTTCCCCCATTAGTTTCATAACTATTCCAAATAGTTAGAGCATTACAAACATGAATTTTCAAAATATTGCAAAAAAGTTGCTCTCAGCAAGAAAATGTTGTCATGACAACATGACAACATTTTAGCAACTTTTTCCCAAATTGGAGTTAGACCTTCAAAATTGTTCCAAAGACCAGGTGGGCATATAATATGTATTAAAGGACCTCAAATAACATATACAAGGCCATGGGAACCTTATTAGACCATTTTACCCTTTCTAGAACCTCAGTCACCTAGTTGACAACATTTTGCACTTTCTAGCAACTTGGCCATTTTGGGTCTTGCCAACTCTTGTAAACACATTTAAGGACCGAATAGGAAATCTTATTACACTATTGATGTGGATAACCATCACTAAAATCCAAAAAAAAAGGAATCCCTAGGTTTCATACTAGCCTACCTAGGTGATTTATGTTCTGTTCCTCGGACAATAATTGTTTGTATAAAGTGATGTGTGTTTAGAAAGCATGTGATTCAAATAAAGACAACACATCATGCTTAGATTTTCTACTCTTTATTTGATAATCCACCACAAGGGATTGACATATCACCCATTTTCAATGTTGTTGATTTAAAATTATACAAAGGGGACAACAACAACATACATTCTTGTGACAATAGCAAGGCAGATACTGAGATAGATTGGATAAAGGATCTTCCACTAAACAAACCATTAAAGTTGGAATTCATTTTAGATACCAAGACAATCAAGACGACTAGGAACAAGACATACAGAGAGTATTTGGTGAAATGGCATGGTTTTCCTTAAGTAGAAGCAACATGGATGATTGAAGAAGACATCATCAAGCATGGTACAAACCTTCAGTAGTTAGCAACTCAAGGGACTTGAGTTTCTCAAACAAGGGGAGTATGGTGTAGGGGCCCTAGGTCCTGATTAAGGTAGTTAAACACTCAGGAGAATAGTGTGAAGGCCAATAAATTTCTAAGTTGACACAAGTTAGTTTAGATTTTATTTTTGTGCATTTTTGACATTTGGATTGCATGATTTCTAAGGTTTCTAGCAAAGTCAAGGGGTAGTCAACAGGTGGTCAAACATGAGAGTTGACAAAAAATCATCAATTTTATGTTGCATCAACTTTTTTCATATTTTGGGTATTGTTAGATGACCTTGGTAAATTTGTGTTATGTTTTTGGAAAAAAATGTAAATTTGCAAAAAATTGCAAAAAAAAGTTGTCATGCAACTTTTCTTGCAAAATATGGAAGCTCAATAGTCAGAGCTTTATTTGATGAGATTTGTGGTAGCTAAATTTGAAAAGACAGGGGAAGCATTTAAATATTTTTTATCTCCCACCTTAAAACATTAATGACACCCTATACAGATTTGGGAATAGAAAATGGAATGTTTTTTATAGCAAGTTTGTGCATAGTCAACAATATTATTTCTAAACTTGGAGTATTGTGTCAGTAAGTAATTGGTTTCATGTTTGAGAAAGTTGAATATATATATATTGTGTAAGAGGGAATATGATGTTGGTTCAAATAAGGAACATTCCTTTCCAAGTTTAACAGTTGTTCATACTTGTTGTTTACCCTATTTTGGATTGCGGGTTTAGAGGTAAATTTTTGTTTTCTTTCATTCTCACAACCCAAAATTCTTGGTACCTAGTGGATAGTTGTATTAGAAGGTGGAGATAGTATGAAAGGTGAGGATATTGAGAGTTTTTATCAGATAGAGATGCAATACTAAATTTCATGACTGTGACTGCAAGTTTAACGTGTCGATTGCTAAGAATCACAACACAGAAGGTGTTCTAGGACTAGTGAAGGAAAAAGCTTTAGTGAAAAGGATGTAAATACCATGCCAATGATGTATGTGGAAGATTTTTTCTTCATGGGTTTTCTGGGAATGATCCTATAAGGCCAAAGTACATTTTTAAGCCTAAAAGGCCTAGGAACTAGGGCTCAGTAGAAAAGAGCTGAAAACTTGTGATCTTAAACCAATATTAGATATTTAGATATGGTTTGACACCTACTAAGAGATTTTGTAAATATTTTTGGTGGTTGTATGGAATTTTGTGAAGTTTAAAGTAAATTTGGCAAAAATAGGGCTACTAGGAATGAGCCCCTTTTAGGCCTCCTAGTGCAACTTTTGAATTTGGAATATTGAGAAGGGCTAGACCTATCAGTTGGCCAATAAACCTTGTAGAAGGTTTGAGAATGAAATGTTAATTTTATGGTGACTTAAGATCCTAGATGATGTAGGTGAAGAGAGGTGACTTAATTACACGATAGTTATTGTACTAAAGAAGGGGGTGGGTTATTAAATTTGTTAGTGATTTTTAGCTTTAGTCGAAGTACTCTAACCTATGCAATAAAATGTATAAGTGGTATGTTTCTCTTGAACATTTGATCTCTATCCTTTACCTTATCATAATTAATCTCTATGATATATATGATTAATAATCAGTGAATTAATAATCACCATCTATGTATATGTATTTAATAATAGTCATATTATTAAATACATATACATGAATGATTATATTGAAATAAAATAATTATTATATTATTTCTCAAGTGCATTGATAATTAATATTGATATATTATGGTGTATTTCAACATATATAATCAATCATGATTGTGATAATGATGTCGTTGAGTAAGGGTAATCAAACAGTTGTTAATGATAACAAATGATAAGTTCATAAATGACATGTCTCGTGTAGAGACATGTCTCTATGTGAGATGTGGCTCCACATTACCTCATTTATTGAAGTCATTCCAATACTTAGAAAAGTACACAAATTATTTTAAGTGCAGAGAAAAATAAGTATACAACCATTTTACTAATTATATCTTAGCAACATTAAAGTCACAATAGCTCAATATTGATAAACTTATCTTGGTGAGATTATTATGAATCAAAAACAATGATAATTGAAGGTTATAGAGATGTATAAGGTTCAATACATATCCCATTGCTTATTACCCATTCTTTCAACCAAAATAATGATTGTATATTGGGATGATTCAATATCTTCAACATAAGCCAATATCTTATGAATTGCTTATATACTACACTTTCAACAATGATAAGTTGTGTTCAAAGTTGTGAGCTTCTTATCTAAGAAGTTTTAAGTTTGAATCTATTCAAACTTAATAAATGATAATAATTAATATAAGCTTTGTTAACAATGAGGGTACCTGGGATACTTTGAGCATCAACCTAATTTCAATCCTTTCTAATAATAGTTTCCCTAGTCCAATTTAGCATCTTGGGTGTATCCTAATTTTCTTCCATAGCCAATAGGGCTCCTAGCTTGTTCATTTCTATCAAATTCATTTTCCTTCATGGAAAGATTGAAAAAATATTTGCCCACTTCTTGAATTTGAGAAGTTGGAGTGTGGGATTCAATGATTGATGATATGAAAGAAACCCTAGTTTTGTCTAGCTCTAGAGATTGTTACAATGGTCTCTTATTGAAGATGTGGAGAGCACAAGTCACCCAAATCAATGATTAGAATTTGGGTGTTGTGTGTGGTTTGGAGGGGAACTATTTTGATCACCCATTATTGATGGATTAATCCTTCACAAATTTAGAGAGTTTGTGTGTATAATCAAAAACTTATATCTTATCAATGAGGGAATTTATTTTTCTTCTAATTCTTTCTAAGATTTAGAGGACGTCTAGAAATTTAAATCCTATTATATTAATGAGGGAGTAAGATTTTTCTTCAACTCTTTTTGAATAGATTTAGAGGACTTCTAATAAACTTAAATCTTATCTAGGGAAGTTTGTTTTTCTCCACACTTTCCTTTAATAGATTTAAAGGATGTCTAGAAACTTAATTCTTACTATATTAAGAAGTAATTTTTTTCTTTAAACTCCCTTTGAGCAGATTTAGAGGATGTCTAGAAACTTAAATCTCTAAACTCTTCTTGAGTAGATCTATGTCTAGAAACCTTTATCTTATCAAAAGGGGAGTCTATTTTGTTATTCAAATTCTCCTTGGTAAGGTTTAGGATTTTTGATGGCTAGATAGACACTAGATTTAATTGACATCGACAAAGAAATATTATGTTAATAATAATAATAATTTTTATAGCTTACTCTCTATACACAAGATAGTAGAAAGAGAGTTCTTCAAAGTCTAAGAAGAATAAAAATCTTACTATATAGAATTTGTATAAGAGAATTGGAATGTATATAATCATTCACATAAGACAAGTCAATGTAGATTAACTATGAAATAATTCTTTAATGTAGAGTAGCATGTTTTCTGAAGAATCTCCTAAGGGTGAAATTGACAATATGCCAAGCACTTTTAGCCTTGCAGTTAATCATCCAAAAGTCTCTCAGCATACTCATTGCCAAGATATAGGAGAAACAAAGAGTATAAATAATTCATATTGAAGCAAAGCCTATGGAAACTAAGCTGTGGACCATCTCCAAAACCTATAATTAACTTCTCTTTAGCACTCAATAAAATGCATGAAGGATCTGTAATGTCCTCCTTAGCCAATATCATGGTTATTCCTTGATGATTCATACAAACACAGAGCTTTATGCTTGAACAATATCCTTCTAAACCATACAAGTTAGTAATGCCTTTGCCACTAAACCTTCCATAGTATGTTACAGACAATAAATAAAATATAATGATATTATTTTCATCAGACTATATGTTTTAATTTTATGTTATACTAGATTGGTTTGTAAAGCTTTGTTTCCATCACTAAAACTCCTTACTCAACTAACTACCATGTAGTTAATATTTTTAATATTTCTATACTAAAATTTTTGTTAACTTATGGGTATGTGCAGGATCATGGTGTACCAAACTATAGCCTTAAGTGGCAGTGAAAAACTAGCAAATCAGGGTTATGTCAACTTGACACATAATTTTAAAGTAGTTTTGGACTTTATATCAAATGGTTGTAAGAAAATAATCTATAGGAAATTGAATCTAGTTTCTAAACTACAAGGCCTTATCTGGAGAAAAAATTATTTGATTGGTCAAAAGTTTGGATTTTAATGCAGTACTACAAAAATCTCAGGGCAAAAATAAAAAGTAAGTGTATGTCTGACCACCTTAATCATAATCAAATGATAATATTTTTAAATATAATTTTAGATATAAAAAGTAGACTCATGCTTAGATGTGACGCATATTTTTGGCAATTTTTATTCCAAATAAATAATTAATTATGAATTTTCTACTATACTATTTTCAGAATTAAAAAACTCTCGTGTTTGACCACCTTAACTAGTTGAAAAAAAATCAAAATTAAGTTTTTTTTTTTTTTTCTTATACTAGTCAAAGCACAGAATGTGACGCATCTTTTGGATTTCACAAATCTTATACGGTTTGAAAGTTATAGCTATTTTTCAACCAGTATGTCAATCAGCACTTTGTAGATAACTCCATTAGAAAATAAGTAATAATTACTTACTGAACTCATAATTTGACGAAACTTACATTTATGAAAAGCTAAGAACACACTTAAAGAAACCCTTTTCATTACATCAAATTTTGGTTTAAAAATCGTCAGCTACATGCTTGAAGTAAAAAACACATAAGAACATGCCAAAAACACATTTTTGGGATGTTTTAAAGATGACCATATAAGGTTGGTATTGAAAGATATAGTAGGAATTATAAAGGCATTAATTGTTTTCATTTAGCATTAGGATGGGTGTGAAAAAAGTGGGAATAGATTTTGAAATTCTTTGAAGCATTTTAGAACTACATATTTTTCAGATCGCCACTTTTTGGCACACCATGATCTTGCACATACCCTTATTAAATATAATTACCTTATCTATACCATATAGAAATGTAGGAATGCAGTATTCTCCTCATTATTCTACTAGAACCAATTAGAACTATATGTTGGTTAAAAACTTCTCTTTTGAAACAATTCTTAGACCAAATAGATTTCCATCAAGCTACATCATGACAGCTCCCAAGTTGAATTCTAAGTTCTTGGATTCCACATCTCCAAACTTCCAAATTGCAAATCTTTTAAATTATTAAACAACCATTCATGTTGAGCTATATTGATTGTTCCATCAAGTTGTCTCAAGATAGCTGTAAGGGTATAGTTCTCAAGATTCACAAACTTTTGAACTATCTAAGCAACCATCCAAATTGAGCTCCATGTATATTAGATCTCTGCCTGTCTTCAAAGAGTGAAGTTATATTTATAATTACAAAACTTCCTAGTCCACTCTTATTCCATGAAGGGACACAAATGAGGAACTAGTGCATTGTATAAGTATGATCTATGAGTAAGAAGCTATCATGAGATGGAAAATCCCTCCAATATCTAGTGTCACCAACCTCTTTTGTCGCTGTTACACTCTATTCATTTAATATTATACTAGAATCCTAAAAGCTTTTTCAAATTAATTTTGTACTACTAAATGAAAAATTTGACTTCATTTTCCTATAAATGTTTGTTAACAACACTCTGGTTATATTTGCAAAATGTCTAGACCACTACAAATTATTGAAAGTAGTTTAAATAGAAAACAAATAGGTTCTACTCGACTCACATCCATACTCATGCAAGGTTTTCTAGCCAATCTACAACACTTAATGACCAAGAAACTCATAGCCTCCACTATTCAATACAACCATTCCAAACTTGAATGTAGGCTGTAAAGCTTTCTTTGAATCAACAACAAAAAAAACAAACAAATATACAAGTTCAAACAACTATTTTATGAGATGATATATATGCATTTTGTTTTCTCTACAACAAATGAATTTAAATAGTTGTTTTACATGGTGGTGTATAAGCACCTCAATCTCTACTTAGAGAACACTAGGTGGTCAAAGCCAAAGAAAATTTGTCTAATGTTTGGTTGAACTTGTTGAAAGGCTTCATTTTATAATTACACTATATTAGCTTATAAAAGCCTTGTTTTCCTGTACAAAACTTTTACACCAAATTGACATTATAATATTTTTTTTTTCATACTCATAATTATTTATTATATTAACTATATAATTTACATTTACTATAGTAAGATGTAATATTCCAACACCCACCACTTATTAAGGTAGGTGAAAATCTATTGTATTCTTGATTTGATAATAGAAAGCTTTTGTGACATAGACACATATTTTTTCTATTGTTTAACTACCAAAGCACTCTAATAAAGACCTGATGTGTAGTTAGTCTATAAAGGAAGTTTTGAGAAATGATTTCATAGAGTTTTTGATGATCAATTTTATTAGTTGCAATTAAGACTTGAGCCCTATTTAGATCATGTTAAATATGTTGTCATTGAAGTTCCCTATTATGCTTATTGTGCCAACAAAATAATCTATTCCTTGGGAAAATCTTTCCTGTGAGCAGAAAGAGAAATCATTACATGGATCTTAAAATTAGCAATGAAGTAAGGATGGAACTGCTTGCCAGGCTATCTATATTCTTCCAAGGGATGAAGACCTATGGCTGTTAAGCATATCATCTTTAGCACTATCAATAACTACACAACTAAAATAGGCAGTTAATCTTTTTAGATATAAAAGAAGAAGAAGTTGGCAATGACTACTCTATAATCACAGACTTTCTAATGCCATCAATTTGAAGAGAGCAGTGTTGCATATTTGACTTGGTTTTGGAGTGCTTTGAATTATGCATCTTTGCATAGTTGTGTGGTGAGCACTAGAAGATGCATTGAGAATTACATATGTATTCATATCTTGACCATTAAAGATGCCGAATATGGTAGACAATAACATGAAATAACAATATCCAACCAATTTAGCTCCAAATTCTAATTTTGAAAAATTATGTTTGTACTCTATGTTGACATGACCGTGTACATGTTTTTCTATTGAATTGTTGCTTAAATAAAGCTCTAATTTTCATATGAATATGTTGGTTCTTTATTTGCATATCTTGATTAGACAACTTATTTAATCTTCAAATAAATCAATCTAGGAATGCATCAGATTTCATTGTGATTAGAAGGGAAAGGATTTATCAAGTGCCTTGATGGTTTATAATCTAGTAATATTGTTTGGGTTTTTATCATATTTTGCACTAACATTATTTTGGACTTCACAAAAGCTCTATACATAGCCCAGATATGGGCTTGACATCATGTAATCATCATCATTTATGTTATTCATTTTTTCCTCTACTTGTTAATAAAAGACATTTACTATATATTCATCTTACTTTTTCTTGGTGAAATATCCACAAGGGGCTTCACCAAAGCAAGACCATTTACAATATAGTTGCTGATATTAAAGGTTGGGAGACAACCACCATATTCAACAAGGAAACTTGTATTATCACAAGGGTGGCTTTAGTAAAATATCATGGAATTTAGATTATTTTGATGAGTTTCACTTATCATCTAAATTATTTTATCTAACTATATTACTACCAATGAAAGAACATCCAACAATGCATACATTCAATAATGTGTGACTTGAATATCTTTGAAGTGAGTGGATAGTGATATGATAGAGGCTTCATACATTACACTTAGTTGGATTTTGTGCAATTATTAAAAAGAAAACCAATTATAAATGGCATAATATTATTTTGATGAAACCCTTACCAAATACATGCTTTGAAAAAAATTACTTATCAATTTGATGAAACCCTTGCCAAATACATTATGTGATAAGAAAAGTTGTAGATTTATACCACTTAGTGATGACAACTCAAAACCTTTCAATTGTCTACAATGGAAACTCAAAACCTATCAAATGTTGTTGGAAATATAAGAGGAGTAACTAATAGGGGAGGAGTGAATTAGTTACTACAAAAATAAATCCCATATCCCTTAGATGTCAGTACAAAACAATTATGTAAAAACTTAATTTTGCTAATGCTTGGTGAACAAATAAATGTTCTAACTTAGTAAACATTGAACATGCAAATATTTAACATGTTATTTGTGATTACTTATTACTTTAACTTATTTGCAAGAATATAAAAGAAAAATCATGAACACATTTAACACCAAGATTTAATGTGGAAAGCCAGTTTGGGAAAAACCATCGATTGCAACTAGTTACTGTTTTCACTCTTCTAAAGTGAACCCTGTTAGGAACCAACCCTATTAAAGGTTACAAAAAACACTGTTAGGTGTGACCCTATTAGATGATTTAATCACCCTATTAGGAGTGGCCTTGTTAGAGGTCTTTAGAAAATTCAATAGAACTGCCACCTTGTTAGAGGATTTACAAATAGCTATTAAGCCAACTTTGTTAAGAGATTTAGATCACTACTACAATGGTTAGAGAGTAAAAGTGACATGACCTAATTTGGATACAACCAAATTTCTATTTACAAATCCTAATTCTAGCTTGTACTTGATCCTTCCTAATCAAATGTATCTATTCAACTTCACAAGGATATTCTGCTCATCCTTCTAATTTGCTTCCTCTTTGCATCATTAGATCTTCAAAATCTTCCATGTATTCATATTCACACTCACACATTCTAATTCTCAGCTTGACCTTTTATTTATATCTTTCATATTATTAATTCAGCTCAAATACAACTTAGAATAACTAATATTCATCTTCTTAGTTAGCTAGAACCAATAGATAAAACAATTAAAATCAATATACCAAAATAAGATAATCCTCTATTAGTCGACTCTGTTTAGTAGACACTAACTCAAAAATGATTTTCTTGTGTTAACCAATTGAAATTGGGTCAATTCTTCATACTATCAAAGTTCCTTTGGTAATTGAGTGAGTTTGGTTAACACTGGTTCCATCCAACATTTCCTTCATTAATTGAGTAATCACAGTAGACACTGCCTTTTGAAATAGGAAAACTCTAGATTTTTTGGTAGCCATAGAAAACAGTCTTCAATGCCCAAGTGAGCTTGGCATATACTAACTAATAATGATATGACATTTTGTGTAACATCAAAGACAATACACAATTAATCAATTGTTCCAACGATCTCCCTCTTTGGCATTGATGGCAACACAACATGTCATACTACAATAAAAATTTGGAGCAAGAATAAACTAAGGAATATATCCTTAGTTTCATTCTAATTCTCATTCATAAGAACTCCCTCTATCAATATGAACTCCTTTAGTTTCTCCCTTTGTCAGAAAGCTTCTATTTGCTAGGACTTCTACCAAGTTCATTCTTCCTCTTTAACAATGCTTTCTATGATGGCAAACTTCTTCCTCTTTTCAAAAACAACAAAACTTCTATGAGATATGATAGTAAACTTCTCCCTCTTTCACATCTCATGCCAAAAACAATACTTAGTGAATATCATTGTACCCTCAAGTACTAATTCATTTGCAATATGCCCTTGTCAATTCTACATCAACTAATTGATTTTCAACATGCTCTAGTTGATGTATCACTAAACTTCATTTAGTGAGCTTCAAATAGGGGAATGATCCCTAGCTTACCTCTTAGATACATAAGTGCATCCTTGGGTAATGGCTTGTTGAATATGTCTGCAATTTTCACTTTAGTATTTACATATTCCAATCTGACTTCTTTTTCTTACACCAATTCTCTCAAGAAATGATATTTTATAGAAATGTGATTTATTTTGGTATGCATCACTAGATTCTTTTATATATTGATTGCATTAGTGTTATCATAGTATATGATTATTGGATCCTTGATCTCTATCTTCATACCTATCATTAGTTATTTGAACCAAAAAATGTTAGAAAAATTAACTGTTGCTACCACATTTTCTACCTCTGCTATGGATTGAGAGATACAATTATGTTTCTTACTTGTCGAAGACACTAGTCTTTTACCAAGAAAGAATGCTCCACCACTACTGCTTTTTTTGTCATCAATACTTCCTTCCCAATTAGCATCTATAAATACTGTTAAGTCCAAATTGCCTCCTATTTTGTACCATAAACCATATTCTTTCGTACCTTTCGAATATCTCATAATCCTTTTAACTATCATCATATGATTTTCTTTAGCATTTTCTGAGAATCTTGCCACCATATCGATTGCTAATGCAATATCAGGCCTAGTATGCACTACATACTGCATTTTCCAATTGTTGATCTGTATGTGGTCTGATCTACCTCTTTGGAATCATTATTTTTGGAAAGCTTATGTCTAGTAGACATAGGAATTCCAATTGGTATTGAATCCTCCATTCCAAATTTCTTTATTATTTCCTTGATATATTTACAATGAGTAATGTAGATACCAACTTTCTTCAATTAAATCTATAATCCAACAAAGAATTTTATTTCTCCAAACATAGACATCTCAATTTCCTTACTCATTTCTTCTAAAAATGCTTTGCACATGTCATCATTTCCTATGAATAAAGTGTCATCAACAAATATTTCTTTCAACATAATCTTATTTTTCTGTCCTTTGGTATATAGACTCTATTATCATTTTTTCTTTGAAAACCAATCTGTATCAAGTAGTTGTGAAGTCTTTCATACCAAGCTTTGGGAGCTTTCTTGAGACCATATAATGCCTTGTGTAATTTATAGACCATGTCCCTTTTTCTAGGATCTACAAAACCTTCTAGTTGCTCAATGTATACTTCCTCATTAAGAATTTCATTCAAGAATGTAGATTTTACATCTATTTGATAAACTTTAAATCCTTCATAAGCTGCATATGCTAGTAAAGTTCTAACACCTTCTAATCTTGCAACAAGAGAAAAATTTTCACTATAATCAATACCTTCTTCTTGAGAATAGCCTTTACATACCAACTACTTTGTTTATATATACTTTTCCATCTTTATTTAGCTTGTTTCTGAAAACCCACTTTGTGCCAATTGCATTTTTATCCTTGGTTCTAGGAAAAAGAGTCCAAGTTTTTTCCTTCTCTATCTAATCTATTTCTTCGTTCATTTGTTCAATCCAACTTTCAATTTCCAAAGCATCTTTAACATTTCTAGGTTCAAATTTAGCAAGTAAACATGTACCTTTTAATTTGCCTCTTGTCATTGTTCCATTTGATTTGTCTCTAATAATTTGATCAAGTGCATGATGCCTTTTGACATATATTGCTAACATAGGTTCTTTGGATTTACTAATTTCATTATGAACTTCAGTATCAAGCTCAAGTCCCATTATCTATGACTCGGGTCCATCAAACTCAATTTTCTCTTGAAGTAGCTCGGTAGCTTCTGACTACAACTTGGGTCCTTTAGATTGTAACTCGGGTTGCACTATTTGCAACTTGCTAGCTATTGGAGATTTTGGGGGCTTAGGAGGTGAAGCTTCCTTTCTTTCAGATAGATTTGGTAGGGTATCAAGTTCATACTAAAAAAATCTTTTGTAATCCTTAGGAACTTTACTAGTTTCTTCTTCACTCTTTTCTGCAAACTCATCAATTCTCACAGCTATACTTTCTATGATTTTATGAGTAGACAAATTCAAACATTTGTATGATTTACTTCTACAAGAGTATCCTAGAAATATGGCTTTGTTACCTTTGTCGTCAAATTTTCCTCTTCTAGATTCTTTCAAGATATAACATTTTCTACTAAATACTTTAAAGTAACTTACATTAGGTTTGTAGCCATACCATAGTTCATAAGGAGTTTGATTTGAGTCTTTCTTTAGCTATACTACGTTGATAGCTTCCTTCCAGTATTTGATTGCAACATTCTTTTCTATCATCAATGTTCTTGCACAATCCATGATGGATCTATTCCTTCTTTCAACTATACCATTATGTTCTAGTGTACCAGGGGCTAATACTTATCTTTTAATTCCCTTTTCAATGTAGAATTCATTGAATTCATTGGAGATTAATTAACCACCTCTATCTAAGCTCAAAAATTTTAACTTCTTTCCAGTTTCTTTTTCTACTCTTTATAGATAACACTTGAATTTTTGAAAAGCTTTTAATTTTTCTTTTAGATACATTATAGTCATCATTCTAGAATAATCATCAACAAAAAGAATGAAAAAAATTTCTCCACTGTAACTCTCTATTCCAATAGGTCCGCATAAGTCTATATGCACAAGCTCTAAGACTTCTTTAGAACAATAGTTTTTGCTTTTGAAACTAGTCTTTCCCATCTTATCAATTTGGCAATTCTTGTGTAGGCCCATACCAGGTTTCCTCAAGCTAGGAATACCTCTTGCTCTTTTGTGTTTTCTTATCTTAACCAGATTATCAAAGTTTAGATGACATAGTCTCTTGTGCCATATTAACCAACTTTCTTGTACTTGAGCAATAAAATATGAGCTTTTACTGAGATCAAGATAAAATAGGTTACCTTTTGTTTGTTTGCCAAATCCAACCAGATTTCCTTTTTCATAACTATGTCACACTCAATAGATTATGCTTTAGTCCTTCAACCCAATAATCATTATCACATACAAGTTCATTAGTCAAAGAGATACATCCTCTTCCTTTTATGTTACAAGGTTCATTGTTTCCAAATCTCACACTTCCTCCATCATAATATTCCATGTGTTCAAACTTTGTTTTATCTCCAGTCATATGATGTGAATAGCCACTGCCAATAGTCCATGTATCATTTTTGCTAACATGAGAGGTAAGTGCCATCTTATCTCCTTCATCATCAGATTCATCTTTTACAACAATATATATCATTTCATCTTCACTATTATCAGAATCTTTAGCTATAAAAGAAGATTTCTTACCTTTGTATTTGTAGTTCTTGAATTCCTTCTTGCCTTTGTACTTGTTGGTTTTCTTCTCATCCTTTTTTTCTCTGTTTGGACATCTAGCAGCAATATGAACAACTTCTTCACAAGAAAAATAGATTAGAGGAATCTTGTCTTTGTACTTTCATCTGCCTTTGGAATATTTCTTTGCAAGTAGGGCTTCAACAATTTCAAGATCACTGTCAGAACTTTTTTCTATTTCTTCTTCACTTCCTAATTGATTGGCCTTTTATTTCTTGTTCTTTTCTTTGAGTAAATTTTGGCTTCAAATGCAGACTCAATACTTTTGGAACTAGGAACATAGTTATCACAGTTTTTTTTGTGGTTTCATAATGCACACCCCATTTCTCTTATAAATGGGGACCCCCTACTTTATTTTTTAGCTTTTCAGATCCCTAGTTTGGGGTTTGAGTCCTTTTAAGTTTTTTTCTTACTATTCTTTGCCTAGTCAAGGTCTTTACCTAGAAACCCAAATCCTCAGAAACTGTGTTCTGGAGAAGAAAAGTCATTTTTTGCAATTAAAAATACACACCTAGCACACCTCACCAGATGTGCTAGTGTGCTAAGTAATTAATGAAAGCACTTCCCTCTCGTAGGTGTGTAGCTACGCAGCTCTTGAGGTGCGACAATGTGCTCACTCCACCCTTTGCCACCTACACACACAACACATTAAAATAAGCTAAAGGCTAAGGTGCCCAACTTGTGCACCTCCCGAGGTGTGCAAGGTGCACACCTTAGTATTAAAAAACTCAAAAAACAAAAATACACCTAAACTAAAACACCAAAGAAAGGTGCACAACTATAGACCTTTACATAGACAAGCACCCTTTCTTGCACTTACATGTTTTGTAAGGGTGCACACCTAGCACACCCCACGAGGTGTGCTAGATCTGCATCCTTATTTTTAAGAGCTTTGTTAAAGAAAAGCACACCTAGCACACCTCTAAGGTGCGCTAGGTGGACTCTTTTTTGTCTTTCAGAGGGTTTTAGTGGTTTTTAGATGTTTTTCAGTTAGTTTTGGTAAATTAGGGTTTTTGGTTTATTTCTTGTCCTCATTAGGGTTTGTCTTGATTAATTTTTTTCTACTTTTGGACTAATGTTTACTTCTTTATGCAGATAAAAAAGGCATCCTTAACTTGTTAGGGTCATAACTTTTGACCTAGAGCATGGAATTCAAAACTGTTTACACCATTGGAAAGAAGAACTAAATATCTAGTAACAGTCCCTAAAATAGTGAGCCTTTGGCTACCTAGTTTTAGCAACCGATGAAAGTTTTAACTTGAAATTTTGAGCAGAAGACCTCCAAAAAAGCTAGTTAAAAGGACCTAGAAAAACTTGTAAAAAAAGTATGAAAAAGTTTCAAACATTTGATCATTTTGAATATTCCTGATCACTTGGTCTCTGACCAAGAAGGATTGGGCAGTTGAAAAGAAGAAAGAATAAAGCAATTTACATTGAAGATAAAAGATATAGAGGTTGGATACATGAACCAAAATAGGTTCTTCATCTTATGCAACTATTAATGACAAGATTCAACATAGGTGCCTTAGGATTTTAGAAGTAGGAGTTTAGATCTATTAATTTTTTTGGCTATAAATAAGGTATAAATCATCAAAAGGATCAAAGTAAGTACACAAAAGTGATCTAAAACTCTATTTGAGCAAAACCAAGAAACCATTTTCAAAACTAAGAACTTGATTTTTTGGTGAATTAAGCACCTTGAACAAATTTCTCCCTGGTGTGCTAGTGGGTTGGTGCATAGGTGTGCTGCTTCTACTAAGGTGCACTTCTTCTAAGGTCTACCAATAGTTAATTTCTAGTTCTAAATTTAGAGTTTTCCATGCATTGAGAATGCATTCTGACGGTAGTTTAACTCCTACAAATATCCAAAGAACATGGAGCTTCTATTTTTGGCATCTCCAGATACTCCTACATCATCTAATGGTTTTCTTCTTCTTATTCTCTCATGCTTTCTTTGTTTTAAGACATGTAAAGACTCATGCACCCATTAAATGATATAAACAAGGGTGGAGTCCTACTTAGCACCAATTAGAGAGTTAGTTTGTACATAAATAGATTTGTTTTATTAGTTTTAAGCATATATTTGCATGAAGGAAT